>NDFG01000030.1:11428-26870 GCA_002167245.1 Sporophila hypoxantha
GTGGCACCAGGGGACACCAGCCCTGCCAGGCCCTGCCCTGCCCTGCAGGAATGGGCACTTTTCCTTGGCTCAGCTCCTGTTTTCCCAAGGAGATCCAACCTAATCCCCAGGGATCAACCACCGGGCTCCGGATTCCTCCCTCGGAGCAACCCAGAGAAACAAAATCTGTTCTGCTCCTCATTAGCCAGGAGTTAATTAGACAAATAAAGGCAAATGAACATCTCAGTGCCATCTTCCCTCTTTTTTTTCTCTCTCCTCATCCTCRTCCTCACCCCCAGCCCAGTTTCCCCAAAATGAGAGGATAAAGGACATTTTAACATTTTCACATTTAATAATTGTTTCTGTAAAAGCCTCGTGGCCAGCTCTGCATTCCTGACTCCATGAATTGCTCCCTACAGGTAACTCCAATTATTTTAATTTCAGCTTTCATTTWATTTTTTTTTTATTTAACTCAATTTTCCGTTGCTCCTAACCATGAAATATTTGGGAAAACAGCACAAAAAGCTGTTATTAATCTCTGCCAGAAATCCCCAAATTTTGCATAAATTTACTCTGGGCTTGRAAGAAGAGATTCTGTGATGAGCAGAGAGGAAATTCATCCGTTCCCACCTGGAGAACAGAAAACAGCACTTTTTTTTTGCTTCTAAACCTTTAATTTGAGCCTTTAATTCAAAATTTAAACCTTTAGTTGAAACAGTTGCTGCGTTTGATGTGCTGGTACATCTGAAATAAACCAAAAGGAGCCACTCCATGTAAAAAAGTGGAAATCAAAGGGGCACAATGGGTCAGAGCAGAATTTCCATGGAAAAAATCCAACAGCATTTAGGACAGGATTGTCAGGAAAAGTCAGGATAAATTCACTTCAGATAATTCACTCCTGGATAAAATTCACTCCAGGATAAATTTCAGCCTGGCAATCCAGGACCAGTGGGAATGAAGCAAACAGCCCCAAAGTTTTCAAATGAAATAAATAAATTTTTATTAAAATTTTAATTTTTAATAATAAATAAATAATTTTAATCCATTCTAAACAAATAAATTATAAGTAAGCTGTCGTTAGTAAGGTTCCTTAATCCACTGCTGGATGTGCAAAGAGCCAAAATTTCCCGTGGATCTGACTCCAATATTCCAGAACATCCTATTGCCAGGCTGGAAATTAATCAAGTTTAAAAATTTTTAACTGATTTTAATTAGGGATTTGCTTTTGCCAGGGTGGAAGGAAACAAAGATCCTCCTCAATAGGATTTGTTCAGAATTTCCATGGAAAATCCAACAAGCCATTTATGGGCAGGATATGTCAGGGAAAAGTCAGGATAATTCACTCCAGGATAAATTCACTCCAGGATAAATTCAGTCCAGGATAAATTCGTCCTGGATAAATTCAGTCCAGGATAAATTCAGCCTGACATCCAGGAGCAGTTGGAATGAAGGAGAAGCAGCCCTTTAAAGGAAACAGCCCCAAAGCTTTCAAATGGAAACAATAAATTTTATTGAAATTTTAATTTTTAATAATGAATGAATAATTTTAATCTATTCTAAATAAATAAAATCATAAATAAACTGTTAGTAAGGTCCTTAATCATGCTGGAGGTGCAAAGAACCAAAATTCTCCTTGTGGATCCAACTCCAATATTCCAGGAGATCCCTCTCCAAGGTGGAAATTAATCAAATTTTAAATTTTTAAACTAATTTTAGTCAGAGATTTGTCTTTGCCCAAGGGGGGAGGAATTAAAGATTCTCTTCAAAGGATGTTCACCAGGTGAGGACTGAGGAGTTTTCACTCCTCACAGAATCTTTCTTGCTAGCCCAGAGTAAATTTATCCAAAATTAGGAACTCCTGGCAGAGTTACCAACATCTCTTTGTGATCTTTTCCCAAATATTTCCTGGTTAGGAGCAACCCAAAATTAAATTAAATAAAGAATAAAATGAAAGCCTAAATTGTCAATGATCAATGGAACACAAACACTAAGAACTGGGTTATTTGGGATTATGGCATTGATCCAATGTATTTCTTATGGGGTTTTCATGGATAAATATGGGAAAAATTCCATGTGGGACGGGATGATTTCCCTGCACAAGCCAGAAAGCGGGATGGAATGATTCTGTTGCAGAGCACAAAGCCTTCCATTCCCTAAACACTAAAAACGCCCTTGGAGAGTTTTTTTTTTTGGTTTTCCCGCAGTTTTGGTGACAGCCAAGGCGTGACTTTGTGGCTTTTTCCAGTGCAAGGTGTCCAGAGGATTTCCCATCCATTCTCCAATTCCATGCCGACATCAATAATTACAGAAAAGCAATTCTGGGAGGGCCCCAGCTTCCAGTCCTCCCTTCCCTTCCCTGAAGGGCACCTGGAGATTCCCGGGGATTTTCCAAGCCTGGAAGAGCACAAAGGGCTGGCTGTGCTCCAGGAAATCCATCCCGAATTCCAAGCGATGAATCCATCCCGAATTCCAGTTCTGGAATTCAAAGCAATGGAATCCATCCAGAATCCCAATTCTGGAATTCAGAGGAATGGAATCCATCCTGAACTCTAATTTCTGGAATTCAAAGGGCAGAATCCATCCCAAATTCCAATTGGGAAAGGAATCCATCCCAAATTTCATTCTGGAATTCTGAGGGGCAGAATCCATCCAAATTTCACATTCTGGAATTCAAAGTGATGGAATCCATCTCGAATCCCAATTCTGGAATTCAAAGCGATGGAATGCCATTCCTGAATTCAAGGTCTGGAAATTCAAAGGGGCAGAATTCCATCCCAAATGCGTAATTCTGGAATTCAAAGGGATGGAATTAATCCCAAATTCCACATTCTGGAATTCAAAGGATGGGTCTGTCTCAAATTCCAGTTCTGGAATTCAAAGCGATGGAATCCATCCTGAATCCCATTCTGGAATTCTGAGGAATGGAATCCATCCTGAACTCTATTCTGGATTCAAAGGGGCAGGAATCCATCCCAAATTCCAATTCTTTGGGATGGAATCCATCCCAAATTTCAGTTCTGAATTCAAAGGGGCAGGGATTCACTCTGAATTCCAATTGGGAATTCAAAGGATGGAACACTCCAAATTTCAGTTCTGGAATCCAATGGATGGAATTAAACCTGAATTCCAGTTTTGAATTCAAAGCGATGGAACTATCCTGAATTCCAGTTCTGGAATTCAAAGGGGCAGAATCCATCCCAAATCGTAATTCTGGAATTCAAAGGATGGAATTCATTCCAAATTTCAATCTGGAATTTAAAGGGATGAGGTCCTGTCTCAATTCCAGTTTTGGAATTCAAAGGCAGAATCCATTCAAATTTCAGTTCTAGAATTCAAAAGGATGGGAATCCATCCCAAATTTCAGTTCTGGAATTCAAAGCAATGGAATCCATCTGAATCCCAATTCTGGAATTCAAAGGAATGGAATCCATCCAAATTCCAATTCTGGAATTCAGAGGGAATGGAATCCATCCCAGATTTCATTCTTGGAATTCAAAAGAGGAGAATCCATCTCAAAATTTCAGTTCTGGAATTCAAAGCGATGGATCATCCTGAATCCCAATTCGGGAATCTCAGAGGAATGGAATCCATCCTGAACTCTAATTCTGGAATTCAAAGGGGCAGAATCCATCCAAATTCCAATTCTTTGGGATGGATCCATCCCAAATTTCAGTTCTGGAATTCAAAGGGGCAGGATTCACTCTGAATTCCAATTTGGGAATTCAAAGGATGGAACACATCCCAAATTTCAGTTCTGGAATCCAATGGGATGGAATTAACCTGAATTCCAGTTTTGGAATTCAAAGCGATGGAATCTATCCTGAATTCCAGTTCTGGAATTCAAGGGGCAGAATCCATCCCAAATTATAATTCTGGAATTCAAAGGGATGGAATTAATCCCAAATTTCAGTTCTGGAATTCTGAGGGGCAGAATCCATCCCAAATTTCAATTCTGGAATTCTGAGGGACGGAATCCATCCCAAATTTCAGTTCTGGAATTCAAAGGAACAGAATTCATCCCTGAATTCCAGTTCTGAATTCAAAGATGGCAGAATCCAGCCTGAATCCAATTCTGGAATTCAGAGGGATGGAATCCATCCCAAATTCCAATTCTGGAATTCAAAAGGGGCAAAATCCATCTCAAATTCCAGTTCCAGAACTCAGAGGAATGGAATCCATCCCAAATTCCAGTTTGGAACTCAAAGGAGTGAAATCCATCCCAGATTCCAGGTCTGGAATTCTTAGGGACGGAATCCATCCCAAATTTCATGTCTGGAATTCAAAGTGGCAGAATCCAGCCTGAATCCCAATTCTGGAATTCAAAGGGGCAAAATTCATCCTGAATTCCAGTTCTGGAATTCGGGGGATGGAATCCATCCTGAAACTCTTATTCTGGAATTCAAAGGGGATGGAATCCACTCTCAAATTCCAGTTCTGGAATTCAGAGGGATGCAATCCATCCCAAATTTCAATTCTGAAATTCACAGGGATGGAATCCATCTCGAACTCTAATTCTGGAATTCAAAGGGATGGAATCCATCTCAAATTTCAGTTCTGAAGTTTAGGGAATGAAATCCATCCCAAATTCAATTCTGGAATTCAGAGGGGGATGCAATCCATCCCAAATTTCCAATTCTGGAATTCAGAGGGGATGCAATCCATCCCAAATTCCAATTCTGGAATTTAGAGGGATGGAATCCATCTCAAATTTCAGTTCTGGAATTCAAAGGGCAGAATCCATCCCAAATTTCAGTTCTGGAATTCAAAGGGATGGAATCCATCCCAAATTTCAGTTCTGGAATTCAAAGGGATGGAATCCATCCTGAATTCCAACAAAAAGCTGCTTCAAAGCCACTGCCACCCTGCTCCAGGGACAGGGGTGGCCTATGACAATTCCCAGGTGGACTTTGGCTGCTCAGGAGCTCGGGGAAGAGAGCTGGAGCACCCAGGACATTCTCCGGGCCAGAAAACAACAGCCAGCACTCACACAGCACTAATTACAAAGAGCACTAATTAACCCCAGCCTCCTCCCGAATATTCAACGTTCCCTCCCGACCAGCCTGACTCAGCCAAAATTTCCAGGGCTGGGGATAATTCTGAGCTAATTTCTGAGGCACTCGGGAGAGGGAGGAGAGAGAATGTGACACCCTGGGGTTATTCGGGCATCCAGGGCTGCATGTCCTCCCGAAGGTGCCGCTGTCACCGCAGCGGAGGTGAGGTCACAGCAAAGGGATATTTTGGGATTTTGGGGTTTATTTCAGCACTCAGGCCACAGGAACACGAACTGAAAGATGTCAGGTGAAAGGGGGGGAAGAAATAAAAATACACATTTTGTCTGCCAGCAGCGTGAGCTGTGGAGGAGCGGTTTGGGGCATTTGTGAAAGGAGATTTTTTTTTAACAATGAGGGTGGTCAAAAGGCTGGCGATGGGATGGCCCAAACTTGGAAATATCAAAGGAAGAGTTCTTTTACTGTGAGGGTGGTCAGATACTGGCACAGGGTGCCCAGAGAAGCTTGTGGCTGCCCCATCCCTGGAAGAATTCAAGGCCAGGCTGGATGAGGTCTGGAGAACCTGCAGTAGGGGTTTTAGGGGTTGTGGGGAAGGTGTCCCTGCTCATTTAGGGTTGGACTCTATGGCCCTTAAAAAGTCCTTTGAGCTCCAGCTCTTTGTGATTCCCTCCAAGTGACCTCCAATGCCTGGAGGTTTGGAGGAAAAAATGGATGAATTCTAAACACACCTTTCCTTTCCCTTTTCCTTTCCTCTTTTCTCTCCTTTTTTTCCCCTCCCTTTTCCTTTCCCCTTTCTCTCCAATTTCTTCTCCCCTTTTCTTTCCCTTTTTCCTTTCCCCTTTTCTTTCCCCTTTTCTCACTGATTTTCCTCTCTCCTTTTCCTTTTTTCTTTCCCCTTTTCTCTCTGATTTTCCTTTCCCATTTTCTCTCACCTTTTCTCTCCAATTTTTTCTCCCCTTTTATCTCCTTTTCTTTCCCCCTTTTCTCTCAATTTTCTCTCCCCTTTTCTTTCCCTTTTTCCTTTCCCTTTTTCCCTTTCCCCTTTTCTCACTGATTTTCCTCTCTCCTTTTCCTTTTTTTCCTTTCCCTTTTCTCTCTGATTTCCTTTCCCCTTTTCTCTCCCTTTTCTCTCTGATTTTCCTTTCCCCTTTTCTCTCACCTTTTTCTCCAATTTTCTTCTCCACTTTCCCTTCCTCTTTTCCTTTCCCCTTTTCTCTTCCCCTTTTCCTTTCCCTTTTTCCTTTCCCCCTTTCTCTCCTCTTTTCCTTTCCCCCTTTCTCTCCCCTTTTCCTTTCCCTTTTTCCTTTCCCCATTTCTCTCCCTTTTTCCTCTCCCTTTCCCTCTCCCTTTCCCCTTTTTCCTTCCCTTCCCTGTGTTTTTTCTTGGCACAGAGGGAATTTGAGGGGTACAAACAGAGGAACAAACCCAAACCTGACCCCAAACCCCACCAGCAGCCCTAAACCCCCCCCAGGACCCCCTGCCCTGTCCTTCATCCCTCTCCTCTCCCTCAGCCCAGCCCGGGGTTGTTTTCTTCTCCTCACGCCGRAACTGAGGGGATGCTGAGGCTTTAAACGCAGCAGAGGAATTATAAATTCCGAGATCAGAAGGAAAGGAGGCAGGGAAAAAAGCAGGCTCCGGTTTTCTCCCTCCTCGTGTCAGGTGAGATGAGTCATTCCTGCCACAAGACATCCAAAAGGAGTCTTTTAAGGATGCAGAAAAAACGGAACACGTGGATGAAAGGCTGTTAAGAGCAGAGGGTTGCAATTAAAAATGTTTCTGTATCACTACCACGGAGCTCTGCTGAAATCACGGGGGATTTTCAGCCTCTCTCACAAATCTAAAATTCTATTTTAGGGATAGAATTGAGCTCCTAAACCGACAAAACTACCTGGGAAAGCGGCGCAAAACAGTCGGATCCCCGAGCCAGATGGAGCCACTTTGCCCCTGATCAATCATTGTCTGGTTTTATCCTCAAACGACCCCAAGGCAAAAAAATAAATAAATAAAAAAATCCCTGCTGGAAAGCGAGCAGGAATCTCGTGCTCAGCACTCGGCGTTCGCATCCTTCCCCCGGCTCGGGCTTTTTGGAAAGAGCCGCGAACGTTTCCAATGGCAACGGCGAAATGTCCCARCAGAGTCAGCTGTTGATTGTTCTCCCCAGCGCCGAGCTGACAGGATGGTGATGATTGCAGGAATTAAAATCCCCTCATTTCCCTGATTTCCATCCCTGCTCCCCACGGACCCCGCGGTGACCATCTGGGCAGGGTCTCCAGATCTCTCTGGTTTTTTTAAAACTGCTTTTTGTTTGTTTTCCAGCCAGGATGGGTTTGATTTCAGCCCTCCTGCTCCTGCTCAGAGCTCATTTCCCTCCACCAGCCCCAATCCGTGTCCCTCCCGAAATGCCAAAAATAGGAAACAGCGCTAGAAACAAGGGTTGGAAGTGGAACACAACCAGGGATGTTCCAAAAAATCCCAGCCTGAAAGGATTCTGCTCCAAGCCAGGAGCTCATCCCACAAACATTCCTGGGTGGAAATGGGGGAAATCAGGCTGTGCTCCAGGAACAGGGACAGGAGCAGAGGGAACGGCCTCAGGCTGGGCCAGGGCAGGCTCAGGGTGGGCACAGCAGGAATTTCCCCATGGAAAGGGGGCCAGGCTTGCCAGGGGCTGCCAGGCAGGTTTTGCAGTGCCCATCCCTGGAGGTGCCCAGGAATTCCTGGAGGTGGCACTCAGAGCTCTGGGCTGGGGACAAGGTGGGGATCAGCTGGACTTCGGATGGGCCTTTGAGCTTTTCCCACCTCATCTCTGGGATCCTGAGCACCAGAATCCCAAAGGCTTTTCCCACAAGGGAATATCCATCCAATGCAAGCCCCAGCAGCAGAGGTGTCCCTGCCCCAGCCCCTTCTGGCAGGGAACATTTCCTGTTCCCCACAGCTCCAAACCCCTCACACCAACAATGGAGAAAAGGAGCCCTGAAAGTCCTTAAAATCCCATTTTTGCATACTGGGGGAAAATTTCTGCATGGAAAGGGGGCTCAGGCCCTGGCAGGGGCTGCCCAGGCAGGTTTGCAGTGCCCATCCCTGGAGGTGCCCCAGGAATTCCTGGAGGTGGCACTCAGAGCTCTGGGCTGGGGACAAGGTGGGGATGGGGCACAGGGTGGACTTGGTGACCTTGGTGGGTTTTTCCAGCCTCAGTGATCCCAGATTTCTATTTATTTATTTATATATATGGACTATTTTATACATTTATACCGCTATTATACACTATAGATACATTATACACTCATACTTTTTTAATATGTATTATCACTTACAGATATAATGTTATTTATAGGAGTATGCTATCAGAAATAAAGTGTTAATATTAAATACTGTATATTATTTAATACAATAAAATATATTATATCATATAATATATTTTAAAATGTATTACATAAAACCAATATAGAATATATACTGTCATAATATAGTATGTATAAATATATATGAATACAGTATGTATAGAATATATCACATATAATATATTGTATGTTTATAAAATATACTATATAATATAAATATATATTTATATTATATTATGTAATTATTACATATGTGATATAAATATTAATACATATTTTTATATTATATAATTATATTAAATATATTAATATATTCATGTGTAATATAAATATAGAATTATTTTATAAATATGGAATTATATCTATAAAATACCCCTATGTGTATGTTTTGTGCTTGATCCGGTGCATGAACTGCAAACTGAAATGCTTGGATGGGATTTCCRTGGGGAGGCTGAACACGCCCCAGAACAGCAGAGCTGATCCTTTGGGGGAATTRCTGCATTCCTCAGACCTCCCAACCCAGCAGCTCAGTCCTTGCTCAACCTCAGGCCTTCCCAGGCTCAGGGAAAGAAAATTCCAGAAGATTTTCCAGTGAGCAGCGCTCTGGCAGGGATATAAATATTTTTGCCTCGCTTGCCACCTCAAGATTCAACCGATGGGCCTGAGAAAACCCAATCCAGCTCCTCCTTAATTATTATTTTAATTTTTAAAAGCAAGCCTATATCCCAGTGGCTGCTGAGCTCAAAAATCTCAGCATGACCCTGGCCACAATTTTATTTTCAGAAACAAAAAAAAAGGAGCAGTGGGGTCACAGAGCCACTTGAACCTCTTCATTGGTGACCTGCTGGGGGTGAGCTGATGATTTTGGCTGAATTAATTTATTTGCTTTCCAACAAGGAGTTAATCCTTTTCTCTTTGCCAAGGGGAGATGGCCACCTCAAGATTCAACCAGTGGGCCTTGGAAAACCAAATATAATTAGGTTTTTAATTATTTTTTTAATTTTTTAGAAGCAAGCCCATATTCCAGTGATTGCTGAGCCCAGAAATTTTGGTACGGGCTGGCAGAATTTATTTCCAGACACAAAAATAAAAAGAGTAACAGGGTCACAGAGCCACTGACCTCTTCATCAGTGACCTGCTGGGGTGAGCTGATGATGTTCTGGATGAATTAATTTGCTTCCAGCAAGGAGTTAATCCTTTTGTCTTTGCCAAGGGGAGATGGCCACCTCAAGATTCAAGCAGTGGGCCCTGAGGAAAACCCAATCCAATTCATTTTTTCTTAATTATTTTTTTAAGTTTTAAAAGCAAACCCATATCCCAGTGATTGCTGGCCCAGAAATTTTGGTACGGGCTGGCAGAATTTTATTTTCACACACAAAAAAAGGAGCAGTGGAGTCACCAGAGCCACTGAGACACTTCATTGGTGAGCTGCTGGGGTGAGCTGATGATGTTTTGGCTGAATTAATTTGCTTTTAGGGAAGGAGTTAATCCTCTTCTTTTGCCAAGGGGAGATGGCCACCTCAAGATTCAAGCAGTGGGCCTTAGAAGACCAAATACAATTAGGTTTTTGAATTATTATTTTAATTTTTAGAAAGCAAGCCCATATTCCAGTGATTGCTGAGCCCAGAAATTTTGGTACGGGCTGGCAGAATTTTATTTTCACACACAAAAAAAAGAGCAGCGGGGTCACAGAGCACTGAGCCACTTGATCAGCCCTCTGGTGACCTGCTGGAGGTGAGCTGATGATGTTTTGGCTGAATTAATTTGCTTCCAGCAAGGAGTTAATCCCTTTCCCTTTGCCGCTCTTGTTTTCAGAGCACTCAGGATAATCCCCAGGCTTCCCCCGGGTTATCGCGGCACAAAAGCGACAAGGGCGCTCGGGGATGAAGTGGCCGCGGGAATTTTCGCTTTTGAAGGGTTTCAAGTGTTGGAGCTGCCCCAGATCGGGGCTGGGGAGAGCCCGGATTAAAGCCCGCAGCGCGGGGGTGAGCAGCGGTGCCTGCCRGACACAAGGGGATTAAACTGGGATTAAAGTCCAGATTAAGGCTCGGAGTCTCCCAAACGGCTTCAGCTTTTGGATGGCCCCGCTGGTGACCGGGTGGGTTGGGAGGGCTGGGGAATCAGCCGCTCTCCCGGGTGATTSCAGGCGAGAGCAGGAATGACAGCGCTCCGAATGAAAAGCCATTATTCGGCTGTTAGTCCTGCTCATGAGATACCTTCCCTCCCTGCCTAATTAGGCCAATTAGCAGGAAAATGCACTCCAGAGCTGTGCCGTGAGGTGTCTGGGAAATGCCTGAGCAGCGCTAAGGGAGCTCCCGTTATTGCCACCAACCCTGCCCCATGTGGGATCCCATCCTGCCCCATGTGGGATCCCATTCTTGATCCCATCCTGCTCCATGTGGGATCCCATCCTGATCCCATCCCTGATCCCATCCTGATCCCATCATGCTCCATCTGGGATCCCTTCCTTGATCCCATTCTGCTCCATCTGGGAACCCATCCCTGATCCCGTCCTACTCCATGTGGGATCCCAACACTGCTCCATCCCTGATCCCATTCTGTTCCATCTGGGATCCCATCCCTGATCCCATCCTGCTCTTTGGGGGATCCCATTCTGATCCCACTCTGCTCCATCCCTGATCCCATCCTGATCCCATCCTGCTCCATGTGGGATCCCATCCCTGATCCCATCCTTGATCCCATCTGGGATCCCATCCCTGATCCCATTCTGCTCCATCTGGGAACCCATCCCTGATCCCATTCTACTCCACGTGGGATTCCAACCCTGCTCCATCCCTGATCCCATTCTGTTCCATTTGGGATCCCATCCCTGATTCCATCCTGCTCTTTGTGGGATCCCATTCTGACCTCACTCTGCTCCATCCCTGATCCCATCTCTGATCCCATCTCTAATCCCATTCCTGATCCCATCCTCCTCCATATGGGATCCCTTCCTTGATCCCATCCTGTTCCATGTGGGATCCAACCCTGCTCCATCCCTGATCCCATCCTGCTCCCTGTGGGATCCCATCCCTGATCCCATCCTGCTCCCTGTGGGATCCCATCCCTGATCCCATCCTGAGCCCGTCCCTGCCCCCAGAGTGCCCAGCTGGGGAGGTTCAGGACAGATTTCCAAGGAAAACCCTTTTCCCAGCCTGGGGATCTGTTCCTGATGCAAATTCTACCTCAGAGCCACAGATCTGCTCTTCCTGCCCCCACCCAGCCCCGGCAGGAGCAGGGAGCTACACCTAGCACAAAGCAGAGGGGATGGAGGAGGGGTGTGATTAAAACAAATCCTGAATTCGGGGTGGAATCATCCGAAAGCTGGGAGTAAATCCAAGCCAGTCTCTGCTGCTGCTGCTGCTCTGGGAGTCGCGTTGCCGCTGGCACGGCGAGGCAGCCCAGCACTGCCTGGGATGGGTGACAGTGCCACGGCCTGGCTTTGGGGACATCAGCGGGACCTGGAAGGTTGGGGCGTCCCTCTGCACCAGTAGGAGCAGAGCCCTGTGGCACATCCGCCAGCACCCAGCCCAGCCTGGCTCGATCATCCCTCGCACCCATAGCCGCATCCCCATCCCATCCACATCCACCCACCATCCCATCCCATCCCATCCATCCATCAATCCCTCCATCCCATCCCATCCCATCCCCCATCACCATCCTCCATCCCATCCTCCACCCATCCCATCCCATTCCCATCCCATCCATCCCACCCATCCCATTCCAATCCCATCTCCGTCCCGTCCCAGTCCCATCCCATCCCATATCCCATCCCATCCCATCCCATCCCCATCCCATCCCATCCTCCCTGCAATCCTGCTCGGGGCTGGGGGCAGGAAGAGCAAATCTGTGGCTCTGAGGTAGAATTTGCATCAGGAACAGATCCCCAGGCTGGGAAAAGGGTTTTCCTTGAAATCTGTCCTGAACCTCCCAGCTGGGCACTCTGGCAGGGACGGGCTCAGGATGGGATCAGGGATGGGATCCCACAGGAGCAGGATGGGATCAGGGATGGAATCCCACGGGAACAGGAATGGTGGATCCAGAGGCGATGGGATAGGAGAGCAGAGTGGGATCAGAATGGGATACTTCCACAAAGAGAGTCAGGATGGATCAGGGATGGGAAGCAGATGGAACAGGTGACCAGATGGGATCACAGGGATAGGATCAGGGATGGAACGCAAGGAATGGGATCAGGGATGGGATACAGGGTCATGGATCAGGATGGGTATCGCAGAATGGAAGCAGAGGGGATGCAGGAATGGGATCAATGGATGGATACAGGATGGGAATCCCACATGGATGTCAGGATGGACAGGAGGAAGGGATGACAGGGATCAAAGGAGCAGATGGATAGGAATGGGATCCCAGCATTGGAGTCAGGATGGAGTCAGTGATTGGGATCCCAGGGAGAGGGTGGAATCGACAGGTGGACAGGATGGGACACAATGGATCAGGAGGGATCACATAGGAGAATGATCAGGATGGGATCAAGGATGGTGAATCCCACATGGAGCAGGATGGGATCAAGAATGGGATCCCACATGGGGCAGGATGGGATCCCACATGGGGCAGGGTTGGGGGCAATAACGGGAGCTCCCTTAGCGCTGCTCAGGCATTTCCCACACCTCACGGCAGCTCTGGAGTGCATTTTCCTGCTAATTGGCCTAATTAGGCAGGGAGGGAAGGTACTTCATGAGCAGGACTAACAGCCGAATAATGGTTTTCATTCGGAGCGCTGTCATTCCTCGCTCTCGCCTGAATCACCCGGGAGAGGCGGCTTGATTCCCCAGCCCTCCCAACCCACCCGTCACCAGCGGGTGACAAAAGCTGAAGCCGTTGAGACTCCGAGCCTTCAATCTGGATTTTTAATCCCAGTTTTAATCCCCTTGTGTCTGGCAAGGCACCCTGCTCACCCGCCGCCTGCGGGGGCTTTAATCCGGGCTCTCCCCAGCCCCGATCTGGGGCAGCTCCAACACTTGAAACCCTTCAAAAGCGAAAATTCCGCGGCCACTTCATCCCCGAGCGCCCTTTCGCTTTTGTGCCGCGATAACCCGGGGGAAGCCTGGGGATTATCCTGAGTGCTCTGAAAACAAGAGCGGCAAAGGAAAAGGGATTAACTCTTGCTGAACAAATTAATTCAGCAAAACAATCATCAGCTCACCTCCAGCAGGTCACCAGAGGGCTGATCAAGTGGCTACAGTGCTCTGTGACCCCGCTGCTCTTTTTTTTGTGTGTGAAAATAAATTCTGCCAGCCCTACCAAATTTCTGGCTCAGCAATCACTGGAATATGGGCTTGCTTTTAAAATTAAAATAATAATTCAAAAACTGATTTGCGGTCTTCTAAGGCCCACTGCTTGAATCTTGAGGTGGCCATCTCCCCTTGGCAAAGGAAGAGATTAACTCCTTCCCTAAAGCAATTAATTCAGCCAAAACATCATCAGCTCAAGGCTCAAGAGAATATTGCGTGCTCGCTTGGTACCTACTGCTTCCTTTTTTGTGTGTGAAATAAAATTCTGCCGCCGTCAACCAATTTCTGGAGCCCACGATATGTTCTATCTGGTTGGGCTTTTTAAAAATTAAAATATAATAAAAAAATTATGAATTGGGTTTTCCTCAGGCCCACTGCTTGAATCTTGAGGTGGCCATCTCCCTTGGCAAAGACAAAAGGATTAACTCCTTGCTGGAAGCAAATTAATTCATCCAAAACATCTCAGCTCACCCCAGCAGTGTCACCTGATGACCTCTCGTTACTCTTTTTATTTTTGTGTCTGGAAATAAATTTCTGCCACCCTACCAAAATTTCTGGGCCCTAGCAATCACTGGAATATGGCTTGCTCTAAAAATTAAAAAAAAAAAAAATAACTAAATAACAATTTATGTTTTCAAGGCCCACTGGTTGAATCTTGAGGTGGCCATCTCCCTTGGCAAAAGAGAAAGGATTAACTCGTTGTGAAAGCAAATAAATTAATTCAGCCAAAATCATCAGCACCCCCAGCAGGTCACCAATGAAGGGCTAGTGGCTCTGTCCCCAGCTCCTTTTTTTTTTTGTTTCTGAAAATAAATTATTCGCAGGTCATGCTGAGATTTTTGAGCTCAGCAGCCACTGGGATATAGGTTGCTTTTAAAAATTAAAATATTAATTAAGGAGGAGCTGGATTGGGTTTTCTCAGGCATCGGTTGAATCTTGAGGTGGCAAGCGAGGCAAAAATATTTATATCCCGCCAGAGCGCTGCTCACTGAAAATCTTCGGAATTTTCTTTCCCTGAGCCTGGGAAGGCCTGAGGTTGAGCAAGGACTGAGCTGCTGGGTTGGGAGGCTGAGGAATGCAGAAATTCCCCCAAAGGATCACTTGCTCTTGTTCTGGGGCGGTTCAGCCTCCCAGGGAAATCCCATCCAAGAATTTCAGTTTGCAGTCCATGCACGGATCAAGCACAAAACATACACATAGGGCTATTTTATAGAAAATTTCCATATTATAAAATAATTCTATAATTATAAAAACAAAACAATAATAATATAATATATTATAATATATAAAAAAATAGTATTAATATAATATTTATTCACATATGTAATATTAACATATATATATAAATATATATTTATATTATATAGTATATTTATAAACATACAATATATTATATGTGACAATATTATTAATACATACTTGATTTCATCAATATATACATACAATTGACAGTATATATTATATTGGTTTTATATGTAATACATTTTAAAATATATTATATGATATAATATATTTTATTGTATTAAAAATAATACAGATTTTACTTATATCACATATTATTTCTGATGCATACCCTATAAATAACATTTATAACTGTAAGTGAATACATATTAAAAAGTATGAGTGTATATATGTATCTATAGTGTATATATAGCGGTAATAGAATTATAAAATAGTCCATAATATAAAATAATAAATAGAAATCTGGGATCACTGAGGCTGGAAAAACCCACCAAGGTCACCAAGTCCACCCTGTGCCCATCCCCACCTTGTCCCCAGCCCAGAGCTCTGAGTGCCACCTCCAGGAATTCCTGGGGCACCTCCAAGGATGGGCACTGCAAACCTGCCTGGCAGCGGCCTCCAGGCC
>NDFG01000030.1:31610-44694 GCA_002167245.1 Sporophila hypoxantha
ACAACCAACCCCATTGTCCTGCTCCTTTCAAGCTCCTCCTGTGACACCAAGTGACACCAAATGGACCACCAACCCCATGCTCCTGCTCCTTGCAAGCTCCTTCCTGTGTTGCTCAGCCCCAGCTCATCCCCATCTCCCGGTTTGTGTCCCCATGGGCCAGTGACATGTGACACAAGGTGACACTGAGGTGACCACCACCCCAACCCCTCTCCGGGGGAGACCCAAACCCCCTTCTCCCCACAGCCCCGGAGCTGGGTGTTTTTTGTCCCTCATGTCCCGTCCTGCTCCAGGTCTGCCTTTTGGCAGTCAGCTTCTGCACCTCGGGGCGTTCAACATTTTTAGCAAAGGCATCGAACGAGGCGGGCACCGAGCAAGCCAACGGTGGCCAGGGGAGGTGACAGTCACCCTTCCAATGACACTCACTTCATTTCTGGTTCGGAATTGAATTTGTGGAGCTCAAACTCAGGGGAAAAAAAAAGGGGAATTTTAATATTTTAAGTCTCTGTTGTTAGAAATTCTTGGTTTGCCCCAAACTTGATGTGGTTCTCACAGGTGGGGAATCACCCTGAATTTATTTATTCCCCACTCTTCCCCTCTCCACTGGAACAAGAGGCATGTTTCAGCAGGTAAAAAAGCCCACTGAGGGTTTTTTTTTTTAACCTGGAAATCCTGAACTGACAGAAAACAACAAACCCAAATTCTTGTTATGGTTTAAATGGGTTAGCATTAAAAGAAGTATATAAGCAAAATAGCAAATGTTCCTTGGTAGCTGTGAGGAAATCTACTGAAAGATGAAGATTCAATTTAATGAGAAATCATTAGACAGATAAATAATATAAAAACTGAAACTCCTGGGACCTGACCAGCATGAAAAGGTTATTCATGTGAGTTTTTTGTGGAAATTTTTTTTATTGTTTCCCTTAGATTTCCTTGTTATTGATGTATGGTTGTTCGGGCTTTGAAAACAAGGACTAAAGAGAAATGAAACAACATCAAAGAAAAGTTTAAGAAATCAATGAATACAGGTGTTAAAAAAAAGAACAATTGAGGCACCACACTCCCAGCTTAGGAGCAAGCATTCCTTGGTCAGCAGTTCAGGGCCTTTGTCCCATTTTGAAATTATAATTGAATTGCCAGATTGCTGCCAACAAATTCTGTGGTGATCCAGAATCCCAAGACAAAGAGAGATCACAGAATCCATGAATGGTTTTGCTGGGATTAAAATCCCTTTTGGTGGATGGGCAGGCCACTTTTCCACTGCTCCAGGTGTGTTCCATCCAACCTGGGCCTTGGACACCCAATGATTTTCCTGTGTGTTTCATTCCAAGGATTGTGACCCTGGAGTCAGCTCCAGGATAAATGGGAATAGGGATATTTCTCTATATCCACCTCCTGGAACTTGGCTTTTTTTTTTTTTTCCCAGTAGAAAAAAAAATTCATCCTAAAAAATGCAGCATTCATTATTATTTTTCTTAAAGTGAGAATAAGCCGGAATTAAAGAGAATCCTTTGATTTATTGTGGTAATGCCAAAAAACCCTAATGGACATTAGAGGACAGGAAGTATTTGTTTAATGCACCGTTGGATCATTCTGGCATCATGCTGGGAAGCACGGGGCTGTTTTTCTGGAATTTGTTGTATTTTGGGAAAAACAGCGTTGTTGCTGGAAAGAGAAGAAGTTTGGGAGGGCATCAGGAAAGGCCAGGAGTGGGGATGTCCTGAGGAGTAGGGACAGGAAGAGAGGTCACAGTGCTGGAAGATGGGAATGATGGATTCATTGGGAGCCAAGCAAGGAATCCTGGAGAGCTCTAGAGCTTTGGCGGGATTTGGTTAAATAAAGAGGTTTTTAAGCTGTGGGACCCCCAGAAACCCCCAGATTGGCTCTCCTCTACTTTCCCGGAGGTTCCAGCATTCCAGCCCATCCCTCCGCAGGCAGCAGGAGGGAATTCCCAGTGCCTCCTCCCTCCTCGGGAATGGCACCGGATCCTGCCGGGGCAGGCGCTCGCTGCCCGAGCTCCTCCAGCCTTTTCTGGAGCAGGCTCATTTCTTCTTCTTCTTCTCCTTCTTCTTCCTTTTCTTCTTCTTCTCCTTCTTTTTTCTTCGTTTTCTCTTTCTCCTTCTTGCTTTTCTTCTTCTTCTTCTTTCTTCTTCTTCTTCTTCTTCTTCTTCTTCTTCTTCTGCGTCTTCTGCTTTCATGTCTTCTTCTTTCTTTTCTCCTCCTCCTCCTTCCTCCTTCTCCTTCTCCTTCTCCCTTCTCCTTTCTCCTTCTCCTTCTCCTTCTCCTTTTCCTTCTCCTTCCTTCTCTCTCCTTCTCTTCTCCTTCTCCTTTCTCCTTCTCCTTTCTCCTTCCCTTCTCCTCTTCCTTCTCCTTCTCCTTCTCTTCTCCTTCTCCTTCTCTTCTCCTTCTCCTTCTCCTTCTCCTTCTCCTTTCTCCTTCTCCTTCTCCTTCTCCCTCTCCTTCTCCTTCTTCTTTCTTCTTCTTCTTTTCATTCTCCTCTTCTTCCTTCTTCTTTCTTTCTCTCACTTACCTCTCCCGAAATCCACCCCAGCCTTGTTGTGGCTGCTCAGCCCCCGGGGGCTTTGGAGCCTTTTGGCACCGGGAGCTGCCAGGAGAGAATTCCCCCGTGTTTGGAATTACATATTGCATGTGCCTGGGATTTCTGAATCACCGCTTCTCACTCCGGGCTGTGGCCAGCAGCGTTCCCTCCCTCCCAAACACCCCCTTTCCCAACATCTAATCCTTGTGTTCCAACAAACTGGCAGGCTTAGGATGAGGGGGAACAAAAATAAAAGGAAAAAATGAAGCATAGTCCAGAACGTGGAAAAAGGTTTGGTAAGCTGCCAGGGTTTTAAGCAGAAGTATTTCGAGATTTTGGGCTGTGATTATATTATTTACTCGGTGGTGTTTTGTTTTGTGTGGTTTTGGGATTGAGGGGTTCAAGTTTTCTTGGGGCTGCGGGCTGTTACAGGAAAAGTGGAAACTTTCCCAGAGCTCCAGGAATGGAATAGGGGCCTTAAGGAAGCAGGGTTTGGGATATTCCAGGGAAATTGCCTGAGTTTGCAGCTTTCAGATCAATGCAGGGAGAGCATGCTCGGAGTGCACTGCTGGGATGTGCATCCTGTTCACTGGGATGTGATCCCTGTCACTGGATGTGATTTCCTGTCCACTGGGATTCTGGTCAGTGTCCACTGGGGAGTGATCCCTGTAAGCTGGGTGTGATCCCTGCCCTGGTATGGGAATCCCTGCCCTGGGAATCTGTCCCTGTCCACTGGGATGTTGATCTCTATATACTGGGATGTTGATCCTGGTCACTGGGATGTGATCCCTGCCCTGGGATGTGATCTCTATAAACTGGATGGTGATCCCTGTCACTGGGGATGTGATCCCTGTCACTGGGATGTGGTCAGTGGCACTGGGATGTGATCCCTGCCCTGGTATGGATCCCTGTCACTGGATTCTGTTCCCTGCTGCTGGGATCACTCTGCTGAGTTCTCCCAGGGAGATCCTCAGGGTTCTCCTCAGTTCTCCTCAGGGATTTTAGCCCTGGCTGGAGGGAATCAGGAAGGCAGGAGTTACCCCGTTCGCATCTCGCTCTGAACCCGGGCAGGGGAGCGCTTGGTGATGGAATCCCTCAGTCCTGGCAAAACCCCGGGTGCCTGTGTCACACTTGCAGAGAATCATGAATTAGGGAATGGTTTGGTGGGAAGGGACGTCAAAACTCATCCAGTTCTACCCCCAGGGCCACCTCCCACTGTGCAGGTGCTGCCAGCCTGGCCTTGGGCACTGCCAGGGCTCCAGGGGCAGACCACAGCTGCTCTGGGCACCCTGGCACAGCCCCAAATCTCTAACCAGGCCTTGCCAGGCTACAAACCCCCTGTGGCAAAATGGCACTGGGGCACCTTCAACCAGCCAGAAATCATTCTTTCCTTTCCTTTCTCCAGTTGCTGCAATGGTTTTGTGCTGGTTTCCATCCTTGATTCAGAGAATGGGAATGCCAGAGTGGTTTGGGCTGGGAAGGGATCTTCAAATGCCAGCTCATTCCATGGCAGGGCCACCTCCCACTGGTGCCAGGTGCTCCAGCCCCAATGCCACAGCCTGGCCTTGGGCACTGCCAGGGCTCCAGGGGCAGCCACAGCTGCTCTGGCAATTCCAGCCCAGCCCCTGCCCACCCTGCCAGGGAACAATTCCCAATTGCCAAGATCCCATCCAGCCCTGCCATTCCTCTGGCACTGGGAGCCATTCCCTGGCTCCTGTCCCTCCATCCTTGTCCCCAGTCCCTCTGCCAGCTCTCCTGGAGCCCCTCCAGGCCCTGCAAGGGCTCTGAGCTCTTACCTGGAGCTTCTCCTCTCCCACTCTCACTCCCCAGCTCTCACTTTACCCAAGGCCCTGCAGAGGTGGATATGATGGAATTGCAACCCCCACCATTCCCATCTATCCCAGTGTGACCCTGTAGGTCAGCAGGGACAGGGGGGTGGCACAGCCCAGAGGGACAAACCCCCAGGTGCAGTGACAAAACCCCAGTGGGGCTGGGTGGAGAGGCTGCTCTGGGGACAGAGCTTCCACTGCCTTGTACAAGGTCTGTAGGGGCTCAGCTCAGGGGGTGAAATGTCCTGTCCTGGGGGTTCTGAGTTCAGATCCCTGGTTTGTGGGGCTGTGCCTGAAATCCACAGGATTTACTGGGAAAATGCTCTCGGTGGCTGGGTGACGCCGTGGGGCTGCAGCAGTGAACTCACAGTGAAACCTGAGCGTGGGCTGGGCTCAGCCCCCGCTTCGTTTCAAACCCTGGGCTGAAAAGGAGGCCTCTGTGCTCCAGGGGCAGCAGGGCCAGCTCTGGGCATTCCTGTCACAGCCCTGCCCTTGATCCCTGTCACAGCCCTGTCCTGATCATTGTCACAGCCCTGTCCTGCCTCCCTGACACAGCCCTGTCCTGATCCCTGTCACAGCTCTATCCCAATATATGTCACAGCCCTGTCCCAATCCCTGGTCACAGCCCTGTCCCTGTTCCTGTCCAGCCCTGTCCCAATCTCTGTCACAGCCCTGTCCTATGCCTGTCACAGGTGTGTCCTGATCCCTGTTCACAGCCCTGTCCCCTTCCATGTCACAGCCCTGTCCTGATTATTGTCACAGCCCCTGTCCTGATCACTGTCACAGCCCTGTCCCTATCCTGTCACAGCCCTGTCCCTGTCCTGTCACAGCCCTGTCCTTGCCTCCCTGTTCACAGCTCTATCCCGATATATGTCACAGCCCTGTCCCAGTCTCTGTCACAGCCCTGTCCTGTTCCATGTCACAGCCCTGTCCTGATCATTGTCACAGCCCTGTCCCAATCCTGTCACAGCCCTGCCTCGATACCTGTCACAGCCCTGTCCTATGCCTGTCCACAGCCCTGTCCCTGTTCCGTCACTCCCTGTCCCTGTTCCTGTCACAGCGCCATTCCGATCCCTTGTCACAGCCCTGTCCTGCTCCCTGTCACAGCCCTGTCCTGAACTCTGTCACAACCCTGTCCCAATCTCTGTCACAGCCGTGCCCTGCTCCCTGTCATAGCCCTGTCCCGCTCCCTGTCACTGCCCTGTCCCAATCTCTGTCACAGCCCCTTCCCTATCCCTGTCACAGCCCTGTCCTGCTCCCTGTCACAGCCCTGTCCTGCTCCCTGTCACAGCTCTATCCCGATATATGTCACAGCCCTGTCCCAGTCTCTATCACAGCCCTTGTCCCGTTCCATGTCACAGCCCTGTCCCAATCTCTGTCACAGCCCTGTCCTGATGCCTGTCACAGGTGTGTCCTGATCCCTGTCACAGCCCTGTCCCCTCCATGTTACAGCCCTGTCCAGATCCCTGTCACAGCCCTGTCCCTGTTCCTGTCACAGGCCTGTCCCTGTTCCTGTCACAGCCCTGTCCCTGTTCCTGTCACAGCGCCATTCCGATCTATGTCACAGCCCTGTCCTGCTCCCTGTCACAGCCCTGTCCTGAACTCTGTCACAACCCTGTCCCAATCTCTGTCACAGCCCTGTCCTGATCTTGTCACAGCCCTGTCCCAATCCTGTCACAGCCCTGTCCCAATCCCTGTCACAGCCCTGCCTCGATCCCTGTCACAGCCCTGTCCCTGTTCCTGTCACAGCCCTGTCCAGATCCCTGTCACAGCCCTGTCCCTGTTCCTGTCACAGCGCCATTCCGATCTATGTCACAGGTGTGTCCTGATCCATGTCACAGCCCTGTCCTGCTCCCTGTCACAGCCCTGTCCTGAACTCTGTCACAGCCCTGTCCCTATCCCTGTCACAGCCCTGTCCTGCCCCTGTCATAGCCTGTCCTGCTCCCTGTCACTGGCCCTGTCCCTATCCCTGTCCACAGCCCTGTCCCAATCCTGTCACAGCCCTGTCCCAATCCTGTCACAGCCCTGTCCTGCTCCCTGTCACAGCCCTGTCCTGAACTCTGTCACAAACCCTGTCCCAATCTCTGTCACATCCCTGTCCGTTCCATGTCACAGCCCTGTCCCTATCCCTGTCACAGCCCTGCCCTGCTCCCTGTCATAGCCCTGTCCTGAACTCTGTCAGTGCCCTGTCCCAATCTCTGTCACAGCCCTGTCCGTTCCATGTCACAGCCCTTCCCTATGCTGTCACAACCCTGCCCTGCTCCCTGTCACTGCCCTGTGTCACTTCAGGCAGAGGGAGATGTCCACCAGCCAGGCTGAACTTCCCTGCCTGAACCATGAACCTCCCATTCCTGCTCACAGCAAAAAGCAGAGGGGATGGAGGAGGGTGCTGATTAAAACAAATCCTGAATTCGGGGCTGGAATCATCCGAAAGCTGGGATAAATCCAAGCCAGTCTCTGCTGCTGCTGCTGCTCTGGGAGTCGCTGTGCCGCTGGCACGGCCGAGGCAGCCCCAGCACTGCCTGGGATGGGTGACAGTGCCACGGCCTGGCTTTGGGGACATCAGCGGGACCTGGAAGGTTGGGGCGTCCCTCTGCACCAGTAGGAGCAGAGCCCTGTGGGCACATCCCAGCCCAGCCCAGCCCAGCCTGGCTCATCCCAATATCCCATCCCAATCCCATCCCATAGATCTCATTCCCATCCCATCCCATCCCACCCCATCCATCGATCCCAATCCCATCCCATCCCATCCCATCCCAATCCCATGCCCCATCCCATCCCCATTCCATCCCATCGATTCCCATCCCATTCCCATCCCATCCCACCCCATCCCGATTGATCCTTACCCATCCGCATCCCCATCCATCCCATCCATCCCATCCCGTTCCCGTCCCGTCTCCAGTCCCGTCCCATCCCATTCCCCGAATATTCCCATCCCTCCTGAGGAATGGGAGGTTCATGGTTCAGCAGGGAAGTTCAGCCTGGCTGGTGACATCTCCCTCTGCCTGAAGTGACACAGGGCAGTGACAGGGAGCAGGACAGGGCTGTGACAGGGAGCAGGACAGGGCTGTGACAGGGAGCAGGACAGAGCTGTGACAGGGATAGGGACAGGGTTGTGACATGGAACGGGACAGGGCTGTGACAGAGATTGGGACAGGGCAGTGACAGGGAGCAGGACAGGGCTATGACAGGGAGCAGGACAGGGCTGTGACAGAGATTGGGACAGGGTTGTGACAGAGTTCAGGACAGGGCTGTGACATAGATCGGAATGGCGCTGTGACAGGAACAGGGACAGGGCTGTGACAGAGACTGGGACAGGGCTGTGACAGGGATCTGGACAGGGCTGTGACAGGGATCTGGACAGGGCTGTGACATGGAAGGGGACAGGGCTGTGACAGGCATCAGGACAGGGCTGTGACAGGTATCGAGGCAGGACTGTGACAGGGATTGGGACAGGACTGTGACAGAGACTGGGACAGGGCTGTGACATATATCGGGATAGAGCTGTGACAGGAACAGGGACAGGGCTGTGACAGGGATCTGGACAGGGCTGTGACATGGAAGGGGACAGGGCTGTGACAGGGATCAGGACACACTTGTGACAGGCATCAGGACAGGGCTGTGACAGAGATTGGGACAGGGTTGTGACATGGATCCGGACAGGGCTGTGACAGGGATCGAGGCAGGGCTGTGACAGAGATTGGGACAGGGCTGGGACAGGGATAGGGACAGGGCTGTGACGGGCATTAGGACAGGGCTGTGACAATGATCAGGACAGGGCTGTGACAGGAACAGGGACAGGGCTGTGACAGAGATTGGGACAGGGCTGTGACAGGGACAGGGCTGTGACAGGGATCAGGACAGGGCTGTGACAGGGAGCAGGACAGGGCTGTGACAGGAACAGGGACAGGGCTGTGACAGGGATCGAGGCAGGGCAGTGACAGGAATGCCCAGAGCTGGCCCTGCTGCCCCTGGAGCACAGAGGCTCCTTTTCAGCCCAGGGTTTGAAAGAAGCCGGGGGCTGAGCCCAGCCCACGCTCAGGGTTCACTGTGAGTTCACTGCTGCAGCCCCACGGCGTCACCCAGCACCGAGAGCATTCCCAGTAAATCCTGTGGATTTCAGGCACAGCCCCCAAACCAGAGGATCTGAACTCAGAACCCCCCAGGACAGGACATRTCACCCCCTGAGCTGAGCCCCTACAGACCCTGTACAAGGTGCAGTGGAAGCTCTGTCCCCCAGAGCAGCCTCTCCACCCAGCCCCACTGGGGTTTGTCACTGCACCTGGGGGTTTGTCCCTTCTGGGCCTGGCCACCCTCGCTCTGTCCCTGTTGACCTAAGGGTCACACTGGAGATAGTGGGATGGTGGGGGTGCAATTCATCATTATCCACCTCTGCAGGGCCTTGGATAAAGTAGGAGCTGGGGAGTGAGAGTGGGAGAGGAGAAGGGCTCCAGGCAGAGCTCAGAGGCCACTGTTGCCAGAGGCCTGAAGGGGCTCCACGGAGAGCTGCAGAGGGGGACTGGGACAAGGATTGGAGGGACAAGGAGCCAGGCATGAGCTCCCACGTGCCAGAGGAATGGCAGGGCTGGGTGTGGATCTTGGCAATTGGGAAATTTGTTCCCTTGGCAGGGTGTGCAGGGCCTGGGCTTGCGGAATTGCCAGAGCACAGCTGTGGCTGCCCTGGAGCCTGGACAGTGCCCAAGGCCAGTGCTGGCATTGGGGTCTGGGAGCACCTGGCAACAGTGGGAGGTGGCCTCTGCCATGCAATGAGCTGGCATTTGAAGATCCTTCCCAGCCAAACCCACTCTGGGCATTCCCTATTTCCTGAATCAAAGGATGGAAACCAGCAGCCCAAAACCCATTGCAGCAACTGGAGAAGGAAAGAGAAAGAATGATTGTCCTAGACGCTGGTTGCAGGTGCCCCAGTGCCATTTTGCCACAGCGAGGTTTGTGTTAGCGGCAAGGCCTTGGTTAGAGAGGTTTGGGCTTGTGCCAGAGTGCCCAGAGCCAGCTTGGTGGCTTTGCCCTGGAGAGCCTGGCAGTGCCCAAGGCCAGGCTGGGGCATTACTGGGCTGGGCAGCACCTGCCACAGTCGGAGGTTGCCCTGGGGTTTTAGAAGCTGGATGGAAGGTTTTTGAGAGTTCCCTTCCATTCCCAAACCATTCCCTAATTCCATGATGTCTCTGCAAGTTGGACCAGGACACCCGGGCGTGTGTTCAGGACTGAGGGATTCCATCACCAGCACTCCCCTGCCAGCGTTGAGAGCAAGATGCAGAACGGGGTAACTCCTGCCTCCTGATTCCCTCCAGCCAGGGCTAAAATCCCTGAGGAGAACTGCGAGGAGAATCACTGAGGATCTCCCTGAGGAGAACTCAGCAGAGTGTCCCAGCAGCAGGGACCAGATCCCAGTGACAGGGAATCCCGATACCAGGGCGGGATCACATCCCCCAGTTGACCGGAGCAGATCCCATGACAGTGGGATCACATCCCAGAGCAGGGATCAACGATCCCAATGGCAGGGAAGGATCACATCCCAGTGCATGAGCACATCTCAGTGACAGGGATCAGCATGCCCAGCATTACAGGATCCCTACCAGGGCAGCGGATCACATCCACAGTGCCACTGAGCACAATCCCAGTGATCAGGATATCACATCCCAGTACAGGGATCACAATTCCCAGGGCGGGCATCATCCAGTGCCAATGACCAGATCCCAGCTGACCAGGGATCACATCCCGGGCAAGGGATCACATCCCAGTGACAGGGATCACATCCCAGGGCAGGGATCACATCCCAGGCAGGGCATCACATCCCAGTGGACAGGAGACCAGATCCCAGGCAGGGATCCCATAGTCATGGGCAGGGGATCACATCCCCAGTGCCCACTGACCAGAATTCCCGCAGTGACAGGCTTATCACAATCCCAGTGACCAGGCGAATCCACCATCCCCAGCAGTGCACACTCCGAAGCTGCTCTCCCCCCTAATTGATCTGAAAGCTGCAAACTCAGCATTTCGCCAGAATATCCCAAACCCTGCTTCCCTTAAAGGCCCCATTGCATTCCTGGGCTCCTGGAAACTCCACTTTTTCTGTAACACGCCCCAGCCCAAGAAAAACTTGACCCTAAATCTCTCAAACCCACACAAACAAAACAACCAACGAGTAAATAAATAAATAAACCCAAAATCTCGAAATACTTCCTGCTAAAAGCCTGGCAGCTTCCAAACCTTTTTCCAGAGCTTCTGGGACTATGCTTCATTTTTTTCCTTTTATTTTTGTTCCCCCTCATCCTAAGCTGCCAGTTGTTTGGGAAACAAGGATTAAGCATGTTGGGAAGGGGGTGTTGGGAGGGGGGAACGCTGCTGCACCACAGCCCAAGATGAGAAGCAGTGATTCAGAACTCCCAGGCACATGGAATATGGTAATCCAAAACCGGGGGAATTCTTCTCCTGCAGCCTCCTGTGCCAAAAAAGCCCCAACAAGCCCCCGGGGGGCTTGAGCAGCCACAACAAGGCTGGGGTGGGCTGGATTCGGGAAGAGGAACATGAAAGGAGAAAGGAAGAAGGAGAAGGAGAAGGAGAAGCAGAAGGAGAAGGAGAAAGGAGAAGGAGAGGAGAAGGAGAAAGAGAAGGAGAGGAGAAGAAAAAAGAAGGAAGAAGAAGAAGGAAGAAGAAAAAGAGAAGAAAAGAAGCAGAAGCAAGAAGAAGCAAAAGAAAGCAAAGAAGAAGAGAGGAGAAGAAGAAGAAGAAGAAGAAGAAGAAGGAGAAGAGGAAGAAGAAGAAGAGAGAAGAAGAAGAGAAGAAGAATAAGGGAAAGAAGAAGAAGAAGAAGAAGAAGAAAAGAAGAAGAAGAAGAAAATAGAGTAAAGAAGAAGAAGACAGAGAAGAAAAGAAGAAGGAGGAAGAAGAAGAAAGGAAGAAAAGGAAGAAGGAAGAAGAAGAAAAGAAAGAAGAAAGGAGAAGAAGAAATAAAGAAGAAGAATAAAAGAAGAAGAAGAAGAAGAAGAATAAGAGAAGAAGAGAGAAGAAGAAGAAGAAAAAGAAGAAGAAGAAGAAGAAAAAGAAGAAGAAGAAGAAGGAGAAGAGAAGAAGCAGAAGAAGCAGAAGCAGAAAGAAGAAAAGGAGAAGGAAGAAGAAGAAGAAGAAGGAGAAGAAGAAGAAAAGGAGAAGAAGAAGAAGAAGAAGAAGAAAAAAGAAGAGTAAGAAGGCGAAGCAGAAGGAAGAAGGAGAAGAGCAGGAAGAAGAAGAAGGGAAGAAGAAGAAGGAGAAAGGAAGAAGAGAAGAAGAAGAGAAGAAGAAGAATAAAGAAGAAGATAAGAAGAAGAAGAAGAAGAAGAAGAAGAGGAGAAGAAGAAGAGAAGAAGAGAAGAAGAACGAGAAGAAGGAAGAAGAAGAAGAAGAAGAGAAGAAGAAGAGAAGAAGGAAGAAGAATGAGCTTCCAGAAAGGCCTGAAGGGAGCTCGGGCAGCAGCGCCTGCCCCGGCAGGATCCCGGTGCCATTCCCGAGGAGGGAGGAGCACTGGGAATTCCCCTCCTGCTGCTGCCGGCAGGGATGGGCTGGGAATGCTGGAACCTCCCGGGAAATTAGGGAGCCAYTTCTGGGGGTTCTGGGGGTCACAGCTTAAAAACCTCTTTATTTAACCAAATCCCCCAAAGCTCTGAGCTCTCCAGGATTCCTTGCTTGGCTCCCATGAATCCATCATTCCCATTTCCAGCACTGTGACCTCTCTCCTGTCCCTCCTCCAGGACATCTCCCCACTCCTGCCTTTCCTGATGCCTCCCAAACTTCTTCTCTTTCCCAGCAACAACGCTGCTTTTCCCCAAAATACAACAAATTCCAGAAAAACAGCCCCGTGCTTCCCAGCATTGATGCCAGAATGATCCAACGGTGCATTAAACAAATACTCCCTGTCCTCTAATGTCCATTAGGGTTTTTGGCATTACCACATAAATCAAAGGATTCTCTTTATTCCYGCTTATTCTTCACTTTAGAAAAATAAAATGATGCTGCATTTTTTAGGATGATTTTTTTTTCTACTGGGGAAAAAAAAAAGCCAAGTTCCAGGGAGGTGGGATAAGAAATATCCCTATTCCCATTATCCTGGAGCTGAAGCTCCAGGGTCACATCCTTGGAATGAACACCAGGAAAATCATTGGTGTCCAAGGCCAGGTTGGATGGAACAACCTGGAGCAGTGAAAAGTGGCCCTGCCCATCCACCAAAAGGGATTTTAATCCCAAWGCAAACCATTCCATGATTCTGTGATCTCTCTTTGTCTTGGGATTCTGGATCACCACAGAATTTGTGGCAGCAAATCTGCAATTCAAATAATTTCAAATGGGACAAAGGCCCTGAACTGCTGACCAAGGAATGCTGCTCCTAGCTGGGAGTGTTGTGCCCTAATTGTTCTTTTTTTTACACCTGATTCATTGATTTCTTAACTTTTTCTTGTTTCCATTTCCTTTAGTCTGTTTTCAAAGCCCTACAACCAACACCAGTAACAAGGAAAATCTAGGAAAACAATWAAAAAAATTCKCAAAAACTCACAGAATACCTTTTCATGCTGGGTCAGGTCCCAGGAGTTTCAGWTTTATATTATTTATCTGTCTTAATGATTTCTCATTAAATCTGATCTTCTCTTTCAGAGATCCTCACAGCTACCAAGAACATTTCTATTTTCCTTTCTACTTCTTTTAATGCTACCATTTAAACCAAACAAGA
>NDFG01000030.1:66783-80835 GCA_002167245.1 Sporophila hypoxantha
AAGAGTCCCAGAGTTAGAAAAAAAAAAAATTAAGAAGAAAAAAAAAAAAGAAAGAAAGAAAGGAAAAGAAAAGAAAGGACAAAAGAGGAAAGGAAAGGAAAGGAAAGAAAAGGAAAAGGGAAAGAAAGAAGGAAATATATATATAAGGAAGGAAAGGAAAGGAAAAGTGAAAAGTGAAGCGAAAGGAAAGGAAAGAAAGGAAAAGTGATCAAGGTAAAGGAAAGAAAGGAAAGTAAAGAAATGAAAGGAAATGGAAAGGAAAGCGAAAGAAGCCCAAGGTTTCAAAAAGCATCAAAAAAAAAATACAAAAAAAAAAAACATATAAAAAAAACAAAGAGAGAGAGAGAGAAGAACACAAGGGGAAAGAGTAGTCCCAGAGTCTTAAAATTTAAAAATAAACAAAAGCTAGAAAAAAGGAAGGAAACAATCCAGGTTTCAAACAAAATAAGGAGGGCGTCGCGGAAAAAGTTACTCCCAAATAAAAACAGACACACTAGGGAAGACATCCAAGTCTTCATAAGAAAAAAAAAAAACACCCACAGCCACACCAAAAAGGCTAGATGGGGGGAAGCATCTCAGAAGTTAAAAATAAGGATGAAAGGATTAGAATACCCAATCGTGCGTTTTCAAGAAATTAAAAAAGGGGGGGAAAACAATATTTCAGATATTATATATATAATATATATATATATATATATATATTATAAAAAGTCCTCAAGGTCAAAATTAAAAAAGAAAGAATAAAAAAGAAATAAAAAATGGTCAAAAAAGGAAAGGGCGCAGTGAGCAAGCAAATGGTGCGCTTGGTGTGTGCAAACTCTCAGGTTTTGGTGTGAGAGGAGCTCAGAAGGCTGGTATCACATTCTTCCAGGGAAAGGGGATCTTTCAGGCAAAATTGGGCAATGTCATGTGGATCTGGTTCATCTCCGTGGTGTGTCCAGGCAAGGGGATTTTTGGCGGTGGTTGTGTGCTGTAAGGGGGAGAGGATGGGAGCAGATGGGAAAGGAGCTGACATGGAGTGGCACAGCTGGCAGGCTTGGTCCTGGAAGGAGAGCAAACGGCAGATCCTAAAAAGAGTTTTTTGAAGCGTGAAATGTATTTCATGATCTCTTACACCAGAGGGGAGTCTTGCGTAGGGCTGCGTTGGCGTGAGACAAGAGGACTTGGGATGGAATTCTATGGGTCTGAAATGAAGGCATTTGTGTGATGGAACACAGTGATTTTGGGTGGAACGACTGAATCTTGGATGCATACCTCACACAGTGTTTGTTGGGATGGAATGATGTGATGTGATTAATTGACAGTGGTTTTTTTTGGTTGGTATCTCAGTGATTTTCTTCTATATATCAGGGATTTTTTGGATGAATGCTGATTATTTTTTGAGTAAATGTGTTTATAAGAAATGCAGGATTGGGATATATCTCTCAGTCATTTTGTGATGTTGTAACATAATGATTTGGGGTGAATCCACTGGAATTGGATGAAATAACAATGTTTTGGGATTGATATTTTTTTATATTGGTGATTTTTAGATTGGAACACAAATTGGATTATTAAAATGCTGAGATTTTCTTGCCGGTCACGGTGATTTTGGGGTGGAACACTGAATTTGGCGATTGAAATGCAGTGGTTTTGGGATGGATCACCAGTGTTTTCTGATGGGACAGTGATTTCTTGATAAAATACAGGGTTTTGGGATGTAAATGTGAGTGATGTTTTGTGAGTAAATGCATAATTTGGATTACACAAAGTCATTTGGGATTGAAACACAGTATTTGGATGGGAACACTGAATTTGGATTGAAAAACAATGGTTTTGGGTATGAAATGTGTGGGTTTTTGAGAAATGTTTGGTATTTTTGATGAACTCAGGAATTTGGATGAAATGCTGTATTCTTATGACGTATCTATTGGTTGCAATTTGGTCTGGTGGTCGAACACTGAATTTTGGGTGAAATACAGCTGGTTTGGAATAAATGCTGTGATTTTTGATGAATTACAGTGATCTTTTGATGAAAAGGAAAGCTGATTTTTCGAGACAGGCCCAGTTGAAGTTGGGGATGACACAAATTCCCAATTTGGATGGACACAGTGATTGTGGGATGGACAGATGCCCTTGATTATTTGTGATGAATTAACAGTGTTTTTCTGGTAGTCGTGGGAACCCACATTTCTCTGGTGAAATGCAGGCGATTTTGGGATGAAATGTGATGATTTTGTTAGTAAATGTATGGTGATTTTTGAGTAAAGGCAGTAATTTGGGCATGACACCAAATTCATTTTGAGGATCACAATATCTCATTTGGGGGTCAGTGGAAACACTCGAAATTTTGGAGAAAAACAATGAGGTATTTAGGGATAAAGTGTTGCGAGCCGGTTTTTGACGCGAAATGTGGTTGATTTTGGTTCTGGAACACTGTATTTGCGATACCACATGCTGGTGATTTTCTTGTGTGTAATTAGATTACAACAGGTTTTCGGTGGGCACATGGATTTCTTGCGTCGAACATGCAGGATCTTTAGGAGAACTGAAATGCGACTTGTTTTCTTCTTGCGAGAGATAATGTCTTCGGTGATTTTTGGTGAGGGTAGCAGCTCAGTGACTTATGGCGGATGACCACCCAACACGGCCATTTTGGGATGGAACACACGTGATTCTTGGTGAGCACACCTTGACCACATTACAATTCTCGGTTATTGGATGAAATGTGGCAGTTTTTTGCACTGTTATAAATGTGGTGATTTTTGAATTGGAACAACAGAAATTTGGATTTGATAATGCTGAGATTTTGGTGCTGCGATCACACCGGCTGATTTTGGGGGCGCGTCTACATACAGTCTAACAGATGATCACTGATTTGGGGATGACACCAATGGTCTTGGGAAAGTGTAGAATGCTGTGTTGATTTTGTGATATCTAATATACAGCGAAGGATAGTGTCCTATCTGATCACGTACCAATGTGTCATTTCCTGATGAATAGTGCGCAGGGACTGTTGACGGAGTGAAATGTCGATTATACTTACTGTTGAGATAAGTGTTCTATGGAATTTGATTATTTCTCTCCTCACTCTCTTTTGGCTGTAACTTTAGTGAGTACAATTGCCTAGCCTGTGCAAGCCATGGGGATGACACAAAGGCATTTTGTCGCAGCGGAGATCGAGAGGCTATGCGCTAAGCCTTATCTGCGTGATCTTTTGTGAGTGGGGAACATACTGAATTTGATGAAATGCACTGGTTTTGGGTGCCAGATTGTCCACTAGTATTTTTGACTTTGATCTCTCCAGACTGCGAAGCATATACTGTAATTCGGGGTCATGTACACAACACACGATAGGCTATTTTCTCGAGCGTAGAAATAGCTCAAGTCGACATTTTATGGTATGGATCATAGTGATTTCGTCGTATGATGCGACCCAGTGTATTTGCCTGATGAAATGCAGGGATTTGGATGAAATGTGATTTTTGAGTAATTGTGGTGATTTTTGACGTAAATTGTATCGATAAATCTATTTCGTGAATACAGGAGTGATTCCGGATTGATCGAAGCCCACAAGAGCTGATCTCTTTGGAAATTCGAACACTGTGATCTTTTGGGAATGAACACTGGATTTGTTGATGCATCACAGTGATTTTGAGTGGAAAACACTGAATTTGAGTTGGTCGACAATACAACTGGTCTTTGGGATGAAATTGGATTTTGTTTGATGGTCAAAATTTGTGTGAATTTTTTAGATTGGCGAACACCAGAAATTGGGTATTAAAATGCTGAGATTCTCTTGCGCGGATCACGATGTTTGGGGATTGGACACATATTTTTGATTGAGAATACAATGTGTTTGGATGAAAATGCTGTGATTTGTGATTAATTACAGAGATTTTTGTGATCGACAGTGATTTCCTGTATGAAATGCAGCGATTGTGAAAATGGGAATTTTGTTGAGTAGATTTGGTGATTTTTGTGATAAGCAGTGTTTTGGTGGATGACACAAATCATTTTTGGGATGAAACACAGTCGATTTGGGATCAAATTTCTGTGATTTTGTGATGAATACAGTGGTTTTCTGGTGGACAGTGATTTCCTGGTGAAATGAGGGATTTTGGATGAAAATGTAATTATTTTGTGAGTAAATGTGGTGATTTTGTGAGTAAATGCATGGATGTGGGGATGACACAAATTCCATTTGGATGGGACAGTGAATTTTTTGTTGAACACTAGAGAATTTGGGATGAAATCCAATGCTTTGGGATGAAAATGTGGGTTTTTTTGCAGTAAAAAGTAGGTGATTTTTGATGGAACACAGAATGTGGGATGAAATGCCTGAAGATGTTGTACGGACTCATGGTGATTTTGGGTGGAACACTGAATATGGATGAAATGCAGTGATTTGATTGTCACAGTTATTTTTTGATGAACATAATTGGCGATGAAAAAACAATGGTTCTTGGACTGAAATTCAGTTGATTTTAATGGGCATCAGTGATTTTGGATGGGACAGTGATTTCCGGATGAAATTCAGCGGATTTTGGGATGAAATGGTGAATTTTTGAGAATAATGTGTGATTTTTGGAGTAAAATAATGTGATGATTTGTGAATAGCAGGAAGTGATTTGGGGGATGACACAAAGGCATTTTGGAATGGAACACTGTGAATTTGGGATTAAATGCAGTGTTTTGACAAACATCATTTTGTGATGTGAGCACAATGCATTTTGGAGTTGAACACTGAATTTTGATGAAAATAACAATGGTTTTGGGATTGAAGTGGAGTTGTTTTTTGAGTAAATGTTGGTGATTTTTTTGATGCGAACACAAATTTGGATTGATAATGCAGTGATTTTTGCTGGATCACGGTGATTTGGGTGGAACACTGAATTTGGCGATGAAATGTGGTTATTTTTTTGAGTAAAATGTGTGTATTTTTTTGAAGTAAGGCAGTGATTTAGGGATGACACAAGTGCATTTGGGATGGATCACAGTGATTTTGGGGTTGAACACTTGAATTTGGATAAATACAAATGGTTTTGGATGAAATGTGCGAGTTTTTTTTGAGTAAATGTTGGTTGTTTTTTGATGGAACACAGAATTGGGATTGAAATGCGGTGAATTTTGCGACGGATCACGTGATTTTTGGGTGGAAAACACTGAAATTTGGGATGAAATACAATGTTTTTGGAATGAAATGCTGTGATTTTGTGATTAGATTACAGAGGATTATGTGATCGACAGTGATTCCTGATTTAAATTGCAGGGATTTTGGGATGAAATGTGCCGTTATTTTTTAGGAGAAAAGTTGAGATTTTTGATTAAATGTGGTGATTTGTGAGTAAATGCAGTGAAATTGGGGATGACACAAAGGCTTTCTTGGGATGGAAACAGAGTGATAGTTTGGGGTAAATGAATTTGGCGATGAAATTGCAGTGTTTTGGGATTGTCCACCCAGTTATTTTTAGGAAACATTATTTGGGATGTGAAAAACGATGTTTTGGGATGAAATGCAGTGATTTTGGATGATCATAGTTGATGTTGTGATGGACAGTATTTCCTGATTATGCAGGGATTTTGCGGATGAAATGTAATTTTTTGAGGAAATGGGATTTTTGGAGTAAATGTGATGATTTTGTGAACAGCACTCATTTGTAGGCATGACACAAAGCACTTTTTGGATGGAACACCAGTGATTTTGGGGTGGAAACCTGAATTTGGATGTAATGAACCGTTTTGGGATGTCCACCATTTATTTTTTGATCTGGACATAATTTGGGATGAAAACGATGTTTTTGGGATGAAATGCCAGTTGATTTTGATGGGACAGTTGAATTTCTGATGGAATGCAAGGGATTTTCCCAGATGGAATTCACCAATTTTGTTGAATGCAATGATTTTGCGGTGGATTCATGCTGATTTTGCGCGTGAAATGCAGCATTTGGGGATGAATATGGGATTTTGGATGAAAGTGGGGGATTCCTGATAAAACACAGGACTTTTGGGATGGAAATCAGTGGTTTTGGGACAAATACAGGGTTTTGGGATTAAATGCAGGATTTAGTGAGACATACAGAATTTTTGGGATTAAATGCAGGAATTTTGGTGACAAATACAGGGATTTTGGGATGAATACAGGATTGTGGATTGAAATGAGGATTTTGCGGAGAAGATGCAGGAAATTTGTGACAAAAATACAGGATTTTGGGATTGGAAATGCAGGGATTTGGGACAAAATGCAGGAATTTGAGTGACATACAGGGGCTTGATGAAATGCAGATTTAGTGATACATGCAGGGATTTTGGATGAAAATGCAGGATTTTGACGAAATGCAGGATTTTGGAAGACATACAGGAATTTCTGGGATTAAATGAGGCTTTGTGACAAATACAGGGATTTGGGATGAATGCAGGGGATTTTCGGGACAAAATCCAGAATTTGGGATGACATGCATGGATTTGTGATGAAACAGGGATTTGGGATGAATGCAGGGAATTTTGGGACAAAATCCAGATTTGTGACACGTGAGGGATTTTGGATGAAATGCATCCATCTTCCTCCTCACACTGCCCGAACCCCCTCCCTACCCCACCGCCCAACCCAAAACCTCAGACTGAGCCGTTCTGCGTCATTTCCAAGCCGAAATCCAAGATTTGCACTTGTCTACCAAAACGAGCAGAATTAGGAAACCTTCCCTGTCCAACTTCCCCAACTTCCCAAAAGCCTCTGCAGCTCCCCTGCAAACCTCAGGCGATTTCCATGGGCGGCTTTCCAGCTTTTGATCCTCCTGGAGGCATCCGGGTGAGAGCAGGATGCAATCCTCCAGCGGCTGGGAATGGAAGCTCCTGAGCTGACAGAGGGGTTAGCCGAGATGCCCCCCAAGTCCTGTCCCGATGCTCCCACAGGGAATCATTGAATTGTTAATCTTGGAAAGCCTCTGGGAATCACCACTACACACCCATCCATGTTTATGGACATTTTCCAGGGATGGGGATTCCCCAGCTCCAGCTGCAAGGGAAGGAAATGGTTGGAACAAGTCTCCCAAACCCCCTGGCCCCTGTAATTGCCCAGGACTTGGATGGCATTTTTAATCCGGGCAAAACTGCCTGAAAGCACTCAGGGGTTATTTTGGCTGCCATTAGCTGATTAGCACAATGCTGATGATGGGGAGCAGGCTGATCCCGAAAACCTCAGGACAACCTGGGCAGGGGCAGTGTGGTCTTGAGGAGCAGCAATTATCTGCAGTCAATTAAACACCTCCAGGGCCTGGCCCCAAAACAGCCCCAAAAACCAGCCCCAAAATGGCCCCAAAAGCCCAGCCCCAATGGCAAAATGGCCAACAGGCCCAAATGGCCCCGGGCCCCAAAATGGCCCCAAACGGCCCAAACAGGCCCAAAATGCCCCAAAACGGTCCCCAAAATGGTCCACCAAAATCGCCCAAATGCCCCAAACCGGCCCAAATATGGGCCCAAAATGGCCCAAAAGTCAAACCCCAAGGGCCCCAAACAGCAATGCCAAATGTCCCAAAAGCCTAAAACAGCCCCAAATGGCCGCCAAATGGGCCCAAAAACGTCCCAAGCCCAACGCCCCAAAAAGTGGCCTCAAAATCAAAACAGCCCCAAAACAGCCCCAAAATAGAAAATACCTCAAAATGGCCCCAAATGTCCAAACATGCCCCAAATGTATCTCTCTCTTTTTTCCCCTTTTTTTTTGGAACCCTGGCATTCTTCAAAGGGAATTTCCCCCCTCTGGACGCCTGCAGGGTTGAAAGGCTCGGGAGCCTCTTTAATTCGAACAAGGCCCTGCTGCAAACAGAACCACTTGAAAGGAAAAGCGCTCAGGAAATATTAATCCCCAAAAAACGAGGTGGGATCCATGTGTGCTCCTTTGAAAAGTTCTCCTGTCTGGGAGCTCCAYCCTTGCCAGACCCCAGGACGGGTCACAGCTCAGCTCTGGGGGGGCATTGCTTCCTTTTTATTCCTTTTTAAATATTTTCACCGTGGTTCAAACTCTGAAAACCACTCGCCAACCAGATCTGTCTGTCCTCTTGCACAGACTGATTGCACAGCCTGGAAATGTGCCAGGATGTGTTTAATCAGCTGGAATTACAGAGATTTTTGAACAATCTGGATGGTTTTTGCAAGGTCTAAAGCAAATTTTGGGTGGAAAAGGATTCAGGAGCAGCCTGGTGCTGTTGGAGATACTGGAGGGACACAAGAATTTATAAAAAACTCCTCAGAAATATTTGTTTCCAAATGAAGTCTCTAAACCTAAATGACAAATATCCACCTCAAAACATGGATGCAGCTGTTTGGGCTCATCTGGAAGAGTTCTGAGGTAAAAATGCCAAATCCTGGGGAAATCTAGGATTAGGGCAAGGGCAGAGCCAGAGCCTTGGGATCACAGTTTTTTGGGATCACAATTATTTGGGAACACAATTATTTTGGATCACAGGTATTTGGGATCACCAATATTTGGGATCACAGTTATTTGGGATCACAGATATTTGGGATCAGAGTTATTTGGAATCACAGTTATTTGGGATCACAGATATTTGGGATCACAATTATTTTGGATCACAGGTATTTGGGATCACAGGTATTTGGGATCACCAATATTTGGGATCACAGATATTTGGGATCACAGTTATTTGGAATCACAGTTATTTTGGATCACAATTATTTGGGATCACAATTATTTGGGATCACAATTATTTAGGATCACATTTATATGGGATCACAATTATTTGGGATCACAGTTATTTGGGATCACAACTATTTGGGATCACAACTATTTGGAATCACAACTATTTGGAATCACAGTTATTTGGGATCACAACTATTTGGGTTTACAGTTATTTGGGTTTACAGTTATTTGGGATCACAACTATTTGGGATTACAATTATTTGTGATCACAGTTACTTGGGATCACAGTTATCTGGGAGCATAATTATTTGTGTTCCCAGTTATTTGAGAGCACAATTATTTCAAATCACAGTTATTTGGGATCATGGTTCATTTCCATTCGTGGTTCATTTCTACCCCATTTCCCCCTCCCCAATCTCCTCTATGGCTCTTTTACTGAGCAGATCAGCACAATTTGGGGTCTTGGATGGAAAAGCAGGGATTTTCCCCCAAAATTCAGTGTTTTGGAGAGRCTGGGATGTCTCCAAACCCAGCAGAGCTGGTGGCACCCAAGGAGCCTGGTTGTGCCCACCTGTGTGAGGAGAACTGGGGGAGGAGGGTGAGGGGGAACAATGGAAATTCCATCACCACCATTCCCTTCTGGACCCCAAACGCTGCTCCAGCCAACGAGGTCAGGGCAGATCATGGAATTGTTCCCTGGCAGGGGCTGGGCTGGAATTGCCAGAGCAGCTGTGGCTGCCCCTGGAAAGAGAGAGATAAAATCATTGTGTTTCCATCACAAAATGACTGTTTTCATCCAAAACCACTGCCTTTCATCCCTAAAAATGAAACTTTGTGTAATCCACAATTCACTGCATTTCTCACACAATCACCAACCAATTTCCATCCAAAATCCCTGTATTTTATCAAGAAATGCACTGTCCCACAGAAAACCACTGTGGATCCATCCAAAACCACTGCATTTCAGTCCCAAAATTCAGGTGTTCCACCCCAAAATCACTGTGACCCACCCAAAATGAAATTTGGGTCATCCCCAAATCACTGCGACTCTCACCAAAAAATCACCAACATTACTTCCAATAAAATTGAACCACTATTTCATCCCAAAATCCCTTGCAATTCATCAGGAAAATCAACTGTCTCTCATCACAAAATCTCTGTATTAACTCACAAAATCTACAGATTCATCCAAATATTCAACTGTTTTTCATCCCAAATTCAGTGTTCTCATATCCAAAATCACCTGGTGATTCGGCACAAAAATCTTCTTCAGGCATTTCTTCCAAAATACTGCATTTTTTCATGCCCAAAATGTCTGTGTTCCCGTCAAAAAACATCACCACATTACTCATAAAAAACCCCAACATTTCATTCCCAAAAACCATTGTATTTCATCCCAAAACCCATTGTATTTCATCCCAATTCAGTGTTCCACTCCCAAAATCACTGCGTTCCACCACTACAATCCTTTCATTTCATCGACCCCAAACCCCCTGAATTCCATCCCAAGTCCCTCCTTGTCTCACCCCACCAGCCCCCACATCAGACCTCTGTGTCCCAGGACATGAAATCCCATTTCTATCCAAACCAAACTCCTTTTTTAAGGGAATTCCTGCCCGTTTTCCCTCTCGCTTCCCAGGACACCAGCCTGCCAGCTGTGCCACTCCATGTCCCAGCTCTTCCATCTGCTCCCCATCCTCTCTGCCCCATTCCAGCACCACACACCTCAAATCCCTGTGGCACCACGGAGATGAACCCAGATCCCACAGAACATTCCGCCAAAATCTGGCCTGAAATCCCCCTTCCTGGAAAAATGTGAATTCCCAGCCTGTCTGAGCTCCTCTCACACCAACACCAGCCAACCATTTTGTGCTTGCTCTTCCCTTCCTTTTTTACCTTTTTTTTCTTTTTTTTTTCTTATTTTAATTTTGAAACTGTGAAAGTTTTTCTTGTCTTTTTTAATTTTTTAACTCTGAGAATCTCTTTCCCCCCCTTTTTTTAATTTCTTTGAAACCCTTGGGTATTCTTCCTTTCATCATATTTTTTAAACTCTGAGATCTTCCCCACCGCCCTTTTTTTGTTTTGTTTTTTTTTTTTTTGAAAACCTTGGGATTCTCTTCTTTCCTTTTCTTTAACTTTGGGACTCTTTTTTCCCCCGCCTTATTTTTTTTTAAACCCTAGAGGATTTTCCTTCCTTTTTTTTTCTTTTTAATTTAACTCTGGGACTCTCTTTTCCCCCCTTTTCTTTTTTTTTTGTTTTTTTTTTTTTTTTAAACCTTGGATCTTCCTTTCTTTCCTTCCTTTCCTTTCCTTTCCTTTTCCTTTCCTTTCCTTATTCCTTATCCTTCCTTCCTTCTCCTTCTTTTTCATCCTTCCTTACCTTTCCTTCCTTTCACTTTCCTTCTTTCTCTTATTACCTTTCCACTTTCCTTTCTTCCTTTCTTCTTTCCTTTCCTTTCCTTAAGTCCTTTCCTATTCCTTTTCCTTTCCTTCCTTTCTTCTTTCCTTTCCTTCTTTACCTTTTCCTTTCTTCCCTTTCCTTTTCCTTCCCTTTCCTTTCTTTCCTTTTCTTTTTCCTTCTTTCCTCTTTATTTCCTTCTTTTTTTTAACGTCTGGGACTTTTTTTTCCCCTTTTTTTTTGAGAAACCCACCTGGCATTCTTCAAAGGAATTTCCCCCCGTCTGGGACTGCCTGCCGGCGTGTTGAAAGGCTCAGAGGAGCCATCTTTAAATATTCGAACAAGGCCTGCTGCAAACAAGAACCACTTGAAAGAAAAGCGTCAGAAATATGTAATCCCCAAAAAAAACTACGAGTGGGATCCCATGTGTGCTCCATTTGAAAAAGTTCTCGCTGTCTGGGAGCTCCGCAAGCCTTGACTCAGACCAGGAACGGGTCACAGCTCAGCTCTGGGGGGCATTTGCTTCCTTTTTTTATTCCTTTTTAAAATATTTTCACCGATGTTCAAACTCTGAAAACACTCGCAAACCGAATCTGTCCTGTCCTCTTGCACAGAGACTGATTGCCACAGCCCTGGAAATTTGTGCCAGGATTGTTTAATCAGCTGGAATTAGATAAACAGAAGATTTTTTGACAATCACTGGAGATGTTTTTGGCAAGGTCCTTAAAGAACCAAATTTTGGGTGAAAGGATTCAGGAGGCAGCTGGTGCTGTTGGAAGATACTGGAAAGGGACACAAAGAATTTTAAAAAAACTCCTCAGAAATATTTGTTTCCAAATTGAAGTCTCTAAACCTAAATGAAAAAATTCACCTCAAAAAAGCATTTGCTATGGAAGTCTGAGGTAAAAAGCCAAATCCTGGGAAATCTGGGATTAGGGGGCAAGGCAGAGGCCAGAGCTTGGAAGTTTGATCACAATTATTTGGGAAACAAGCAATTATTTTGGATCACAGATTATTATTGGGATCACAATATGGGGAACAACACATATTTTGGGAGATCACAACATTATTATGCAGATTTTGGATCACTCAAGTTTATTGGGGATATCAAATTTATTTGGGATCACTAATATTTGGGATCAAGTATATTATGGATAACATATTCTACAGTAATTTGGGATCAACAACCATATTTTGGGACAAAACAGATTCTAAGATACCATAGTTACTATTTGGTATAAGTTTTTATCACTTTGGATCACAAATTATTTGGGTACATTATCAATTTTGGGATCACATTATTAGGATCACAAATTTTAGAGGACATACAACAATCTATCGGGATTCAACAGTTATATTGTGATCACAACTAATTTTTGGGATTACAACTTAGATCCATATTGTGGAATCACAGTTCTTGGGACATAACTATTGTGTTCTACAAGTTATTTGGGTTTTAGCACATTTTTATCACACATTATACAATTATGGATCACTTACTTGATCAAGTTCGGAGTATTATGGTCAGTTATTTGGAGCCATTATCAAATCTTGTTGGGACACATTCCACGTGGTTCATTTCTACCCCATTTCCCCTCCCGCATCTCCTCTTGGCTCTTCTTACTGACGCCAGATCAGCACAATTTGGGGGTCTTTGATTGGAAAAGCCAGGGATTTCTCCCACCCATTCATATGTTTTGGAGAGCTGGGATGTCCTCCAAACCCCAGCAGAGTCTGGGTGGCACCCAAGGAGCCTGTTGCTGCCACGCTCAGTGTGAGGAGAACTGGGGGAGGAGAGGGTGAGGGGGAACAATGAATTCCATCACCGACCATTCCCTTCTGGACCCCAAACGCTGTTCTCCATGCCAACGAGGTCAGGGAGATCAATGGAATTGTTTCCCTGGCAGGGGCTGGGCTGGAAATTGCCAGAGCAGCTGTGGCTGCCCCGTGGAGCCCTGGCAGTGCCCAAGGCCAAGCTGGGCAAAAGCAACAAAGAAAAAAAAAAAAAAAAACAAAATCAAAAAAAAGCGAATGTGGGGCTGGAGCCCACCTGGCAAGCAGTGGGAAGGTGGCCGCCATGGAATGAGCCTGGCATTGAAGATTCCCTTCCCCCAAAACCACTCGGCTTTCCATTCCTGAATAAGGATGGAAAAACGCAGCACGCAAAAACCAATTGCAGAACTGGAGAAAAAGGAAAGGAAAGGAATGAATTTCTGGCTGGTTTTGCAGGTGCTCCCACAGTAGCCATTTTGCCACACAGGGGGTTGTAGCCCCTGGCAAGGCCATGGTTAGAGGAGGTTTATAGGGCTGTGCCAGAGAGGGCCCAGACAGCCTGTGGCTGCCCGGAGCCTGGCATGCCCAAAGGGCCAGGCTGGAGCCACTGGCAAGCAGTGGGGAGATGGGGCACCTGCACACTGGCAGAGGAGGGGAAATGGGATGGGTTACAAGTTCTTTCCAACCCATACAAAAATAGACAAAATCGAAGAGTGGAAAATCCCCACGGCTTCAGTCGTACCTTCTGGGATTGGAGCAGTGGAGCGGGGTGAGTCCCCCATGGCCAGGGTGTCCTGGATGCAAAGGAAAATTCACATATCTGTTTGACCAATCTGCGGCAGATGCATCTATACCCTGTTCATTGGGACAGATTTCCTTATCTCTTATCATCTTCACACCACTCTCCTCCCCTCCAGGCAGACACCTGCTGATTAACAGCCATTGAATTGTCCCTCAGCATGGCTTGATAAGAACATAAGACAACCATAGCCCAATTGGAGGAGATGGGAGCCACAGCAGGGGGAGGGGCCACATTCCTACCCGGAATAGAATCTCTGAGATTCTGGAAACACCCAGCAACGGCTTCTGCACTAGGATTTCCCAGAGGATACCATAGCAGCTTAGCCTCTGCCCCACTGGATCTCAGGAGGCAGAGACTAGAGCACACTTTTCTCCCAGGATCCCTGCTCCAGCAGAGCCACCACCTGAACCCTACAAGCAGGAAGGGAGCTGAGCCAACAATTACCAA
>NDFG01000030.1:87455-98749 GCA_002167245.1 Sporophila hypoxantha
TAGGATATCCAGATAGGATTAGGATGTCCAGATAGGATAAGGACATCCACATAGTGTATGGATATCCTGATAGGTATGGATAATATCCAGATTGGATAAGGATATCCAGACAGGGTATGGATATTCAGATTGTGTATGGATATCCAAGTAGGATAAGGATACCCAGATAGGGTATGGATAAGGATATTCAGATAGGATAAGGATATCCAGATAGGATAAAGATATCCAGATAGGGTATGGATATTCAGATTGTGTGTGGATATCCTGATAGGATAAGGATACCCATACAGGGTATGGATAAGGATATCCAGATAAGATAAGGATATCTAGATAGGGTATGGATAAGGATACCCAGATAGGATAAGGACATCCAGATAGGATTAGGATATCCAGACAGGGTATGGATATCCTGATAGGATAAGGATACCCAGATAGGATATGGATATCCAGATAAGATAAGGATATCCAGATAGGATAAGGATACCCAGATAGGGTATGGATAAGGATATTCAGGTAGGATAAGGATATTCAGACAGGACAAGGATATCCAGACTGGGTATAGATAAGGATATCCATATAGGATAAGGATATCTAGATAGGATAATATATCAATATAGGATAAGGATACCCAGACAGGGTATGGATAAGGATATCTACATAGGATAAGGATATCTAGATAGGGTATGGATAAAGATATCCAGGTAGGATAAGGATATTCAGACAGGACAAGGATATCTAGACTGGGTATAGATAAGGATATCCAGATAGGGTATGGATATCCATATAGGATAAGGATATCCAGACAGGATGAGGATATCCAGACAGGGTATAGATAAGGATATCCATATAGGATAAGGATATCTAGATAGGATAATATATCAATATAGGATAAGGATCCCCAGATAGGGTATGGATAAGGATATCCAGGTAGGATAAGGATATCTAGATAGGGTATGGATAAGGATACCCAGATAGGATATGGATAAAGATATCCAGGTAGGATAAGGATATTCAGACAGGACAAGGATATCCAGACTGGGTATAGATAAGGATATCCAGATAGGATAAGGATACCCAGATAGGGTGTGGATAAGGATATCCATATAGGATAAGGGTATCTAGATAGGATAAGGATATAAATATAGGATAAGGATATTCAGACAGGGTATGGATAAGGTTATCCATATAGGATAAGGATATCTAGATAGAATAAGGATATCCAGACAAGACAAGGATATCCAGACAGGGTATGGATAAGGATATCCAGACAGGGTATGGATAAGGATACCCAGACAGGGTATGGATAAGGATATCCAGACAAGGGAAGGACATCCAGACAGGCACAGACAGAAAGGAGCTGGTCCCACATGTGGAGGGGTGAGTGCTCAGCCCCAAAACGAGACCCAGACGCCCTCAGCCAGGGATGAGCCTCCCACTTCCCAGGAAAACACNCACATGTGGAGGGGTGAGTGCTCAGCCCCAAAACGAGACCCAGACGCCCTCAGCCAGGGATGAGCCTCCCACTTCCCAGGAAAACACAGATTGCAAACAGCCCCGGCCTCTGCTCCCCCAGTGCCAGCTCAGCTCTGGTTCCTCAGGGGTTATCCCAAAACAAAGGAGCTGGGTTTGTGCACCCAGCCAGGGTGTGAAAGGAGCTGCTGATGGARCAGCCAGGCAAGGAAAATGGGAATTAGGGCTGCAGGTCCCAGCAATCCCACAGCAATTCCATGGAAACGACACCTGAGCCTGGCAGGGCCGGAGGGGAATTCTGCTCAGCAAGGGGAGGCACATCCCNGGAGGGGAATTCTGCTCAGCAAGGGGAGGCACATCCCGGGAGTGTTGGGAGCCAAGGAAAACACCTGGTGGGACAGGAGAGCCTGGGACAGCCACAGCTGGGACAGAGCCACAGCTGGGACAACCACACCTGGAAAACACCTGGTGGGACAGGAGAGCCTGGGACAGCCACAGCTGGGACAGAGCCACACCTGGGACACACCTGGGACAGCCACACCTGTGACAATCACATCTGGAAAACACCTGGTGGGACAGGAGAGCCTGGGACAGCCACAGCTGGAAAACACCTGGTGGGACAGGAGAGCCTGGGATAGCCACAGCTGGGACAGAGGCACACTGGGACACAGCTGGGACAGCCACACCTGGGACAACCATGCCTGGGACAGCCACAGCTGGGACAGAGCCACACTGGGACACACCTGGGACAGCCACACCTGTGACAATCACACCTGGAAAACACCTGGTGGGACAGGAGAGCCTGGGACAGCCACAGCTGGGACAGAGCCACACCTCGACACACCTGGGACAGCCACACCTGTGACAATCACACCTGGAAAACACCTGGTGGGACAGGAAAGCCTGGGACAGCCACTCCTGGGAAACACCTGGTGGGACAGGAGAGCCTGGGACAGCCACTCCTGGGACAGAGGCACACTGGGACACACCTGGGACAGAGCCACAGCTGGGACAGCCACACCTGGGACAACCATGCCTGGGACAGCCACAGCTGGGAAACACCTGGTGGGACAGGAGAGCCTGGGACAGTCACAGCTGGGATAGAGCCACAGCTGGGACACACCTGGGACTGCCACACCTGTGACAACCATGCGTGGGACAGAGCAACAGCTGGGACACATCTGGTGTGAAAGGAGAGCCTGGTACAGCCACACCTGGGACACACCTGTGACACACCTGTGACAGCCACACCTGGAAAACACCTGGCGTGACAGGAGAGCCTGGGACAGCCACAGCTGGGACAGAGCCACACCTGGGACACACCTGGGACAGAGCCACACCTGGGACAGCCACACCTGGAAAACACCTGGTGTAACAGGAGAGGCTGGGACAGCCACAGCTGGGACAGAGCCACACCTGGGACACACCTGGCACAGAGCCACACCTGGGACAGCCACACCTGGGACAGCCACACCTGGGACAGCCACTCCTGGGAAACATCTGTGTGACAGGAGAGCCTGGGACAGCCGCTCCTGGGACAGAGCAACAGCTGGGACAGCCACACCTGGGAAAGCCACACCTGTGACATACCTGTGACAGACACAACTTGGACAGAGCCACATCTGGGACAGAGTCACAGCTGGGACAGCCACACCTGGGACAGAGCCACACCTGTGACACATCTGTGACAGACACACCTGGGACAGAGCCACAACTGCAACAGCCACACCTGGAATACATCTGTGACAGAGCCACCTGTGAGAGCCACACCTGGGACAGAACCACACCTGGGACAGCCACACCTGGGACAGCCACAGCTGGGACAGAACCATACCTGGGACAGCCACACCTGAGCCAGGGCAGCACCTCCAGCCAGGGAGGGGAGGAAAGCCAAACCCCCAAACAGCTCGGCCCGAACCAAGTGCCCCCTGGCACAGCCTCACCTCAGCACTGGTGGGCACCTCTGGATTTATCCCATATTTTTATCCCATATTTTTATCCTGTCTTTTTATCCCATGTTTTTATCCCATTTTTTTATCCCCTATTTTTATCCCATTTTTTTATCCCATATTTTTATCCCGTGTTTTTATCCCATATTTTTATCCAATGTTTTTATCCCCTGGGTCGGTTTTTGCCCTGGCAGAGCAGGCACAGTGGGGCCACACCAAACCCCAAAGGCTCCACGCACAGCAGCCACTTTTGTCTTGCAAATCACAGCTCGGGGCACCAAAAAATCAAAATATGAATTTTTTTTCAAGGGGAAAATATAAAAAAACCCTTCAGGGAAGAGTTTTGGGGAGGCCTCGCCAAGCAGGGCATCTCAGTGCAATCTGGAGGGTAGAGCAAGAAATTACATTTTTAAAAAATAATATTAAAATTATAAAAATCATTAAGAAAGTATAAAAATAACCAATAAATTATAATAATACAAATATAAATAATATAAATATTAATAGTACTATAAATATAAATAATATAAATATAAAAATCGATTAAATATAATTTAAATAATATTAATATAAAATATATAACTATAAATGTAGATATAAATATAGATATATAGATATAGATATATAGATATAGATATATAGATAAATATATGTATAAATATAAATATAAATATTAAATATAAATATAAATATATAAATATAAATCCCCACCTGGTGTGAACAGACCTTTCAGACACAACCACTTCTTCACCACCCCATTGGAATCTCCCTGTTACTCCCTCTTAATAACCAATATCTCTAAAAACTTTTTGGATGTTGCAGCAAGAAATTCTAAATTTTTGTGCTTTCCTTTCTTCCTGACTTCTACTTTGCMCATAAAAATGTCTTCTTTATTCTTTGTATAAATAAATATATCTACACATGATTCTGCTCATCACTTCATGAGAAAAATGAGAAAAAAAATGGGATAAGATGCAGAAAAACACTMGCAGACATTAAATAATCTAAAGAAAAGGCTTTTTTTTTCCTATTTAATTTTTTAAGRGCTATTCTCCACTAGCAAATGCTGTCCCAAAAGGAAAGGCCGGGAGCTGGGTGTGGTACCAGGAATCCTGCAGAATTTTCAGGAATAAGCAGCAACATTTGGTGTTACAGGACACGGGAGGATGTCCCAGCAGGGATGGAAAAGCAGTGGGAGGTTATGAGAAAGACGCCCAGAAAATATAAGTTTTAAAAGGAACATTTTAAATAAAAATGCACACTTTAAAATTTTAAAAGGAGCACTTTTAATAAAAATCCACATTAAAAGCATATTTATGAGTATGGACGAAAAACCTTTTAGTCAGAATTTGATGTTTTCAGGGAACTGAGCTATTTTTTACTTTTACTGTTCTCTGGGAAATGTCCTGACCAAACCCAGGGGATTTTATTGCTGTTCCCCTTTTCCATCCTTCCTCACAATCCTGCTTTTTGTTTCCTTGTGACCCTTTCCTGTTTTGTTTCATTCTGTTGTTAATTTTTTTTCCCTTTTTTACGCATTCTGGCTCCTTGTTCCAGTTTTATTTTATGGGAGGAACTTTCCTGGGAGCTCTGCTGCAGCATCAGCGCTTTTCCATGAAAACTTTGGAGCAGAGCAGGAGGAGGAGGAGGAGGAGGGATGGATCCTCCTGGGATTGATGTTCCCAGCTCCTCCAGCCCAGGTGTGTCCTGGAGCAGCTCCACGGGTTTGGACATGGAGGAAAAAGAGTTTGGGGTAATGATGCCTCAGGTTTTAAATTTTATATTTTTCAGYTTCTGTGCTGCTTTAGTGTGTGGGTCTGYGCTTCARATTATGGGATGGTGAGCTCTGTGCACAGAGCAGGGAGACAAAACAATTCCTGCTCCAGCTGGGCACCAAGGACAAATGATCCAAATCTCAGCCCCAGAGCACAAACACCGTGGGCTGGAGAGAGAAAAACAAGCAGGGTGGGACTGCATGGGCTAAAGCAGTGTCAGAAAAATGAATCCACAAACACCAGAGGTTTATGTCCAAAAAGGAGACAGAGGAGTCCTTTTACTTTATCCCAATAAAGGCAGAGGCCATGGGGCATTCCCCTGGGGTCTCTCCAATTTTTGGAGGATGCAGCCTCCCTTTTTATCCCAATTTCCCAGCTGCATTTCCCTTCTCTCTTTCCCCCTTGGCTGAGGTACTTGAGAGGTTCAGACTTCCCAGAACACCTGATKCCAGAGATTCCCCTCTAATGTACAACCCTCCCTTTTGATTGTTAATTCTTATGGAATTCAGGGTTTTTCCCTAAATTGTTTCTTTCATCTTTCAATGTCCAATTTCAGCCAACCTACAGTTTGTTTGTAAAGGCAAATCTCTTTTTCCATTCACCAATCAGTGGAATCCTTCCCATTGTTTCTTTTATCTCTCAGTGCTGGTTTTATCCACCAGCAGACCCACYGCTGGTTTGGAAAGACAAATCTGCCATTCCTCTCAGCTGGAATGGGACAATGAACTGCAAGATGCAAATGGAGCAGAACTTATAAAAGTGAGAGATCCCGTGAGCGGTCATGCATTTTGGGACCATTTTGGTTCACCTTGGGTTCATTTTGGGACCATTTTGGTTCACCTTGGGTTCATTTTGGGGCCATTTTGGTTCATCTTGGGTGCAGCCCTGGCTGGGCTCTGGGGCTGCCCAAGGTGGATCCATGGAGGAGATCTTTTTAATAAATCCCTGCTTTATTCTGTAACTCCATCCAGTCTCTGTCCTAGGGCAGCCTTCCCAAGGTATCAGTGATCCTGGGGATGTTCCGCCTTCCCACCTCCCTGCTCGGAGGGTGTCCCTGTGCAGGGTCAGCCCCACATCCCAAAGACCCTTCCCAGCTTTCCAGGGAGTCTGAAGGAGCCCTGGAGCTGCTGAGCTCCCATGGAAAGGAGGCTCTGGAGTTTTGCTCTGAGCTGAGATCAATCCCTCATTCATCCCCCCCCAAATCCACACCAAACCCTTGGCTGCCAGATCCCTGCGTGCTTTCCAACCCCTCCCAGCCCACCCTAAACCCTGATGGATTTCAGTGCAGCACCTGCATGGGGCTGGAGCATCCCACCCACCACAGGCACCTCCTGACATGGAGCAGATCCTGGGATATTCCCAGCTGGAAGGGGCTCGCTGGGATGATGTGGCATTCACATTTCTGAAAAATCCCTTGGCCCAGAATTTTTCTCCTGGGAAGCTGAGGAGCCTCAGAGAAAAGGAAAACAATTCTTATCTCATTTGCTTCTCCTGTGTTGTGCTCATGTGGAATGTGTTTGGAGATTGTTTACCCACAGGTGATTGTTCCATTGGATTCTGCTGGGAGTTGTTTTCACTCTTTGGCCAATCAGGGCCAAGCTGTGTCGGGACTCTGGAAAGAGTCAGGAGTTTTCATTATTATCTTTTTATTTGTCTTTATTATTATTTTTTTGTCTTTTTCATTATTATCTTTTACTTATTCTGTAAATATCCTTTCTGTATTCTTTAGTATAATTTAGTTTAGCATTCTTTAATATAACATAGTATCATAAAATAATAAATTAACCTTCTGAGAACATGGAGTCAGATTCATCATTCCTTCCTTCATTTGGGGGCAACACAAATCCAACAGGAGCACCAAGCTCAGCTCTGCAGTTCAGCCCCAGGGAGGTGCAAACTGCAGGATGGCAGCACTGGGAGCAGGAAAACATCCAGGAAGGGGATGAAAATCAGCCTGACCTGAGAGGATTCAGAGCTTGGCAGGCTGAAGGAAAGTAATTCCCTCCAAAGGAGTGCTCACCTCCAGTGTTATGAATAACAAATTCATTTATCAGGGGATGAAAATGCAGGAGTCCAGAACTCATTAAGGGCTGCACTGTGAATAATCCAAGTGAGTGATCCAGCCTGGGAATCTGAAAATGAAACTGGAAATTTCCCCTCCATTTTCCAACCTCCCTTGCAAGTTCAAATGGTTAAAATCCTAAAATTTGGTTTCCCTGGGATGTCAGAGATCCATGTCTGTTCCATGGGTACACAGGAGAGATGGGAAGGAGCTGTTGCCAATGGATGGAGATCCCAGCTCTGCTCCAGGTCTGCCCTTCCCATGAGAGCTGCCACATTTTCCCACCCATCCATGGGTGTCCAAACATCCCAGCATTGTGAGCAGCAGGAAAAGGGGAATTCTGTCCCTCTGTCCTGCTCAGGTGATTCCCCACCTGCAGAGCTCAGATTCCAACATCAGCAGCACCTGGAGCTGCTGGAGAGAGCCCAGAGGAGCCCACGGAGCTGCTGCAGGGCTGGAGCCCCTCTGGAGCCAGGCTGGGAGAGCTGGGGGTGCTGCCCTGGAGAGGAGAAGGCTCCAGGCAGAGCTCAGAGCCCTTGCAGGGCCTGAAGGGGCTCCAGGAGAGCTGCAGAGGGACTGGGGACAAGGATGGAGGGACAGGAGCCAGGCAATGGCTCCCAGTGCCAGAGGAATGGCAGGGCTGGATGGGATCTTGGCAATTGGGAATTGTTCCCTGGCAGGGTGGGCAGGGGCTGGGCTGGAATTGCCAGAGCAGCTGTGGCTGCCCCTGGAGCCCTGGCAGTGCCCAAGGCCAGGCTGGACATTGGGGCTGGAGCACCTGGCACAGTGGGAGGTGTCCCAAGGCAGGGATGGGATGGGATGGGATGGGATGGGATGGGATGGGATGGGATGGGATGGGATGGGATGGGATGGGATGGGATGGGATGGGATGGGATGGGATGAGCTTCAAAGCCTCTTCAATCCCAAACCTTTCTGTATTTCCATGATTTTCACTTCCCCTTCACCTGGGTCTGTGCCAATGCAGGAACACAGCAGAGACCTTCAGCTCAATTCCAGATTTTAAGCACCACCTCAAACCCCTCCTGCTCCAGCATCAATTCCCTTTCCCAGGATGCTCCCAATAAACACAAATCCCACAGCACCAAAACCCGGAGTGAAACTGGAGGACAATCCCAGCCCAGGTGGGTTCTGTGTCCCAGGAGCTGCAGTTTGGGTGAGAGGGAGCAGGAATTTCCCTGGGGATAAATCCCATCCCAGAGTCCAACAGGAATTCCCAGGGATACCAGTCCCATCCCAGAATCTAAATGGAATTTTCCATGGTACAAATCCCATCCCAGAGTCCAAATCTCATCCCAGATTCCAGCAGGAGTTCCCAGGAGAGAAATCCCATCCCAGAATCCAGCAGGAATTCTTCATGGCACAAATCCCATCCAAAAGTCCAGCAGGAATTCCCAGGGGGACCAATCCCATCCCAGAGTCCAAATCCCATAGAGATTCCAGCAGGAATTCCCAGGAGATAAATCCCATCCCAGAGTCCAGCAGGAATTCCCAGGGGTACCAATCCCATCCCCGATTCCAACAGGAATTCCCAGGGGTACCAATCCCATCCCAGGGTACAGCAGGAATTCCGTGGGGATAAATCCCATCCCAAATTCCAGCAGGAATTCCCTGGGGATAAATCCCATCCCAGATTCCAGCAGGAATTCCCAGGGGTACAAATCCCATCCCAGAGTCCAAATCCCATTGAGATTCCAGCAGGAATTCCCAGGGGTACCAATCCCATCCCAGATTCCAGCAGGAATTCCCAGGGGTACCAATCCCATCCCACACTCCAGCAGCAGGGAAGTGCCTGAGCTCCTTTTCCCAGCTGAGGAATTCCAAGTGGAATTTTTCCCTGATGGTTTTTCCTTTCAGCTTTGGGGGATTTTATCTCCTGGATAAAATATCCCAGGGGCTGCTGCTCCATCAGCTCCCAGAAACTGCCTCTGTGGAACAACTCAGCTCTCCAGGTGAGTGAAACTCCTCTGATTTAATTCAGGAATAAACCCAACTCTTCAAACCTCTGAACCTGAATTAATCCTGATTTTCCATCTCCAAAAAATGGGGGGATCAGGTCCCACAGGGGCACTGGGGGATGTGGAGTGAGGAGTGGGCAGAAATCCCCTCAGTCTGCACTCCTTCCCCCCTTTATTCCCATTTTTTAATGAGGTTTAATTAAGACACCACATTGAAGGTGGGATTTTCAAAGCTCTAAAAGTGATTTAGGAGAATCCAGAGTGCACAGGGCAGCCCAGGTGCTGAAAATCCTCACCTGGTACAACAAAATCCAACTTCTCCTGCAAATCCACTGCAGATTTATCCCAAATAACCAAAGGTCCAGGAGTGACYGATGATCCTGAGCTGAGCACAAGGGCAAGGGTAAATTCAGATTTTCCTGCCATGTTTGCAGTCAAACTGTCAAARAAACATCCAAAATGTAAAAAGAAATCCCAAAATTCCCTGATTTTCTGTCTCCCAGCCAGGAGTGGCTGGGCAGAGTCACCCAGTGGTGACACCAAAARCACCCAAATGAAATAATCAACCAAATCTGGCCAAATTCTCCCCTAAAGCTGCAGATCTGTTTAAGGTATTTAAGATAATCTAAGTCTCTCTATTGGCACAAGCTGTTTAAAYTGATCTCAGGCTTTAGCTGGGTTTAAGCTGCTTATGCAGCTTTAAGGGTTTTAAAAGGGTTTAGCCTGGGAAAAACCCATTTCCCAAAAAGCAGAGTGGGGTTGTTGGGTGGGAGCTTGGCTCTGCCATTTCGTGGGGTTTGGAACGGGGAAAAACATCCAGGAATCAAATATTTGATTTAAAGTCAGAGTTAGTCAGGATCAAGGTACCAATTCTGAGCTRAGAGAGGATTTGGGCTGGCCTAAGCGGGAGAGGAGTGGCAGAACAGAGGCAAAACACCAAGAGCTCATTGAAAAAAGAAAGGAATCCCATAAAAAAWTACTCAAAAACTTAACCCAACAATTCCACCTTGTTAAGAAAAAGAAGGCAAAATTCCGGTACATAAACCCAAGAAATTCCAAATAAATCCCATCCCAGAGTCCAGCAGGAATTCCCAGGAGTACAAATCCCATCCCAGAGTCCAGCAGGAATTCCCAGGGGTACAAATCCCATCCCAAAATCCATCAGGAATTCCCCTGGGGGTAAATCCCATCCTAAAGTCCAGCAGGAATTCCCAGGGGTACAAATCCCATCCAAAAGTCCAGCAGGAATTCCCAGGGGTACAAATCCCATCCAAAAATCCAGCAGGAATTCCCAGGAGTACAAATCCCATCCCAAAATCCATCAGGAATTCCCCTGGGGGTAAATCCTATCCCAAAGTCCAGCAGGAATTCCCAGGGGTACAAATCCCCAAAGAAATTCTGCTTTCCTCTCCTCCTCCCCAGTTTTTTATCCCCAAAACYCAGCATCACTTCTCGCCCATTTTTTAAGGATTCCGGCTCAAAGCGGGGATCTGAAATCCAAAGTGGTGCTGGAAAAGCTCAACCCAGACCCCACAAATGACACAGGCACTGCTTGGAACCAAACCTCCCTGTTTTAGGGGGTCCTGGAACAGAAAAGGGCCAGGAAGGCCCTTCCAGGATGGAATTCTCCCAGCTCAGGTGGGATTTTTGCCAGGACCGTGCACAAACTCCCTGCTGCCTCCAACTTCCCACCCTGCTGTGCTGCACAGTTCACAGATCCAAGAGCATTTTGATTTTTTGTGGCCTTCCTGGCAGTTTCAAACACCCCCCAAGACCTCAGGGAACATTTTCCCAGGATTTCTGTGCCCTGGGTCCTGCTGCAGCCCTGGGGGACACAGAAAGGGGGATCTGCCTCTGGAATGTCAGATGGGGCACTGGAAGGGACATTTGGAGTCCCCACCCCTGCAGGTGTCCAAGGAACTCCTGGATCTGTCTCTTATACACATCTAGATGTGTATAAGAGACAGGTCCCATCCCTGCCTCCCTAAAATTCCATCCCTCCCTCCTTGAATTTTCTTCCCAAAACACTGCAAAATCAGGGAAACACTCCTGGCTGAGGGTT
>NDFG01000030.1:129610-143397 GCA_002167245.1 Sporophila hypoxantha
GGCCCTTGGCCGCAAGGGACTGCAGTGGCCTCTCAAAGGGCACATCCAGCCTCTTGGGATGCATCCAGCTCCTCTGGCTGTGGAGCTCCGAAAGGGCGGGATTAGCCCTTTGTCTGGAAGTTTGTGTTTATATTTTGGCGTGTTTAAGTGTTACATGTTTTGGTTTTCTGGGATCGCGCAGCAGGATATGTTGCAGGGATTTTGGCTGAGCTTCAGGAAGGATCTGCAAGACAAAGTTTCCCCGATGGAGTTTGTGCGAGCTGAGGGTGGGGCGAGTGAACAAAATATTTTTTTATATACAGAGCCCCTTGAAGCTTTCCTCCAGAGAGAACTTGGGGAATGTCGCTTGACCTGACAGAGGAAATGTACCGCAAAACTCATGTGCAGCCTGGTCTGTCCATCTCCGCCAATTCCAGAAAGCAGATGATTTTTAATTAAGAATTTGATATGGGGTGGGTGTGTGCAGGAAAATAGAATTAAACATGTGTTTGGAGGCAGAGGATGGGAATCTTCCTCTGCTCCCTGGTTTGGGCTGGTGAGGGGCAGCAGCCCTGTGTCTGCCCTGCTGTCTAGGAGACATCCAAGGTGCTGATGGCTGCTTGGAAAGCCCCAGCCTGCGGCTTTGGGTGCGAGAACATGGATTTACCCAAAACCTCGTGTTCCATGTGCCAGCGCTGCTTGCTCCTCGCAGGATTCAGTTTCGTCCGTGCCAAGTACAGGAGTTTGCAATGCTACTTTTAAAAAAATTTTTCTTTTGGTGGTTGCAAGCTGTACCAGACAGGAGGCGTGGTAGGTTGTATTTGTTCACACCCTTCGGCGGGTGCTTCCCTGTGGCTCAGCTGGTAGGTGAGAGATATATAAGGTTGAGATAGAGATGAGGTGAGAGTCTATTACCACGATAATATGACGTATCGCTGCGCTCAGGGAACTTTTTGTGGAAGTGTAAGAAGAAAGTCATGTGGATGGAGGTGTGCGCTTGGAGATAGGGGGAGCGATCGGAAGGTGTTTAGTGCATCGTGGAGGGTGTTGGTGGAATCGCTCTTCGCTATGGAGAATGTTTTCCTACTCGGTTAGGAGGATCTGTGGGCATTTACCTATGGAAGGTCTTTCGCTATAGTTTGATTCCCTGATCTAGGACATTGGTGGTTTCCCCTATGGAATTTGGTGTCTTCGTCCTCCTATGGAAGGTGGCCGTATTATCCCTGATGGACATTGGTGTTTCCCTATGGAGAGTAGAGTAGGTTTTGATCCCTATGGAGTGGTGTTTAGCATAGTACTCTAATGGAAGTTGGTATTTTTCTATGAACATTCGGTGTTTCACCTATGAAGTTTGTATTTCCCCTATGGATGTTGGGTTTCCCTTATGGAAGGTGGGTTTCCCTTATTGGAGGGAAGTTTGTTGTTTTTTTGCGTTTTCCATTTAAGGAGTGTGGTGTTTTCCCCCTTAGGAAGGTGGTGTTTTCCCTATGGACAATGGGTGTTTCCCTTTGGAAGGTACGTGGCATTTTCCCTATGGACTTGGTGTTTCCCTATGGAGGTGTGTTTTCCTATGGAAGGTGTGTTTTCCCTATGGGAAGTTGGTATTTTCTCTATGGACATTGGTGTTTTCAACCTATGAAGTTGGTATTTCCCCTATGGCGTTAGTATTCCTCCTATGGAAGGTGGTGTTTTTCCCTACAGAAGTTTTTTTTTCCCTTATTGGACATTGGTGTTTCCCCTTATGGAATTGGTGTTTTTCTCTATGGGAGTTGTATTCCCTATTGAATGTTTCCCCTATGGACTTTGGTGCTTTCTTAGGAGTGTATGGTGTTTCCCCTATGGGCTCTTGATGTTTTCCCTATGGAAGTCGGCATTTCCCCTATGTAAGTTGGCATTTCCCCTATGGAAGTTGGCACTTTCTCTATGGGAGTTGGTATTTTCCTATGGAAGGTGGCATTTTCCCCCATGGACATTGGTGTTTTCTCCTATGGAAGGTGGTGTTTTCCCTATGGAGATGATTTCCTTATGGAAGGTGACATTTCACCTATGGAAGTTTGTATTCCCCTATGGACCTTGGTATTTCTCCTATGGAAGGTGTGTTTTCCCTGTGGACATTGGTATTTCCCCTATGGAAGTTGTGTTTTCTCTATGGGAGTTGGTATTCCCCTATGGAAAGGTGGTGTTTCCCCTATGGATATTGGTATTTTTCCTATCAAAGGTGGGTGTTTCCCCTATGGACATTGTATTTTCCCCTATGGAAGGTGGTGTTTCCTCCATGGATGTTGGATTTCTCCTATGGACATTGGTATTTCCCCTATGAGCATTGGTGTTTCCCCTATGGAATTTGTATTTCCCTACGGAAGGTGGCGTTTCCTATGGAGGTGGTGTTTTCCCTATGGAGATGATTTCCTTATGGAAGGGTGACATTTCAACCTATGGAAGTTTGTATTTCCCCTATGGACCTTGGTATTTCCCCGATGGAAGGTGGTGTTTTCCCTACAGAATCTGTGTTTCCCCTATGGATGTTGTATTTCCCCTATGTAAGTTGGCATTTCGCTTATGGAAGTTGGTGTTTTCCTATGGAGTTGGTATTTCCCTTGAAAGGTGGCATTTCCTATGGAAGTTGGTGTTTCCCCTATGGACTTTGGCACTTCCCCTATGGAAGGTAGTGTTTTCACTATGGAAGTTGGTGTTTCCCTATTAAATCATCTCCTACATTGAGTTTTGGGTTTCTGTGCTGCCTCTGGGCCATGAACATCTTCATGCCACAACCCAAACCCTGGTCCAGCCACTGGGGCAGGACACAGTGGGGTTTGTCCCAGAGCTCTCAGCACAGGTGGTGGTGCTGAGCCCTGCCAGGAGCTGCTCTGAGGTCTCTGGCACCTGAGTGTGACTTGGTGCCCTGCATCTTTATGATTTTATAATTTCACCCCCCTGAGAAAAGGAAATGAAGCTGTTTTTGTCCCAGGGTGTTTCAGCACAGGTGGTGGCACTGAGCCCTGCCAGGAGCTGCTCTGAAGCCTCTGGGACACCTGAGGACCTGTGGGGAATTTGTGCCTGTGTCCCCATGGTTTTTATAAATTCCACCCCACTGAGAAAGCAGAAATTAAAACTGTTTTGTCCCAGGCACTGCAGCCCAGCTCATCTGGCACTGGAAAGGATTCTGGCGGCATTATTTTCCTTGAAAGAGCCATTAAAACTTCTGTAAACACCCCCAGCACGCCAAGCCGGGGGCCTCCAAAGGCCTCTCCAGCATCTGGCGTGTTCCTGGGAATGGCTGTTCCATGGGAAATGGGGAGATTTCCTTGGAATCAGAGAGCAGCTTGATGGGCCAAAGGGTTTATGGAGCCCTTGAGGAGCCGGGGTCAGAGGCTGAGCCGGCCTCCTCTTCTTCCTCCCTTCCTCCTCCTCCTCCTCCTCAGGTTGCACTCTAATCCTGCATTTCACCTGGCATAAAATTCCCAGGATTTTCTCTGTGCTCAGGATGTGGACTGGTGAGGGATGAGCAGGAGAACAGGAACTCCCCTAAACCCACATTTCTTGACAGGGCCGGCAGTGGGGGATCTGTCTGCCATGCGCTGCTGGGAGCACAAACCAATCTGCATCACTTTGGGGTTAAAACATCTTTTTTCTCAATGTCCACTCAATCTCTGCTGCTGGCTCAGATCATGGAGTGGAAAATGTGTGGATAGCACAGAATAATGTGGATAAATAGAAATAATGTGGGATAGGATAGAAATCATGTGGGACAGCACGGGAATCATGTGGGGCAGCACAGGAATAATGTGGGGTTAAAATGGAAATGTTGTGGATAGCCTGGGAATAACGTGGGATAGCACAAGAATAATGTGGGGATAGGACTGGGAATAATGTGGGATAACATGGGAATAACGTTGGGATAACATGTAAATAATATGGATAACATGGGAATAATGTGGGATGGCACGCGGAATAATGTGGGATAGCATGGGAATTAGAATGGAATAGAAAGGGAATACTGTGAGATTACATGGGAATATTGTCAGACCAGCACGGGAATAACATGGGATAGCACAGAATAATTGTGGGATTGGCTCGGTAATAATGTGAGATAAAAAGGGATGACATGGGACAGCATGGAAGATAACGTGGGATAGCATGGGAATGGAGCCCAGCTCCCTGATTTTATTTCCCTGTTTAAAGCTGCAGGGTGGTACCTGAGAGGATTTTCCAAAATAACTTCAAGGGCTGGGTGCTTGCTGCCCATATTTAGCCACTTTTGGGACCATATTTGCCCATAGTCTTGACCTATTTTTACCCATATTTCCCCAATTCCTCACCCTATTACCCATATTTCTCCATATTCTTGACCATATTTTGAACCCATTTTACCATAACTCTTGATCATATTTACCCATTTTTACCCATAATTTTCTGACCCATATTTACCCATATTTTGGATCAATGTTTACCCATTTTTACCCATATTTCTGAGCCAATTTTTCCCCCTAGTTCCTGACTCATATTTTACCCCATTTTTAGGCCCTATTCCTGACCCATAAATTTACCCATTTTTTAGCCCATTCCTGACCCACATTTACCCATATTTTCCCATATTTCTTGACCCACATTTTGAACCCATTTTTTACCCACACTCTTGATCCACTATCTTACCCATTTTTACCCATATTTACCCATTTTTACCCATATTTGGATCAATATTTAACCCATATTTCTGAGCCATTTTTGCCCTATTCCTGACCCACATTTACCCATATTTCTCCAATATTCTTGACCCATATTTTGAACCCATTTTTACCCATACTCTTGATCCAACATTATACCCATTTTTACCCATATTTCTGAGCTCATTCTTTTTACCGCCTATTCCCATGACCCATATTCTACCCATGACCTGCTCGATCACATATTTACATATTTTTACCCCTATTCCTGACCCATATTTACCCATTTTTACCCATATTTCTGAGCCATTTTTTACCCCTATTCCTGACCCATTTTTACTGCCTGTTTCCGACATATCCATTCCTACCCATATTTACATTTTTACCTACTGCCATATTTCTGACCCATATTTACCCATTTCCCATATTTCGAGCCATTATCTATTCTGACGTACCCATTTTTACTATTCGCGATTTTACCATATTTACCCATATTCCTGACCCATATTTACCATTTTCACCACATTCCTGCCCTTCCTGCAAGCAGCGGCTTCTCAGGATCCACAGGGCCACCATCTCTCCCTATGAGTTCTTTAAAAAGCTCTGAAACTTTTTCATGCCCAAGAATGGAAACGTTGCCAAGCTCCCTAAGTCAGGATTTGCTCTTGCTTGGCTGTGGCTTGGGGGGGGGACCAGCGTGGCTTTTTGTTCCTTTTAACCTTTTCTGCATCTTTATTTTCCTCCTTGTGTGGGGAAAGCGGGGAGGAGGGAGGGAAAGAGAGCCTGCCGTGGCCGAGCGTCTCAGTGGGGAGTCCCTGCAGATATTGAAATAAACAAATAACAAGTTCTGACTCTAAGCCACGCAACTGCAGACAGCAGCCCTGGCTGGAGGTTTTGGGGTTGTTTTTTGTTGATTTTTAGATCATTATTTGCTTGGCAGGCTCTGGAAAAATGCTGTAGGAAGCACATTTTGCTCGTGGAGCCAAGGGAGTTGAGAACGCCGCGGGCTGTGGGGGCTCAGGGGGATCTGGGGCTGTTTCAGGGGGGAATGTCACGCCCTGCGAATGGAATAATGGCATCATTTAACCAGGTTTGGGGCAGTCTGGGCTCTGGGGTGTCTGCTGGAAATCCCCAGGGAGCCCTGGGAATTGCTGCTGGATGGTCCCCCAGGAGCTGCTCCGCACCCTGGACGTGCTGCTTGTGTCCCACGAGAGGCCCTGACCCCACTCCCTGCACTGGGACAGGAGGATCCCATATGGGAATTTCCAGTGGAATTCCCAGTCCTTGGGAGGCAGGCCCAGATTTCAGTGCTGTAACAATCTGTCCTCCCTGGCTTCTCTGGGGGAACCTTGAGCAAGGAGCCTGGACAATAAATCCAGGGAGGGAGAAGGCCATGGAATGGCTGGACCATCTTCTGCCACAGGAGGATGCCCACAGGAGGATCCCATGGGATTCCCAGCCCTTCCAGTGGATTTTTCCACCTGCAGGCAACCAGATTTCGCTGGCCACAACTTTCCCTCCCTGCTTTTCTGTGCCACCTGGCTGTCTGTGGACCTCAGGAGGGAGACCAAATAAAATTGGTGGAGGAGCTACCCATGATGGCTGATCATGCTTCCTGCCACAGAGAGATCCACAGAGGATCCTACATTGAGGATCCCATGGGATTCCAGCCCTTCCAGTGGATTTTCCAGCCCCTGGAGCAGCCAGATTTAGCTGCTAAGATGCTGTTTCTCCACAGTATGGCAGCTTGGGAAGGAGCTGGTACAATTAAAATAGGGAGGAGCTTACCCATGGATGGCTGGAATCATCTCCTGCCACAGGAGGATCCCACAGGAGGATCCAGGGGTTCCAGCCCTTTCCTGTAGATTTTCCTACCCTGGAGGAGCCCAAGATTTCAGTTCTGCACAAATCTGTCCTCCCTGGCTTCTCTGAGGGACCTTTTGAAGGAGCCGGGCACAATATATCTGGTGGCAAGAGCTGCCTGTGGAGGCTGGACACGTCTCACTAAGTCTCACAGGAGGATCCCAACGGCATCCACAGGAGGATCACCATGGCGATTCCAGCCCTCCGTGATTTCCCATCCGCCTGGCGAGCTCAGCATTTCAGTTCTGCACAATCTGTCCCTCCCTGGCTGCTCATGTGGGACTTGGAAAGGAGCTGAGACGCATGAAAAATCTGTGTGGAGCTGAGATGGTGGATCATCTCCTGCCACAGGAAGACTCAACAGGTGATCCCGGAGGATCCATGATTCCAGTAGGATTCCAGCCCGACATGGAAGCAGTTCTCTCACTGTCCACCTGCTGCTCCGAGGATTGGCTGGAGAACTGGTACTGAATCTGCAGAGACCAGGTCCGCCCTCAAGGTTTCCCCTAGCCGATTCTAGTGCCGTATCCCTGGACTTGGAAGGAGCTGGCCGACAATAAAATCTGGTGGAGGAGAATGCAAGGATGGCTGGATCATCTCGCTGCCTCCCCTGTGGGAAGGCTCCAGGGCTGCTGCTGCTCAGGGATGGGCATTTGGGATTCTGCGGGGCTGCAGGAACCCGCAATCAGCAGTGAGCAATCCTGATGTAGAGCAGGGATGCTCTGGGATGCAGCGAGCCCAGAACTGAGCCACTGAGTAAGGGAGGGAATGGAAAAGCTCCTGGTGATGCCAAGGGGTGAGCTCAGGGGCCTTGGAAGAGCACCTGGGGATTCCAAACAAAACTTCTCTGCTGCTTTTTGGCTGCCTTGAGAGGGTAAAGCAGATCTTTATAACCCCTTGGGTGTTCCCTGCATGGATTTTGTTCCTGGTGGATGGATGGGAAAATCCACAGACCTTACAGAATGACCAGGTTGGGAAGAGACCTTCAGGAGCCATCGATGTCCAACCCAAACACAGCGGTTTGGTCCAGGAGGTTTTGAAATAACCCACCAAACTGGATTTTAGAAGATGTGGAATTTTATGTGCAGAAGAGCAGGTTCTGGGGAAGGGCTGAGCCTTGCACATCCCCATCCTCGTAACCCACCAATCCCCCAAAACCTTCCAGCATTTTCAGGTCCTCCACAGCAATTCCGCCTTCATGTGTTCTAATCACGAAAAACAATTTATCCTCATCTCTCTTCCTTTACCTGCCCTCTGTGTTGCTTTTCAGTAAGTCCCGCATATTTGGCAGGGATATTAATTCACGCCCAGAACTTGGTAGCTTGGGCTCATATTTTGATTTTTTGTTTTGTTTCCTGCACTTGCTGGCAATCAGAGGGAATTTCATGGAGGAGAAGTGCAAATTGCGAGACAAACAACTTTGTTTTGTTTTGCAAGGGTTCCAAAGCAGTTGGTCAGGTTTTTCCCTGAAAAAACCCCAAAAAACCTCCTTGCTGCAGGAATTGAGGCAAGGAAGGATCTCCTGTTGGCAGCTCAGGAATGTCCCCAAACCCACATGGTGAGAAATTTGATTGATTAAAACTTGGATTAATTAATTGGAGAGGAATTCTGTGCAGGGAATAACAAAAATCTGGTAGCTGGAGAGAAGGAAGGAAAATATTTATGGGTTAGGAAGAGGGCATGGAGGGGTCAGGAAGAGCAAAGAAACTGCAGATGTTTATACAAATAAATCAGGTAAATTATAAAGAATTGCTGTTTTTAGCCAACTAAATTGGGATTTTTGGGGTGTTGAACCTGTTAGGCTTGATGCGTCGAGAGCAAAAGAATGACTTCTCAGCTGGGGCAAAATGAAATTATTTCACTCTTAATTAAGCTGTGAGCGTCCATCATTTAGCGGGATATTAATTTAAGCTTTGGGGGTCAGGAGGAGCTGGAGGCAAAAATCCATTGGAAATTTTGTTGTCCTAAATTGCAGAAGGGGAATTAGTTTTTGTTCGCCTATCCCTGAAGGAATCCAGGGATCAGAATTCCCTGGGGGCAGGGTGGGAGATGGCTGGGGTTTCTGCTCTCTTTGGCGGCGGAGGAGAAGGAACTTGGGGTTTGGTTGGTTTGTCTTTGAGGGAAAAATGTCCCTGGGCTATCTTCCCTGGCAGGAAAAATGCCATTTGTTCGTTGTGGTTTGTTGTGGGACCAGAGCTGCAAATGCCATTTTGTTGGGGTTTGAGTGGGCGTTTGTGTGGGGTTTGAGTGGGGTATGAGTGGGTTGTGGACTCAGAGTTGAGTAAATGCCATTTGTGGGTGGGATTGTTGTGACCCAGGACTGAGCGAATGCCATTTCGTGGTGGGGTTTCTGAGTGGGGTTTGTGTGGGATTTGTGTGCGGACAGAACAAGACAAAATGGGGCCCCATTTTTTGTTTTTTTTGTTTTTTTTGGGGATTTGTGTGGGGTTTGTGTGGGGTTTGTTGGGACCAGAGCTGCAAATGCCATTTGTGTGCCGGGTTCGAGTGGGCAGTTTAACGTGGGGACAGAACAAGAAATGCCATTTTGTGTGGGGTTTGAGTGGAGCTTGTGTGGATTTGTGGGACCCCCAGCTGCCCTGCAAATGCCCACTTTCTGTGTTGGGGTTTGTGTGGGACCAGAGCTGCAAACCACAATTTCTGTGGATTTCTGTGGGGTTTGTTGTGGGGTTTGAGTGGGATCAAACAAGAAATGCCATTTGTGTGGTGTTTTGTGATCAGAGCTGCAATGCCTCTGAGGGAGTTTGTGTGGGGTTTTATGTGGAGTTTTGAGTGGATTTGAGATGGCTTTGTGTGGGTTTGTGGGACTAGAACAAGAAAATCCATTGTAGGTGGGTTTCATGGGGTTTGTGTGACCCCAGGGCCGCAAATCCCAATTTCTGTAGGGGTTGTGGAGTGGGGTTTGTGTGGTTTGAGTGGGGGAACAGAGCTGGCAAATGCCCAATTCATGTGGGCGTTTATGTGGGACCGCGACAAGAAATGCCGTTTCTGTGGGTTTGTTGATTATTGTGTGCGGGTTTGAGTTGGGACCAGAGTAAACAAAATGCCATTTTTGTTATGGGATTTATGTGGCCGTCTAGAACAAGAAATGCCATTTGTGTGGGGTTGTGTGAGGCCCACCAAAGCCCAAAAGGCCACTTGTATGGGTTTGTGTGGGGTTTGTGTGGGTTCTAGAGCAGGAAAATGCCACTTGTGTCGCGGGATTGTTATCTCTTCTCCAAAAATGGGTAAATATGGATCAAGAGTATGGGTAAAAATGGGTTCAAAATATAGGTCAAGAATATGGAGAAATATGGGTAAATATGGGTGAGGAATATGGGGAAATARGGGTAAAAATAGGTCAAGACTATGGGCAAATATGGGTCCAAAACYTGGCTAAATATGGGCAGCAAGCACCAGCCCTTGAAGTTATTTTGGAAAATCCTCTTCAGGTACCACCATGCAGCTTTAAACAGGAAAATAAATCAGGGAGCTGGGCTCATTCCCATGCTATCCCACGTTATTCCCATGCTGTCCCATGTTATTCCCATTTTATCTCACATTATTCCCGAGCCATCCCAGATTATTTCTGTGCTATCCCATGTTATTCCCGTGCTGTCTGACAATATTCCCATGTAATCTCACAGTATTCCCTTTCTATTCCATTCTATTCCCATGCTATCCCACATTATTCCCGTGCCATCCCACATTATTCCCATGTTATCCCATATTATTTACATGTTATCCCACGTTATTCCCATGTTATCCCACATTATRCCCATCCTATCCCACATTATTCTTGTGCTATCCCACATTATTCCCAGGCTATCCCACAACATTTCCATTTTAACCCACATTATTCCTGTGCTGCCCCACATGATTCCCATGCTGTCCCCACATGATTTCTATCCTATCCCACATTATTTCTATGTTATCCCACATTATTCCTGTGCTATCCCACATTTTCCACCTGCATGATCTGAGCCAGCAGCAGAGATTGAGTGGACATTGAGAAAAAAGATGTTTTTAACCCCAAAGTGATGCAGATTGGTTTGTGCTCCCAGCAGCARGGGCAGACAGATCCCCCACTGCCGGCCCTGTCAGAAATGTGGGGTTTAGGGGAGTTCCTGTTCTCCTGCTCATCCCTCACCAGCTCCACATCCTGAGCACAGAGAAAATCCTGGGAATTTTATCCAGGTGGAAATGCAGGATTAGAGTGCACCTGAGGAGGAGGAGGAGGAGGAAGGGGAGGAAGAAGAGGAGGCCGCTCAGCGCTCTGACCCCGGCTCCTCCAGGGCTCCATAAACCCTTTGGCCCATCAGCTGCTCTCTGAATTCTCAGGAAATCTCCCCATTCCCATGGAACAGCCATTCCCAGGAACAGCCAAGATGCTGGAGAGGCCTTTGGAGGCCCCGGCTTGGCATGCTGGGGGTGTTTACAGGAGTTTTATGGCTCTTTCAAGGAAAATAATGGCCAGAATCCTTTCCAGTGCCAGATGAGCTGGGCTGCAGTGCCTGGGACAAAACCAGTTTTATTTCTCTTTCTCAGTGGGGGTGGAATTATAAAAACCATGGGGACACAGGGCCACAAATTCCCACAGGTCCTCAGGTGTCCCAGAGGCTTCAGAGCAGCTCCTGGCAGGGCTCAGGTGCCACCACCTGTGCRGAGAAGCACCCTGGGACAAAAACAGCTTCATTTCCCTTTCTCAGGAGGGGTGAAATTATAAAAATCATAAAGATGCAGGGCCACCAAGTCACACTCAGGTGTCCCAGAGACCTCAGAGCAGCTCCTGGCAGGGCTCAGGCGCCACCAGCTGTGCTGAGAGCTCTGGGACAAACCCCACTGTGTCCTGCCCCAGTGGCTGGACCAGGGTTTGGGTTGTGCATGAAGATGTTCATGGCCCCAGAGGCAGCACAGAAACCCAAACTCAACGTAGGAGATGATTTAATAGGGAATCACCAACTTCCAAAGGGAAAACACCAACATCCATAGGGGAAGTGCCAAAGTCCATAGGGGAAACACCAACTTCCATAGGGAAAATGCCACCTTTCATAGGGGAAATGCCACCTTCCTTAGGGAAATACCAAAGTCCATAGGGGAAACGCCAACTTCCATAGGGGAAATGCCACCATCCATAGGGAAATACCAACTCCCATAGAGAAAACACCAACTTCCATAAGCTAAATGCCAACTTACATAAGCGAAATGCCAACATCCATAGGGGAAACACAGACTTCTGTAGGGAAAACACCACCTTCCATAGGGGAAATACCAAGGTCCATAGGGGAAATACAAACTTCCATAGGTGAAATGTCACCTTCCATAAGGAAATCATCTCTATGAACATTGGTGTTTCAAACCATGAAGGTTGAGTAATTATCCCACTATGGATGTTGGCCGTTAATCCCCTTATGGAAAGGTGAGCCGATCTCCCTTATGGAAGGTGGCGTTTCCATATTGGAGGGTGGTTTTGTTTAGTTTTTTTTCGCTCACATTTATGAAAGTGTGTTGTCCTTAGAGGTGTTTACCCCTATGGACATGGGTGTTTTCCCCTATTGGAAGGTACGTGGCATATTATCCCTATAGACATTGAGTGTTTCCCCTATGGAAGGTGGTGTTCCCTATGGAAGGTGGTGTTTCCCTATGGAATTGGTATTTTCTCTATGGACATTGGTGTTTCACTATGAAGTTGGTATTTCCCCATGGACGTTGAGATATTTCACCCTATGAACGGTGGTGTTTTCCTAACACAAGAAGTTTGTGTTTTCACCAACTGTATGGGACATTGGTCCGTTTCCCTACTGGAATTGGTGTTTTCTCTTGGGAAGTTGGATATTACCTATTGAGATGTTTCCCCTATGGACTTATGGTGCTTTCCTTATGATGTTGTGTGTTTTCCGCCTATGGGCATTGATGATATTTTCCGCATAATGGAAACGTGGCATTTCCCCATATGTAAGTTGGCATTTCCCCATGGAAGTTGGCACTTTCTTATCTATGGAGTTGGTATTTTCCTATGAAGGTGGCATTTCCCCCATGGACATTGGTGTTTTCCCTATGGAAGGTGGTGTTTTCCCTATGGAGATGATTTCCTTATGGAAGGTGACATTTCACCTATGGAAGTTAGTATATCCCCTATGGACTTGGTATTTCTCCCTATGGAGGTGTGATTTCCCTGGTGGACATTGGTATTTCCCCTATGGATGTTGTGTTTTTCATCATATGGAAGTTTGGTATTCCTATGGAAGGTGGATAGTTTTTCCCCTATAGGATATTGAGTATTTTCACTATCAAAGGTGCGGTGTTCCCCTATGGACATTATGTTTTCCCCTATGGAAGGTGGTGTTTCCTCCATGGATGTGGTATTTCTCCTATGGACATTGGGTATTTCCCCTAATGACATTGGTGTTTCCCCTATGGAATTTGTATTTCCCCTACGGAAGGTGGCGTTTCCCTATGGAGTGGTTTTTCCCTATGGAGATGATTTCCTTATGGAAGGGTGACATTTCACCTATGGAAGTTTTGTATTTCCCTCCTATGGACCTTGGTATTTCCCCTATGGAAGGTGGTGTTTTCCCTACAGAAGTCTTGTTTGTTTCACCCTATGGATTTGGTATTTCCCTATTAAGTGGACTTTCGTTATGAAGGTATGGTGATTTTGTGTATTTCCTACTATGAAAGGTAGAGTGCATTTCCCTATGGAAGTTGGTAGTTTCCCCAATAGGACTAAACATATTGGCAACTTCCCCTATGGAAGGAGTGTTTTCCCTATGGAAGTTGGTGTTTCCCTATTAAATCATCTCCTACATTGAGTTTGGGTTTCTGTGCTGCCTCTGGGCCATGAACATCTTCATGCACAACCCAAACCCTGGTCCAGCCACTGGGGCAGGACACAGTGGGGTTTGTCCCAGAGGCTCTCAGCACAGGTGGTGGTGCCTGAGCCCTGCCAGGAGCTGCTCTGAGGTCTCTGGGACCCTGAGTGTGACTTGGTGGCCCTGCATCTTTTATGATTTTAATAATTTCACCCCTCCTGAGAAAGGGAAATGAAGCTGTTTTTGTCCCAGGGTGCTTCTCAGCACAGGTGGTGGCACCTGAGCCCTGCCAGGAGCTGCTCTGAAAGCCTCTGGGACACCTGAGGACCTGTGGGAATTATTGTATTGGCCACCATAAGAGATGATCCCCAATACAAAGAAAGTAATTATATATAATTCACCCACCAAAACTAGAATAGAGAAAAGAGAAAATAAAACTGGTAAATGAAATTAGTCACAAGAGAAACCTGCA
>NDFG01000030.1:154657-168809 GCA_002167245.1 Sporophila hypoxantha
TGCACGAGCAATATTTTGCCAAAAAGCTTACATGCATTACTGCAACCAAGCTTTTTCTGGCTGTCCTTGCTCTGCTGGGACATTCTTTATCTCATAAAGGCAGTTTGTGGGGATTTATATCAGTTTTTGGTCAAAAATGTGTCTGATCTGAAAAGGGTTGTGGGCTCAGGGAAAATTCAACAGGAAAACTCTCCTAAACTCCCAGTTTCCTAATGTGAAACTCGAATTTGTTGTTGATTTACCCATCCTTTGCTATCGGATGGCAACTTTGGAGCACAGAAGCATAATGCAATATTGTAGAGGTTTGCTCTTCTTCCAATCAGATAATAAACTTTGTTTGGGTGTGCAGATAGGCTTAGGGATCTGATCTTAAAATCAGGGCAGATGAATGGAATGGGAATCCCAGCCCACGTCTGGGATGCATTTGTGTCCAGAGAGTGCCCAGCCCCAGAAGGAATAGCAGGAAAAAGGAAAAGGACAGAGAGTTGCACCAAAAAAGAGAGGTTGGTGCCACGTGGCTCTGATTGCTCAGTGATTTTTATTTCCTTTTGGACTGGGCCCCCTCAAACAAAAATGAACCAGGCTGAGCTGTCCAGGGAAATGTGGAAAAAGGCTAAACCCTAATTAGCTGCTTGGTTTTTGGATGAATTTATTAATTTCTCTTTCCGGGGTGAACAGGTGCCCCAACTTCTACATGTGATTTTTGTTGTGTTGTGTGTTTTTTGTTTGTTTGTTTTTTGTTTTTTTTGTTTTGTTTTTTTGTTTTGTTTTGGTTTTTTTTTTTGTTTTTTCGTTCAGAAAGAAACTCCTAAAATAGCATGGGTCCAGAGGGAAGCTTCAGGACCCTCAGGAAGGAGAAGGAATTGTTCAACAGCTCCACATCCATCCTTCTGTAGAGCAGACAGGACAGTGATGGGTCTGGGAGAAAAACACAGAGCAGACCTGGCAAAGCTCAGCTCTGTGAACTCAGACCCATTTTGGGCCTTTCCTCTGAATTTTCCCAGGGGTGAACAAGATCTGGGTTGGCTCAGTGAGGAGGGACAAGTCCCCAGATCAGCACCTGAGGAGCTCCTGGCTGGTGTGAGGCTCAGTGAGGCCTGCAGAGCCACGCTCCCAGCATCCCAAGGAAATCTCCTGGGGCTCGTGTTCTGTGCGACTGGGGTGGAGTGATTTATTATTTGGGGCAGGAGCTTGAGATTGGGTGTTTCCTGCTCACACGCAGTCCAGGTGCCCAGCTTGGGTGAATGGTCACTTCTGCCAGTTAATGGGCTTGATGGTCACTCGTGTGGGTTGCCAGTTAATAGGCTGGTGGTCACATCTGGTTAATGCCGCAGCACACGTGGCTGGTCATATCTGGCTGCCCAGATTTATCGAGGTGATGGTCACCTCTAGCCAGTTTCGGTGATGGACGTAGTTATGGATTGATGTCCTGCATAGGCGATGGTCCTCTGCCAGTTATGCAGGGTGATGGTCATCTGGCTGCTCACTTATCAGGCTTGATGAGTCAGTGCTCCTGTCCGCATTTCTTGGGCTGAGGTCCTTGGCTATTATCAGGTGATGGATACTCTGGTTACAGTTGGGACACTGTCCGCCATTATGGGTGTCACTCTGCCCAGTTGATGTCCTGGCAGCTATGGGCTGAGTGGTCACTCCTGGCTGCCCAGTTACGGCTAATGTCACTCTGCTTCAGCTATGGGCTGATGAGTCATCTGGCTGCCTCAGTCTATGAGGTGTGTCACCTGTTGCGTGTCGAATTAATTCTGGTTGCCCAGCTACGGCTGATGGTCACTCTGCCCAGCTTATGGATTGATGGTCATCTGGTTCCCCATTTATGGGCATGATGGTCACTCTGGCTGCCCAGTAGAGCAGGGCTGATGGTCACTCGACTGGCCCGCTATAGTGATGGTCACTCCGTTCGGCATGTCACCAGTTTAGTTCCGGCTGATGGTACTACTGGCTGCCCCAGTATGGATTGATGGTCACTCGGTTTGCCCCTATGGGTGAGTGTCACTCTGTTCCAGTTATGGCCTGATGGTCCCACTCCTGGACTGCCAGCTTCTGGATGGTAGCTTTGCAGTTGGGTGTTCACTGGCCAGTTCTGGGCTCGAATGGTCAACCGTGCCTGGTGTCAGACCGCAGTCGAGTGAGGTGATAGTCCAACATCTGAGCGACAAGTTCCGATTAATGGGATGAGGATTGTGTCCACTCGTTTAGAGGAGGCGGCAGTGTGAGCTGGGGCTGAGACGATGATCACATACTATGACACGTATCGCCAAGCAGCCATTCCAGACGGTTTAGATGCCACACTTCGGCCGACTCTCACGAGTCATCAGGACCCAGACAAAGGCGTGATGCTTGGTCTATATGTGTCTGTGGGGGAAATCATTGGGAGAGAACCACGCGGGAAGTTCCGGTATGTGTGTGTAAGGAGCCTCGCATGCGACGACTGGGGGATCGATCTCTGTGGCTCCCAGAGGGAAGTGCAATTGGCGGTGGCAGACAGCAATCATTGCGGATTGGTTTTGCTCATTGGGGCTAGATACGAGCGAAGTAGCACTTGTGGGTGTAGGTAGAGTCACTATATCAGCGTGTGTGTCTTACGTGTCGCGATATAGTGTGAGCGCAGAATTGACTGTTCTCGCGCATCTCACACAGTGTGAGGTTGGTGTATTGGGCAGTTTTGGAGCTCATGACGCCATGTGATGCACTGCGAGTATTGCCAGCATGAGAGCATGGTTATTTTTGGACTCTATATAGCTGAGTCTTTTCGGTTAGCGTCGTGGAGATATCCCATGATGTTTCATCTAAGTCTGGGAGAGCATTGTGGTTTTTGTGCGTATATACGAGGGCCGTGGTGTGGTATGTTGCATGTCAGCGCTGAGGGAATATTATATTGTGAGTGGGGCTCATCCAGTTTATGGGTCATAGAGCTGGTGAGAGGCACTCGCCAGAGAGCTTTTGCTCATTGGGGTTGTTTTTTGCTCCGAGTGTGGTTGTAGTGCTGGTCTTTTGCAGTGGGGCTGATGTCTTTGGGACGGCTGCTATTGGGTTGCTCTGGTGTTTTTTTGCTCAGTGGGCTGTTTTTTTGCTCAGTGGGGTTGGTTTTGCTCAGTGGCGTTGGTTTTTATTTGGTTGCTCATTGGGGTTGGTTTTTTGCTCATATTGGGTTTGGGTTTTTTGCTCAGTGGGGTTGGTTCTTGCTCATGGGGTTTGGTTTTTGCTCAGTGGGGGTTGTTTTGCTCTAGTGGGTTGGTTTTTGCTCAGTGGGGCTGTTTTTCTGCTCAGTGGGGTCTGTTGTTTGCTCAGCAGCCGCGATATATTCCTCAGTTTCTCCCACTCTGGTCCTTTCCAACTGTCCAATACAGGTGACACACGGAGTGGTGATGGCTCTGCTCGTGCCACAGCACTGCCTGGCCCTGGGGGTACACTGGGGATGGTGGCTAGTGCGTGGCCAACCAGGCTTCCCCTTGCAGGAGGATTCCATCTGCTGAATGAGGTTTTGGGCTCTCCATGGCTCACACAAGGGAAGCTTTGGAGCTTCGAGAGTCTCTCTCACACTCGACAAACCTTAGTTGCCATTTTCCCACGGAGGTTTTCTCCCAAATCAGCAGAGAACGATTCAGGCATTCCCTAAGCTGATTTTTGTGCCACAAATGCAACGCTAAATACCTCTTGTTAGTTTCTGTGGACAATGCAATTTTTTTATATTTTTTTTTTATTTTTTAATCCTTGTGTTAAGTCATGCCAGGAAATATAAAATTGCTTCTTGGTCGTCGCTGCTCCCCCTTGTTCCTTTGCTGAACTCCTGGTGAGAGCCCAGCAGGCAGAGGTGGCTCCGCTGCTCTCCTCAGGAGAACATATTTTCATTGGTCCCTGAGTGTTCCCCATTTGCAGGTGTTTTGCAGGGAGCAGGGTAGATGCCTGCGGCAGGGTTTCCTCAGGAATATTCACTTCTGCCATTATTGAGCTTGCTTCCAAAGGCATTTTATGGAGTTTATTGTTTTATCCTCACCGTGCTTTTGGAGAAGGAAAGATGAAGTCAGAAGGGCAGAATGCCTGGGGTCCTGTCTTCCCACTCTGAAAGCTGGAGGTTAAGACATCACAGAATTCTCCAGACTGGTTTGAGGTGCGGAATAGGGATTAAAGACCCCCATCACCTGTATTCCATCCTTTGGGCAGGGACACCTTTCCACTGTCCCAGGATGCTCCAATCCCGTCACAGTTACCTTCACACTGAGTCTGGAGCTTTCAGGCACTAGGCTCGCAACGAGCCCCTATTTTCCAAATCCCATCTATTGAAAAAAGGTAAAGAAAATAGCTGATGTGTTGATCCTTTGTTAGAAAAAGCTCTTTGGGATGAGTAAAGGAGCAAGCTGCAAAACAACGCCTGAACAATGGGTGGAACGCCGAGGATAAAGCTCCGCTTCCCGGGGCTTCACCCCTCCGAGCAGCCCTGCCGGCACCGACTCACGCGGCTGCACGCGCGGGGCAGGATTGTGCGGGAGATCCCCCCGGGCGGCAGGGAAAACGCTCCTCGCCTCGCAGCCTCCACCGCGACCATCAGAGGTCAAAGCTGGCTGCCACAGCTCCATCTCCTCCGGGGACCCAGCCGAGGGGCATGAGAAGCCCTCCGCGGCGAGCGCCCAAATCCCCTCTCAGGCCGCCGCGGGCAGGGCTCGCAGTTCCGCGGCCGCTCCGCCGGGGGGCTACGGAGGGCGGGCAGCGCGGACGCTGCGCTGCACATTTCCGCGCCGCCCGTGCTCCAGCTCAATTTTGCGGGCTTAGCAGCACACATGGAAATTATGAATTGATTTTCAGCCTAGGAGGAGGAGGAGGGAGAGGGGGAGAGAGGGCGGAGATGCCGCCGGGATACTCGAGCATAGTAGCCTGGGGGCTGCCGGGCACAGCCCGGCGTGAGCGCTCCGAGCGCGCGCTGCGGAGGCGTCAGCATACCCGGGGATGGCCCCCGAGCGCTTAGAGTCGGGAGGATGGCCACGAGCCACCCGGTGGGCCGGCAACGGTGGCACCATCAAAAGGCGGGGCCCGCACGTGACTGCCCTAGGGCCCGGGGACGCGCCAGCTCTGGGGGGATGATGTGTCCTGTCCCCCCCCAGGGCTAGCTTACCGGCGCTGTTCAGCCCAGGGAGCCGTGCCACTTCCGGGGGCCAACTCCCGCGCTTGCCTTACATGCGGCAGGGATTGAACTTTTTTTCTGGGGGGGGTTCGTCGGGTATTTTGGATAAAAACCCGGAATTGCCAGCCCCATCAGGATAAGGACGCGTGCTGCTCGCGCCAGAGCTGTCGGTAGTTCAAACTTCGCAGCCTGGTCGCCTCAGTTTGAATGGGAGAGCACTTGGAGCAGAGGCTGCGCTGTGCCTCGCGTTAACCTCTCTCACCAGCTCCGGCCGGGGCTGGATTGAGCTGTTAACTGGATCCCGAAAAATTCAACTCGCACAAATTTAACCCCCATAAGGAAGCCACCGGCAGAACTCCGGGTTAATGGCATCCATGACAGCTGCTCCTTTTTAATAAATGACTTTGGCATTTATCCCGGAAGCCGGCTAGGCGAGTTCGCCACTTTATTAATTATTATTATTCACCCGAGGAGAGGGGGCTCCGATTAAAAAATAAATAATCATCGCCATCAGCACATAATAGGGATCCAGAGGCAAGCTGGGAAGGGTAGCAAACCAACGACCTCCCCACGGTGCTCCTGACTGTGCACGAGGTGATACAGCTTTATGTCTGCGCCGTGAGATGTAGGATAGCTAAGTCCTCCCTAGAAGTGATAAATTGGTGGGCAGACTGTGTCTTTAAAAAGGTTATAAAAACCCTTGTTTCGAAACAAAGCGCTCGACTACTGCTCATAGTGGGATATAATAGACAAGAGAGGCTTTGCCATGGCTTTGACTGGATCACGAAAAACACGCTGCGCTGAATTAGATTCTGCGTCCTTCGGGCTGAAATTTATTAACATATTTTGCAGCAGCAGGGATTCTACGGAGAAGCTTCCGTTTGGGGTTTCTTGATCGTGGGTTTATTCTATTCAGAGGAATAAGAGAGGAAGATTTGTTCCGGCTGGAGCATGCTTCCACAACCTGCAAGACCTCCCATTATTAAACTGCCTAGCTTTGGGCTTTAATAATCCATCGTGGCATTTTTTTGAATTTTTATTAGCGTTATTATTATTTGGGCAGGGCATACTGATCTAATTTTATTTTTATGAGAGAGTTTTAAATAATATTTATTCGGGAGGAATGTACTGAATCTCGCAATAGAGCTCTTTACTCCTTTCTTAACTTGAAATGCTAATGAAAGATATGCAAATAGCGACCAGGGCTGAACGCGAGGAACATTCACATACGGAAGGAAGGGAACCGAGCACCGACCCCAAGGCCGGCTCCGGGATCTGCCCGCTGGCCCCGCGGCAAAGGTAAGGCAACGGGGGTTTTTGTCGCTATTTTTTGCTGTTTGTTCTCTGCGTGGATCTTTGGGATTTTTTTCTCGCCTTACCTTCCTACTTCCTCCTCCTCTCCCCTGCTGGCGCGGGTGCCCAGCGAGCCGGCAGATTTCACATTTTTTCTCCCCCGAAGTGGCCAAGTTCAGGCGTCCCCCGCGTCCCCACCGGGGGTGGCCCGGCGCTCCACCTCGGCGCTGGGCCGAGCGCACCACCAACCGAGCCCGGCAGCTGTCACCGAGCCCCAGCCCGGAGCTGCGTGCTATCCTATGTCCACGCTCGCAGCTTACTTTCGCCGCTTAATTACGCCCTGGCTGTCGCACGAGAGATCGAGGCAGACATCGGAGCCTAGCAGCCAAACTTCAGGATTTTCCTGCACCACCGTGCGGGAAGGAGGAGGTAGGAGAGAGGAAGGGCAGGAGGAGGAGGAGGCGATGAATTGGCGGCTGGCTGGTGGGAGGTACGTACCAGGGCGCTGGCGGGCGGTGGGGAGGCGAACATCCGAGCCGGGGATGTGACCAGGAGACGTGCCAGCCCGGGTCAGCACGGGCGTGCGGAGGGCCCGGGCTGGGGACGTTGGTGCCTTCCCGACGCGGCAACCATGCCGCGTCCCACGTGAGCCCGGGAGACCAATGAGCCGGGGCCGTGCACGCCGACTTGGACCGACACCGACTGCGGCTGCTCCGCGATGCTCGTAGCCAGGAGCGGAGAGAATACCCAAAGTTAAAACAAATTCCAATGAGATTCCGGGGAGCTGGTGATTCAAGTAGCAGAGTTCCTCTGCGCCTGCGTGGCTGGGTCCGCGTGTATATCAAAGGCGCTGGGGAAACCTGCTGGGGGTTGTTTCCCTCCTCCGCTTCCTGGTTTTATTGCGGCCGTGAGCAGTTTATCGACCGAGGATGCAGCGCTTCGCGAGGGTTTGAGTCCTTTGGGAAGCCCGCGCGAGTTTTTTCCCAGCGCTGAGTACGAAGAGCGGTGGGGGCGATCCGGAAGCCCCTTGCGGTACACTGCCCGCGGTCTGGGCCGTTGCGTTTTGCTGCCGTGTCCCAAGCCCGGGCTTGCAGCAGGCGACTGCACGTGGCCCTTCCTGCCAAGTGCCAATCCACCACTCCTTCGGGATGATCCAGTCCTCTGGCTGTGGGAGCCTCCGAGGGCGCAGGGATTAAGCCCTTTGGTCCTGGAAGTACTTGTGTTTATATTTGTGGGTGTTTAAGTGTTCATGTTTCTGTTCTGGCCTGCGCACAGCAGATATTTGCAGGGATTTTGCCTGTAGCATCAGCTGAAAGGATCTGCAAGACGAAAGTTTTCACCCGATCGAGTTTGTGCGCAAGCTGAGGTGGGCAGCAGAGTGAAAACAAAAAGTATGGGTTTACTGTTTCTAGTATACAGAGCCCCTTGATGAAGCGGCACTTTTCCTCCAGACGAGAATTGGGAATAATTGTCTGACCTGACAGAGGAAAAGTACCCAACAACTCACATGTGCAGTCCTGGTCTGTCCATCCTCCCCATTCCAAAAGCAGATGATTTTTAATTAAGAAATGTGTCATGAATATGGGGTGTGTGTGCAGAGAAAATAGGGAATTAAAAATGTGTATCCTGGAGGCGCAGGATGGAATCTGTTTCCTGCGCTCCGCTCGCTGGTTTTGGGACAGAAAGGAATCATTCCCAAGGAGAAGAGGAAGGAATCATTCCCAGAGAGGTAATCATTCCTCTCCAAGGAGGAGAGGAAGGAGTCATTCCCAGGGAGGAGAGGAAGGAGCCATTCCCAAGGAGAGAAAGGAATCATTCCCAAGGAGAACAGGAAGGAATTATTCCCAGGGAGGAGAGGAAGGAATCATTCCCCAGGAATGATGTCTCAAGGTCTCACACCAATATTTGAAGTCTGGTGGATCCCACCATGATTCTACTCCYCTCCCAGCCCCAGGATGGGCCTTGCTCCTGGCTTGGGTTCCCCTCCCTTTCTCCAAASCCTGTCCTCAGCCAYGCTCTCTAATTCCTGCATTTTCCCRCGGCAGCATCCCCATTAAACCAACCACAGACACCAACCTCAAACCATTCRGAGCAGGAAGCGGCGTAATCTGCCGTGCATTAAAGGTCTAAAAAAACCCTGCCTAATGTTCCAGGAGCCTCAAGCTGTTAAGCCAGTGCTTAACTCCGGTAATTCACCAGGAAGCCTCTCCCGTGGCACAGCCACCGAGTTGTTTTCGTTTTCTAATAATGAGCACGTGACCCAGGCACTTAATGAGTTCCTGAAATAACCCGAATGAAAAGCAAAATCTGAGAGGTTTGGCTGCCCAGGGAGGGGGGAAAAAATCATAATTAAAATAGTGAATGGGCAGAAGAATGAAATAAAGGCCGGGGGTGAGTATAAAATCATTTAGGTGGAGCAGGGAGGGAGCTGCTTTCCGTTCTCCAGGGGGGTTCAGTGTGACAGGAGCCAGCCTTGCAGAGGTTCCTGGGGCTCTCCAGCCCTCTCCAGATTCTCATTGGGAATTCTGAACCTCTCCAGCCTCTTCCCAATTCTCATCAGGAATTCTGAACCTCTCGCAGCCCTCTTCCCAATTCTCATCAGGAATTCTGAGCCCTCTCCAGCCCTCCTTCCCCATTCTCATCAGGAATTCTGAGCCTCTCCAGCCCTCTTCCCACTTCTCATCAGGAATTCTGAGCCTCTCCAGCCTCTTCCAACTTCTCATCAGGAATTCTGAACCCTCCACTTGTATTCAGCCCAGTGAGGAGTTAAAAGAATGACCAGGAAAATACTGGCCCTTTTAGTAACTGATTCCTATTGCGTTATTCTGGAATTGTCTTCACAGGGTGCAAGTGGAGGAATCAGAGTTCCTTAAACGGTGTGGAGGGAGAAGGGAAAGAGTTTGCAGGTTCTGTGAACTCACTGCTGCAGGGAAGATGGATAACCCATGGCCCCCTTCCCACTTCTCATGAGGAACTCTGATCCCTCACCTTGCATTGCACTCAGTGAGGATTTAAAGGAAGGACCAGGAAAATCACTGACTTTGGAAAATTTTCTCCTCTGTGAACATCAAAGCACATCCCAGATGTACATGAGGCCTRGTTGTGTTGTTCCAGAATTGTACAAAAAGTGCAAGTGGAGGCATAGGAGGGGATAAATGGTGTGGGGAGAGAAGGAAAAGAGTCTGCAGGGTCTGTGACCTCCCTGCTGCAGGGAGGATGGATAACCACAGTCCCATTTCCCAGCTGGGTCTGGAATTACCACTGATCCCAAAGAACCATCACCAAGGCAGATCCAGTTTTAAAARTCTGGAAAAGCCTGAGCTTTAAATAGTTTGGGGGTTCATTTTAAATCCAAGCAGGGACGTGAGTTTATCTTCTGTCCATCCTCCTCCCAGTCCAGCTTCCCATGTCCCACTGCAGGGAAAACAGCAAAGCCCTGGGACAGAAACTTCCTTTGGAGCAAGAGGGACCCCGGCAGTGCCAGAACTGCTCTGGGGGTGGGGATGGGAATTCCAGCTGGACACATTCCTGACCCAGCAGCAAGCAGGGGCAGCACAGGATTGGGATCAGGATCCTCACTAAGGTTGGGAAGAGGATCCTGGCCAGGACTGGGAACAGAATTGTCACCAAGTGTCTTAGTTTGAACASACAGCTSTMGRGGGAYTGCRTAGAAGAGCCRGGCRYGTGTCCARGAGTACGCCAGCAGCAGTTCAGAGAGGGTTRYGGCTCTCTTCGTCTGAGGGGAGAGAATGCCCCGACCCGGCCTGAAGGACKAACTTCCAGCGCCAGCGAAAGGAGGGTCGCGGAAAGATGACAGGGAAGCAGGCAGGTCTCAGCAGTGGGGGAATTTATTGAGAAAGCAGGAAAAGGCGACTGACAGGGAGGGAAGCTGCAGGGATCTGCCCAGAAGGGCAGCGATTGACACAACTTATAAAGGGTGGCCAGGGGGAGGATAAACCCACCCCCAGACCAATGACAGAACAATACAATATGACAGACATAAGATAATAACAAATCATGGTGGAGCATGGGTGGGGATTCAAGGGATTGCCCAATCACCCTCAGCCCTGGATGGAAGATTCTGGGGCTGGGGAGTGGGCTGAGGSTGACASACAGGGKGGTTGTCTTGACAACATAGGAGGGGTCGGGGAGGTAACCATAGAAACTGAGGAGGGGTTTGGGGACTGACATAAAACTTGTAACAAAAGGGCGGGAGTAACCAAGCAACAGGAAGATTGACAATGGGCAGTTGAGGGAGAAATGGGGGAGGGAACCCGGGACAGGACGTCTCTTACATGAACCTCTTCCCAGATCTCATTGGATTCTGAACCTCTCCAGCCTCTTCCCATTTCTCATCAGGAATTCTGAAACCTCTCCAGCCCTCTTCCGCATTGTTCATCAGGGAATTCTGAACCTGCTTTCCAGTGCCTCTTCACCCAATTCTCATCAGGAATTCTGACCTCTCAGCATCTCTTCCCACTTCTCATCAGGAATTCTGAGCCTCTCCAGCCCTCTTCAGCCATTTTTCATCAGGTTCTGAGCTCTCCAGCGCTTTCCCACTTCTCATCAGGAATTCTGAGCCTCTCCACCCTCTTCCACTTCTATCAGGAATTCTGAACCCTCGCTGTATAGCAGGAGGATTAAAAGAATGACCAGGAGAAAATCATGCCCTTTTAGTACTGATGTCTCATTGTCGTTATTCTGGAATTCTCTTCATCAGGGTGCAAGTGGAGGATCAGAGTCCTTAAGGTGTGGAGGGAGAAGGGAAAGCAGTTGCAGGTTTCTGTGAACTCCCTGCTGCAGGGAAGATGGATAACCCATGGCCCCTTCCCACTTCTCAATGAGGAACTCTGATCCTCACCTTGCATTGGACTCAGTGAGGATTTAAAGAGCACCAGGAAAATCACTTGACTTTGGAAAATCACTTTCTCCTCTGTGAACATAAAGCACATCCCAGATGTACATGAGGCCTCGTTGTGTTGTTCCAGAATTGTACAAAAAGTGCAAGTGGAGGCATAGGGGAGGGAATAAAATGGTGTGGGGAGAGAAGGAAAAGAGTCTGCAGGGTCTGTGACTCCCTGCTGCAGGGAGGATGGATAACCACAGTCCCATTTCCCAGCTGGGTCTGGAATTACCACTGATCCCAAAGAACCATCACCAAGGCAGATCCAGTTTTTAAAATTCTGGAAAAGCCTGAGCTTTAAATAGTTTGGGGGTTCATTTTAAATCCAAGCAGGGACGTGAGTTTATCTTCTGTCCATTCTCCTCCAGTCCAGCCTCCCACGTCCCACTGCAGGGAAAACAGCAAAGCCCTGGGACAGAAACTTCCTTTGGAGCAAGAGGGACCCCGGCAGTGCCAGAACTGCTCTGGATGGGGATGGGAATTCCAGCTGGACACATTTCTGACACAAGCAGCAAGGAGGGGCCTGCACAGGATGGGATCAGGATCCTCACACCAGGCTGGGAAGAGGATCCTGGCTAGGACTGGGAACAGAATTGTCACCAAGTGTCTTAGTTTGAACAGACAGCTGTGGCGGGAATGCCTAAAGAGCCTGGCTGGTGTCCATGAGTACGCCAGCAGCAGTTCAGAGAGGGTTCAGGCTCTCTTCGTCTGAGGGGAGAGAATGCCCCGACCCGGCCTGAAGGACAAACTTCCAGCGCCAGCGAAAGGAGGGTCGCGGAAAGATGACAGGGAAGCAGGCAGGTCTCAGCAGTGGGGGAATTATTGGAAAGGGTAGGAGAAAGGCAGCTGACAAGGAAGGAAGCTGCAGGGATCTGCCCACAAGGGTAGGCATTGACACAACTTATAAAGGGTGGCCAAGGGGAGGATAAACCCACCCCAGACCAATGACAGAACAATACAATATGACAGACATAACATAATAACAAATCATGGTGGAGCATGGGTGGGGATTCAAGGGATTGCCCAATCACCTCAGCCCTGGATGGAAGATTCTGGGGCTGGGAGTGGGCTGAGGCTGACACACAGGGCGGTTGTCTTGACAACATAGGAGGGGTCGGGGAGGTAACCATAGAAACTGAGGAGGGGTTTGGGGACTGACATAAAACTTGTAACAAAAGGGCGGGAGTAACCAAGCAACAGGAAGATTGACATGGGCAGTTGAGGGAGAAATGGGGGAGGGAACCCGGGACAGGCGCCATCTTAAGTATATAGAACTTAAATGTGAAATAAACTGAACTTGTATAAAAAGATCCATCTAACACATGACTCTGAACCAAAACTCGTGAACCCGCAAAACGCGCCGCGCGCCACAACAAGCTGTGTGCTAAGGAAGGCAGGAGCCTCCCCTGAAATAGAAAATGCAAACCCCCTCCCTCTGAATTATTATAATTTTGAAATTAAAAAGCTCTCAGGCAAAGATATGGGAGCAGGAATAACAGTTCTGTACTAGGAAATTAAAAATACAAATGCAAAGTGCAAACAGCCTGCCAGAGTGAGAGCAGGCCCTGGCACGCTGTGGGTCAGGGGGTGGCACAGCCCCATCCCAGGGGGCTCAGCCCTCCTGCAGTGCCAGCTGTGCTGCTGCTGCAGCAGGGATCCTGCACAAGGGGGGAGTTTTCCTCTGCAGCTCCAAGGGCTGCTGGAGATGGGCCTGGGCTCCCTCTGGCAAATGCAGGGCAGCAGAAAGCTGCTCTCTGGCAATGCAGGGGGCAAAAGGCTGCTGTGCTGCTCCAGGCTCAGATTGGATCCAGGTAGGAATGCTTGGCTCCTCCCCTGGCGCAGCATCTCCCCATGGATGCCTGGAATTGGATCAGCCCTGCAGGGACACTCAGTGGCCATGGACAGCAGAGATCTCCTGCAGGGAGGATTGGCTGTGGGAGAGATCAAGAAAACTGCCCCAAGAAACAGCAGAGAACTGCCCAGCTCTGACAGGTGGGACAGAACACACAGCCCACACTTCTTGCATTTGCAACCTAAAACACATTGTCCCAAAGGTTTGGGAAGAGGATCTCCATCAGCTTGGAAAGAGGATCCTCAGCAGGTCAGGAAATCTGGGACAACAGAACATCTCCCCACACCCTGGCCTTGGGCCTTGGCAGAGCAGCCCTGGAGTGACCTCTGGCCCATGCTCAGGCCAGGATGAATCTCTGCCCATGCTCAGGGTGATCTCTGCCGATGCTCAGGCCCAGGGATGATCTCTGGCCATGCCCAGGGATGATTCTCGTGGCTGATGCTCCCAGGGATGATCTCTGGCCGTGCCAGGCCCAGGGATGATCTCTGGCTGCTCAGCCCAGGGGATGACTCTGGCCGTGCCCAGGGATGATCTCTGGCATGCTCACGCCAGGGATGATCTTGCCACGCAGGCCAGGGATGATCTTAGCCATGCTCAGGCTCAGGGATGATCTCTGGCCATGCTCACGCTCAGGGATGATCTCTGGCCATGCTCAGGGATGATCTCTGGCCGGTGCTCAGGTTCTCAGGGATGATCTCTGGCCATGCCCAGGCCCCAGTCCCATGGAAGGTTTGAAGTTTGGGTGTATCCAGGTTCCTCCACCAGGAAGGCGCTTGGACATTCTGGAGCCCCAGGAGCCCCAAATGCAGAAGTTTGGGGGAGTGGAGCAGCCCGAGCTGCAGGTCAGGATCCACCCCTGAGGATGATCCCTGGCTTCAAGGTTTGTTAACCCCAGCCCAGGCCTGGGGGCTGCAGGAAGGAAGGAAATGAGGCTCAGCCAGGAGCTGATGGAGCTGGGCAGTAGGAGCTT
>NDFG01000030.1:168834-190311 GCA_002167245.1 Sporophila hypoxantha
ACCAGGCGGCCATCTTAAGTATAATAGAACTTAAATGTGAAATAAACCTGAACTTGTATAAAAGATCCATCCTAACACATGACTCTGAACCAAAACTCGTGAACCCGCAAAACGCGCCGCGCGCCACAACAAGCTGTGTGCTTAAGGAAGGCAGGAGCCTCCCCTGAAATAGAAAATGCAAACCCCCTCCCTCTGAATTATTATAATTTTGAAATTAAAAGCTCTCAGGCAAAGATATGGGAGCAGGAATAACAGTTCTGTACTAGGAATTAAAAATACAAATGCAAAGTGTACAAACAAGCCTGCCAGAGTGAGAAGCAGGCCCTGGCACGCTGTGGGTCAGGGGGTGGCACAGCCCCATCCCAGGGGGGCTCAGCCCTCCTGCAGTGCCAGCTTGTGCTGCTGCTGCAGCAGGGATCCTGCAACAAAGGGGGGAGTTTTCCTCTGCAGCTCCAAGGGCTGCTGGAGATGGGCCTGGGCTCCCTCTGGCAAATGCAGGGCAGCAGAAAGCTGCTCTCTCTGGCAATGCAGGGGGCAACAGCTGCTTGTGTCTGCTCCAGGCTCAGATTGGATCCAGGTAGGAATGCTTGGCTCCTCCCCTGGCGCAGCATCTCCCCATGGATGCTGGAATTGGATCAGCCCTGCAGGGACACTCAGTGGCCATGGACAGCAGAGATCTCCTGCAGGGAGGATTGGCTGTGGGAGAGATCAAGAAAACTGCCCCCAACAGAAGGCATTCAGTAACGTATATTAGCTATCTCAGTCTTCTAAGAACAGGATCGTGGTATCATCGACCCATATCACTCAGTGTGCACCCAGCGCGTGTGAGTATCTTGTCTACATCTTGAACACACTTATAATATACGCACACTTGTCACCACAATTATACTGAGATCTTATTTATAGCGCCCAGAAAGCAAGCTGTTGGTAAGGATCTCCATCAAGCTTGGGAAGAGGATCTCAGCAAGGTCACAGAACTATTCTCGCGAGACTATACTCTCAGAACATCTCCATCGAACGCCGTCGAGAGCACTCTTGGGCCCCTTGGCAGAGCAGACCCTAGGATGATCGCTTTTCATGTGGTCCATTGTCCTTTCTATGTCGCGCAGCGCGCGAGATCTCCCACACGCCATGCTCACGCAAAGTGAGGGGGAGACCTTTGAACTCTGCTCCTTGGTGTTCCTCCCGCGTCTCTCGCCCCCAGGGGAGCTATGGACTTTGGACTCGGCGCCGAGAGTGAAAGAGCCCGCGGACGTGATGTGACACGTCGGAGAATGGGCCTAACAAGGTGGGGAGAAAGTGAAAGTACACGCTCTGGGCCCATGTGGCTGCAAGGGCGCAAGGGGAGTGCTAATAACTCGTAAGAGGGCCAGGCTAGTCTTCGGATGGCCCACAAGGGATGATCCATGCTGCCACAGAGAGACTATCACTAAGGGCGCGATTGCTATTCTTGTGGCGCCTTGTAGCTCTCGACACACACTCTCTCACAGAAAAAGCGGAGCAAATACTAAACGGTGGGTGCCATTCCGACGCAGAGGACTCTGATAGGACAAAGTGCGCGTGAGAATTCGTCCTCACAATATGAAGTGGAGGCCACACTGCTTGCTATGAGCAAGCAATGGATAAAAAGAGTAAGGACTCGGTACAAATGGAGGTGCACAATTGGGCTGCAAACGACTCAGGGTATAGACAATGCTACAAGTGGCGCATACGCTCCTGGCCAGGAGCCAAATATGTACATGCTTAGGAGGCTGGTGAACTACCAACTGCTCGCAAGAAGCCAGCAGCTAAGCAGAGAGAGGGATGCATAGTCAAACTCACTGGACACATGGCACATGTTCATCTAACGCCCAGCTTCAGTGTCCCCATAGTGAAAAAGTATTGGAAAGGTTGTGTATGATTATTTTCCAGGTGTTGTCTCTGGTTCTCTAGGCGAGAACACAAAGCGTGCTTTGGAGTGGACATGACTAACACAGGGCCTCACACACACGAAAGGCCACTACATCGCCAAACGCAGCTCTCGCGCGCCTCGGGGCAGACGCCAACCGAGCATGCGCAGGAATCAGCATCCTCTAGCGTATACTTCGAAACGCGATGACGATGCGTTAGGGCATTCAATGAGGTTGACTAAAGTGCAAATACTCGTCACCCAGACGCCTGCGGGTTACGAGTCACTGTGTGTTCCTTTAATCACTCAAGGGAAGAGAAAAATAATAAGGACATTCAACAACTCGCCACGGGACTTGAGATCGGCACCACGATGACAGAGTTAGTGCTTTGAGCGCTCTGCGCACGAAAGAGAATGCGCATAATAGAGAAAGTTAGTGTTGAATTAATACACACTGAAGACCCTCTCGCCGGAGAAATTAAGCTCAGGAAATATTCGCATATAATTGCTTAGCGAGGCCGCTCGCGCCAAAGAACACTCTACCATTCTCTAGAGGAGTTCTTCCAAGTCGCGTGGAGACCAGAGACACGCATTGGCCGTATGGCACTTCCACAAGCGCAAGCGTCGCAGTGCCCACGAGAGCTAAAAACCTCCCAACAGCAGCACCTGTAACGCGTGGGGAACCAGCTGGTTACAAGTGCACGCAGGCACTGGGCCTCCACGCGCATACAGTTCCAGCAGCACCAGCGTGGCACCATGCATCGCCAAATTTGGGATCAAACAATCGGTATAGGACTCCCTATGAGAACACTATTCTCGATCTCTATCCTGCCCCAGCCAGGCTGGCTTAGAACACTCCCCCCATATACTTTTAATTCATTGCTACTATTTGGAGTGCGAGAGAAGATATTCTCCTGAGCCGCACATTTCAGTCATTGGGATTCCTGGCGCGAATTTTGTGTATGTGAGGTTTCTCGCGCCTATATCGCGTGTTGTGGTTGGGATGTCTCATCATCTCATTGGTTTATCTTATTGACCTCGATGTTTTCTTGTCTCTAGTTCTCTTTCCTCTGTATTTACCTCGCACAACGCGCGTGCAAAGAGGCTAAGCCAGAGAGCGTGAGTGAATGTTATCCTCATGGCACTTTGTCTAAGCGTCTAAAAGATCTTCTGCCTCGCAGAAATCTACTATTCATTTCAAATCAGGCATCGGCGCAGTAAATTACATTTTGACTCAAAGGCCAACGTCCTTGAAAATATTCCTTAAGTGAAGTCTGATTATATAAAAAACGCTCTCATCCTTTTACGCAATATGTCGACGAGAGAGCAATCCGTGTAAGAGATAGAGTATACTATGAGAGCACACTAGAGTCTAAACCCACTGGAAAGGCAGTCAGGGAGAGCCCAGGCATATCTTGAGAGACACCACCACTATTTGTCTTTTTAGAACAAAGTCACCCTGCTCCACTCACAGCGTGAACCATGACGACGGCGGCAACAGGGGGGGGTATTAGATCGGAGTATGAGGAGTATTTTTGGGCTAGCCAAAATAACTTCTTCAGGTTAGATCTCACTCGAGAGGAGCCCAAAACAGTGGAGCCTGTCTAAGACACACAGGAGCATGACGCTGAGTTAGGACGAGCCAAGGCTTACGCTATCAATATAAATTTCGTATTTTATTATACCAAAAAGGTTGTCACATTAGCACATAGCTTTAGACGTCTGGGAGTCATTCGGGCTGGTTTTTTCACGATATAACTATTTTCTTGGATTATGTTATTGCACATGGAGCACCGAAAATTATGAGTCGCTCTCGTTTGAAAATAATTTATGAGCTCATCAAGAAGCCAGTAGTATGCCAGCACATCATTGGCATCCCAGCGAGTTAAAGGAGGTATAAAGATGAGTCTCTGGAATACGTACATATATCTATATCACCATACTGATGTTTTCTTCTACTCTATAGGAAATCGGGTGTGGAGTTAGTAAGCACCAGAGGGGTACCTTAAGGTCATCAGTATTATATCGCACAGCGCCACTTTATCCCTCTTGGCATCAGTCTCACGTCTCGCCAAGAGGGATGTGGGCGCGGCCAAGCCCTCTCTCATATATGGACACACTATGCCGCGTCTCTAATTTCTCTGTTGTGAGTGTTGCACACCACTGGTGATTTCACCATCAAAAAAAGCGAAAACACAGCACAAAACAGCTGACTAAAGTACATCATTCCCACTGTGGAGGCCACCACTCTCGAAAGTACCACTCCGCGCGCAGCATATTAGAATAACTAACAGAAATCCCCGTTACTATAGGATCTGTGTCTCTCCACCTGTGTATTGTCTCATTCACGGCAAATATCTGTTTGATTCCCAGAGAACTCCCTGGGCTCTCAAGAACCTGGTAACTCACACCTGGCAGACTCTCCCTCTGCTTTAGGGATAGTCATTTTAGGAGATTTTAGGAGGTGGCACGCACAAAGACACAGGCTGCCCAACCAGAGCAATCTCCTCCCCGAAGGAACACAAGCTTTTCATGCCTTCCTTCCAGGCCTCCATCCCACCTGAGCAAACGACAAATTCTTTCTGGTGTTCTGAGCTGATTTTCAAAATGCTTTTCTCTAATCTGCCTCCTTTCTAAAGCTAAGTCCCTGAAAGCAAAGAAACAAACTAAAAAAAAAAAACCCAGGGTGGCAAAGTTAAAAATTGTGGAAGATTGTAAAGATATTTTTTCCCTAAGTTTCAGACCACCAAGGCACAAGCTCACTATCACACCGGGAATCTGTCAGATGCCACGTGTTAAAAACACGCCATCGGCAAGGACGGAGAGGAAAGAGGTCAGAGAATCCTGGAAAGCTGCACCTTCCACATTTCACTTTACCCAGAAATCTGGGCAGTCACTAAAATTACTCTAACCTGGGTGGCATTTTACATTTCCACATGTAAATTGAGTGAGCGTGTTGCCATGGCGACAGCCCCAAAAGGGGGGTTTTTTTTTTTTTTTTTTTTTCTGCAATAACTTTGTTGGCCTTGTAAGTTGCTGTTATATTAATGTATACCAAGCAGCTGAGCTTTCTTTAATTCAAAATGCCCTCAACTTTCCAGCGAGGGCTGGCGGAGCGACGGCGGCAGCTGTTAATTTTCAGGCCTGAAGAACTCTCAACAAGTGGTGCTGGAAACATCAGAAAAACGATTAAACTCAGCGCCACGCGACCCCGACCCGCAATTAAACACACAACACTTAATTCTATCAGAGAGAGAGAAAAAAACAAAAAAAACAACTAAGAAACTCCGGCCATAGAACGCCGATATTATAAATAAACTTCAGAGCTCCTTAGCTTTTTTAAAAAATGTTGCCGTTGCCAACGACAACCACAACAACAACAAACAACGAAAGAAAAAGCACGAATTCGGATAATTAACTCCAGGTAGATTTGGCAACCAGCGGAGCAGACTTGAGGGCAAGGCAATAAATAAAATGCAAGCGGCGGGTCCCCCCAATTTATCGACAGGGCACAACACCAGTAAACCCAAACGCCTTGGAAACAGGGGATTTATTCCTGCTGTGGCTCCGGAGCAAGCCGCTTGCTTCCGTCTGCCCGGCCTCCGAGCACACGGCTGTGGGGAAGGAGCCCACACGGAAGCTGCCTGGTGGGAGAGGAAGCGCGCACGCGTACGGGGGGAGCAGAGCCTCGCTGCAGGGCGCGCCATCCACCGCAGGCTTACAAGGCATTTTCACACCCTCCATCCACACCACACCTTCCCGACAAGCATCAATCCCCACTCCTTGGAGCGTTTGCGGAGGCTTGTAATCCAGCAAGCCCGGAATATGATGGCATAAGGCTGGAACACGAAATCCCTCCCGGTTACGGGCGTAGCGGCGAGGAGCCCGATTGATGCAAACCTGCCAAAACAACCTCCTGACAGGCGAAACCCCCAAAAACCAGCGCCGTCCCCGCCGCGGAGCGGCCGCACAATCAGCAACAAATTACGCAGTGCTTCGAGGCCAAGGGCAAGGTTCCCCTCCCCCAGCCCGCTGCCAGCAGCTGACAGCGTCCAATTATTGTTATGTAACGGATCGCTTAGGCCGCCGCCCGCCCGCCGCCCGCCCCGCCCCCCGCCCTCCCCCGCCCTTCCCACCCACCACAGATGGCTCCGCCGATGCTGGGTCACCGAGCACCCGGCAGCAACGGCCGGCCGGCGGCAGCATTTTTTTTGGGGGGGGGAGCGCGCAGCATCTTCCCCTCTGATAAATCCCTGCAGCCAAAACCCACACGCGGCCTGCCGGGCACACCTCCCTCTGGCCGGCTGCCTCCGCCCGTGCCCCCGGAGCTCGCCCTTCTCCGCTTCGTTTCGCTACCCGCGGCCAGCCGAGGTCCAAGGTTCCACGCGAGCCACACGCGGTGGTCCCCCCCGGAACCCGACCAAAAAACGGGGCACGTCTGCCCCCGAGGCTGCAGCCCTGGGCCTGCCAGCCGTCACTGCGCGGCCCGGGCCCTCCCCCGAGCAGCACCACCCGGTTTGGCTCCTCCCGGGACAGAAAAAAGCCAACTTTTGGGGCTTTTCCTTTGCAAGAGGAGCTTGAGTGCCGCGGGGGGGCCGAGGCCCGGCAGCCGCGGGGAGCGCGGCGAGAGGACCGCAAACTTTTCCGCAAGTCCGCGCTTATTCCCGGGATGAGGAGACGAGGGAAGGAGGCGCGGATGAAGAACCGACCTCCGGGCGCGGCCCGGCCCGGCGCCGCAGGGCCGCCGCGGGCCGTCGCCCCCGCCGCAGGGCGCGCCCGCCCCGCCGAGCAGCGGGGCCGGGCCCCCGTTGCGGCGCTGCCCGCGGCCCGCCGGCTCGCTCGCTCGGCCCCGCCGGTCACTCACGCGCTGCCCGCCTCGCCGTCGCCGCGCCTCGCCCGCACGGACGGAGCGCCGCCGCCGCCGGGGACGAGGCGGAGCCGCGGCCGCCCGGGAGGGGCGGGGCGAGCGCCAGGGGGGGCGGGGCTACAGGCGGCGGCGGCCCCGCCTACCGCCATTCCCAAAAAAACGCGGGTCCCGCGCGCTGAGTGGGCGCGGCGCTGCCCGTCACGCCCCCCAACGCCCCGCCAACCCCCGCCGCCGCGCCCGGGCCGGGCCGATGGCGCGCGGCGGCCCCGCCCCGCCCGGCGCGCACAATCAAGCGCGCGGCTGGGGCGCCGCGCGGCTCAACCGCCCCCACCACCGCGCGGGCGCCTGCCGATTGGCCCGCGCCAGCTGCCCGTCACCGTCCCCCTTCCCCGGGCCGCGGCGCAGCGGGCGACCAGCCGGCCGCCCGGGAGCGGCCACCGCCGCGCCGCCAGCCCCGCCTGGGCGGGGAGGCGAGCGGCCCTTAAAGGGCCCCGTGCCGCGGGCAGCTCGGACGCGCGGCGGGGGCGGCGCGGTGGCGCGACGGAGCGCCGCGTAACTGACCTGGGCGGCGGCGAGGCGGGGACGCTGCGGCGGACATGCCCCCCCGGCGCGGAGCCGCGCCACCGACGGACCAGCCCGTGACGGGTTTCCGCCATCTTGGGAAATTTATTTTAGATGGGGAAAGTCACGTGGTGGGCGACCCCCATTTTTTCCCCGCGGCCAATTCAGCGGGCGCGAGTTATTATAGCCGGCGCGGGGGAAGGGGAACCAATCGGGCCCCGCCCGCGCGCCCCGGCCACGCCCCGTGGCGCGCGCCCGTGCCGATGGCGAACCGGGGGGCGGGACAGGGACCGCCATGTGGCCCCCAGCCCCGCGGCCCGCCGCCGGGATCGGGGGTCGGAATTCGGGATTGGATTCCTGATTCCTCCCAGCCCCAGAGGCCAACAGCAACTGCGATTACGTTCAATATAGATGATATTGCGTAAAATGTGGAACTTCGGGGTTTTTTTACGCGCCGGTTTTTCGAGCCCGCGGTTTCCACCGCCTCCCCTCACGGGCCGTTCTGTGTTTTTCCGCCAGGTTCGCCTGTAACACTGAACAGCCTGAGGCGAGGGGTGAACGACAGACAGGGCATGGGCATGATTCAACATATTTTGCCTGTATTACGCGAGGGGAAATAAAGAAATAAAAAGGAGTTTTCCGGGCAATGCTTCTCTCTACCCCCGTGTTCGCAGCGGATTGGTTTGATTTTTGAGTTGTACTTGCATTACCGCCCCGGTTGAACTGACACATCTCGCTTCACTCCGTATTTTTGTTGACTCACGCAGTGCCCAAAACCCCCAAGTCCTGCTCCCAGACATGCCAGATGATGGAAGGAAAATCCGGCAGGTGGTTGGGTGCAAAGAAGTTCATCCTTTGGGACACAATCCGATGGGAAACATCCCCAGCAGCAATGTGTTTACCCATTTATTATGACGTAACGAGTCGTTCCTCAGCGCTAGCTGTTGGCTTGCCCTGGCTCCCTGCAAGTGTCCAGGGCCAGCTGGGGACAGGGGCTTGGAGCACCGCTGGGACAGTGGAAAGAGCTTTCCTGCTAAGCTCCCAAGGAGTTTCCTTCCCATCCTTGCTAAGGACTGCAAGCTTGAAACAATGACATTCTTATTCGCAGGCAAGCCGTCCCAGCAGCTTCCTGGTGGGTTTGATTATTGGCTCTTTGCTAATTGATTTTAAAACTTCCAGATTTCCCTTATAAAAAAAAATTAAAAAAAAAATAAATGAACTCCTGTCCATTCAGCCATCTGGATTTACATAAATTCTGGGAAACCTGATGGGAATTGGCTAAAACTTTGTCCTCTCTCAAATTCCTGCATATACATGGTAGTATAAAACACTGTTCCTTTTCTCTTTTACTTTTTTGGACATATTTACCACCTGTGGTTTTCATTTGAAAGGCTGCCGCTTACAAAAGCCACTTGCACACCCTGAATCGGAATTCTTAAAAGTTTTGGGGAGTTTTTTTCCAGCTGTCCACAAGGCTCCCAGGTGGTGCATTTCCTTGGAATGCACACTGAGAGCACCAACTGGCATTAGAACACCCCCTTCCGCCTGAAGCCAAAAGCCCTTTTTGTTTCATTTGCAGCTTCTTGGGACTCCTGGGCTTGTTAGTTTTGTTCCTTGGCTGCTGAGGTTTTTCTCCAGAGTAGTTCTGCCCTCTTTATGGGGCCAGCTTCGGATGGGTTGCATCAATACCTCCCAAATATTTCTTGGGTGGCCTATGGGTGGAGAGGGCTTCAAGGGCCTAGAGGGTTACCAAGGCCTGAGCAAATATTTTGCCAAGGCAACAGCCTTCTGCTTGCATGGTGGCTGTAGGCAGCCAAAGGTGAGCCGTCTGCCCTCAACCTGTGTGTCCCCATTTGGTCCCAAACCCTTTGAACATGGCTTACAACCAACCCAGCTTTGCTTTCCCTCCCCGCACTGCTGGAGCCAGTTTGGAAACAGGAAAACGAGAGGAGAGAAACTGTGCCACGGATTGTGTCTCTATGGAGTGGAAGTTTCTACCTTCAGGTTTTGAATATGATGCTGTATGTGGCTGTGGGGTGTGAGTACGTGTCTCTATTAAACCCCAGTCTAGGCTAAGCTGTGCAATAATGGCAGCAAAAATTTAAACCTTTGTCGTTGCTCAATGGAAAATTAGACCTCAAGAGATTCACAAGGGAAAAGGCTTCTTGGGCTATATGTTTTAATATCCAACTATATTTGCCTATAGCTGTATATAGTCCTGTTTTTTACTGTTTTGCGGCTGAAAAATTACTCAGAAGCCTGTTGGAGCAAAAAATAAAAATCTAAAATAAAAACCACACACCCTGGGCAGAGCTAATTCATAAAAGATTTAAATAAAAGCAATTCAATGAACTTTCACCGCACTACCTGCGCCGTCATCTTTGCTGGAACTTCCTTGTTTGTCCAGGAATGATTCCATTTTTTAATGTTCCTCCCAGCAGGATATATATGTCTATCACAACACTCCAGCTAATTTCCCTCGCTAGTCCACAGTGGGAGTCTGCTGAAAGTGAAAGAGGGTGCTTTCAGCTTTCCACTCCAACCCTGGAGGAGAAGAGTTTAGGAAATGGAGCCAGCAGGAGCTTCCTCTGGAGCCCAGACAAACCAAAGATCTACTCCAAAGTGGGCGATGCATTTGGGCTCCATTGCAGAAAAGTCAAGCCTAGGCACGATTTCCAACCTGCCTCATGGCTCCCTCTTTCTCCTGGATCATTCAGTCTCCACCACTGACCTCCCCTGGTTTTTCCCTGGCCCCCATCACCCTCTGTGCCTTATCTCCCATCCCTGTTCTCCATCCTGTCCCACTGGTTTACTCTTTTTGCCCTCCAGAGGAAAAACCCCATCAAGCCCCGGCAGCCTCAGAGCAACAGGCTCCGAATGGGAACAGGGAATTTACATTTACCTTGCCCCCCTCCTGTGTTTTTCCTACCAGCAACGCCTTTTTTTTTGTGGAGGTTTTTTTCTTGTTTTTTAGCGGTTTTTTCCATGCTGGTGAGTTTTGCTTTCGGCTGGAAACCTCCACCTCGTTCTCCTCTCCTCACAGCTCGCTTGTGAGCCAGGACCAAGGTGGTTCTCCTTCCTCTCCTGAGCCCCCCCACGCCTGTGCCTTTGGCTGCGAGGACGCTGCTGCTCCCACCTTGTCTGCACGCCCCAACACTTTCACAAGGTCTGCAGCACTCAGGGCCTGAAGAGCTGGAATCCTGAAGGCAGTGAGAAGCCAAACTCTTGGAGAACAAGTTTTATTGCTGTTGTTTTTGGGCAAAACCCAAGTCCCTGTCCCCTCGAGCCTTAGGGGGGGAAAAACGAGCGCAAAGTGAAGTTCAAAAATGGAAGGTCACAAATGTAAAGTTTGCTTTTTTGTCCATATTTTACACTTTATTTTTGCTAGATGGAGATTACACTGGAATTGTTTACGGCAGTCATTTTACAATGACTGAGTTACAATACGACCTTTAAAATAGAACTGCTTGCTGAAGTTTGTTTTCAATATTTTTTCTGGACCTTCTATCAATCTTCTTATTTATTTAGCAGCTATGCTCTCAAAACTAATGTTATGGAATATCCTGACTTGGAAGGGGATCCAACAAGGATATCATCCTACTGCAGAGAGAAAAATTAGTCTGTGGCCAATTACAAACCACTGGCCCAAAAGTTCTTAACAGTGGCCATCATCCCTCCAAATCAGACTAAAGAATTTAAGTGAAAATGAAAGAAATCTCTTTTCCCTCAACTGTTTTTTTTTTGTTGTTCAGTCAATTTTAGTAGCACATCGAGGCTTAAAATTAAGAAGATAAAAAAGGCAGAAATAAGTCTAAAATGCACATATGGAATTTTGTGAAATCGAGGCCTAAATAACTTGTTGGATATGCTTTTAATTTATCAAGCACCATTTTCCCATTCTTAATATTAAAAATAAGGGAAAATGTTGCATCAAATTGAATTATATTTATTATCAATCCATGGCCAGCTGCTAGGAGAAAAATGTGGGGTGTGTCTCTCTAAAATAGTGGGAAACCTCAAGGAAATATTGATCCATTTTTTCTATCTGCCTCTTTTCAACCAAGGCAAAAAAAAAAAAAGGCATTGTCCAGGGTGGAAAACAATTAAAATCTAAACAAATGAAAGAAACAATATATGACAAGGGAGGGGAAAAAATTAAAAAAGAAGGAAAAATAGTAAATTAAAAACATTAATTTGCAGCTGGCCCCTGGTGTTGGTTTTAGTGAAGAGACTGGACTTGCAGCTTGAATGACGAGTAGGATATTTTTCTGCTGAAATATTGAATAGTAGATTACACTAAACCACAAACTATCCTCACGCACAAGCCCCATCATTTCTAATCCTAAATGGTGTTTTTCCTTTCCCTTGCTGACTTACTTACATTCATGAGATGATGGCTTATTTCTATCTGGGGGAAAAAACTTTTTAACCAATACAGCTAAATTAACTTGTCAAAGACTTCAAACCTTCGGAAGCCTTTTACAGCCCGATTCAAGCTATTTATTCAGGATTGGAAATGAGAAGGTGTTTGGAACTGTCCAAAGCTACTAAAAAAAAAAATTAAAATAAAAATTTCAAGAGCATTTCAAGGAAATTGAATGGAGCACTCACTTTTTGTTCAGTTTGGTGTGTGTTTCATTGAAGCTGTCCTCGGAAAAGAAGCTGGATTTTTTGGTGATTGTTAAAGCAAAATGCTCCTTTCTGCCTGCTCCTGGAAATCTGTGACCCAGTCCATGCTCTTTCACAAACACTTGGTTAATATTTAGTTTTGTTGCCAACCTAAATAAGTGGTAACACAGCTTTCCAGAAATGTGGGGAGCCACAAAGAGAACGGCCCAGCAAGCTAAATTGAGGCAAGAACGAGAACACCAATTAGACTTATTTTTATCCTTTTCTTTTAAATAGATCACAGACTAATCTTACATCACTACAGCTTTCTCATGGCAAATAAAAATGCTGGCTGTCAGAGCAGCAACTTTCAGATTTTGCAGACGAGGAGCAGCTGGCAGAGCTCGTGCTTGGAGCCTTCTGTCGCGGACATCCAATCTACTGTGGACAGATCTGAAATAAAAAAGCCAAAGCCTCCAACTGCAGCCCCCAGAAGGGAACCCAGGGCTCTCTGGGACTTGCAAAACGCGTTCCAGGATGTGGCAGGATGGGAATCCACAGGGAGTGGCCTTGGTTCAGCTTCTGAGTGCTCTGGATGCAGTGGCCTGGGAACGCTGAGCAACAGAGAAAAGGCTTAAGCACAGCTTCTCACCAAGACCTGGCAGGGAGCTTCTGCTGCCCACACAGGGACCCACAGCTCATTGGTCCCATTCAGAACCTGCATTCGAGTCCCCTGCAGTGTTTTCATGGAGATGCCCGGCCTTGGCAGCAATCTTGGGTTCAGAGCAACACACCACGGTATGGGGGATCCAAGTGCAGCATCCTCTTTCTGCCTTTTGCCAAGGTTCCTCGCTCCCATGGGACAGGAAACACCTCCACTGCCGCCAGGTACTGCTCCAAGCGCGCTGTTCCCAGCCTGGCGGGGGCACTGCCAGGGATCCAGGGCAACCACAGCTTGCTCTGGGCACCCTCACTGCCCTATACTAAGGCATTTCCTTCTAAATCATCGTCCCATGCTCTGAGGCTTAGATGGTTTTGAAGAGCCACTAGCAAGGCACCGCAGGTGTTTTAGAGGCTTGGCAGTCCAGAAGCCACTGGAATTTGCTGCTTCAATAACAAGGCACCAAGGTTGATCTCAGGATTTTAAGCACTTACACTAAAGGAAAAGCACTGATTAGATGACAGTTTGGCGGACAAAATTGCGTGGACCTTTCCAAATTCTCCAACTATTCCTGCTCTGTTTTTGTGCTGCAAGGATTTGTTTAATCTCATTTCATGTGGGCCCAACAGCATTTTCCTGAAATACCAGTATTCTATTAAAAAGCACCTTGCTTTGCATCTGACAAAAACTTCTTGTCTTCCCTTTCCTATGGCAAACCAAACGGACAAGTTTTTGGGACTGGAATTCACTAAAGCATAAAAACACCTCAAAATCTCTGTCCTGCTTATCAAGGACAAGGAATTTTTTCCTAATGCAAGCTCCTTAAAACGTGGATATACTTAAAAATTTGCGCGTTCCTTAACAAGACCTCATCGAGTTCTTAAAAAAAAGCATCAAAAGAGCCAGCAAGATGTGCCAGCAGCATGTAGTCAGAATAGCACCAAGTGGCATCAAAATTAATGAGAGGAAATGTCTGAAAAGTCTGAAAGGGTTACACTCAAACTCTGTCAAAATAGCTTGGGTGGGACTCTGGAATCCAAGCCCTGATACGCTGTTTAACAGAAATGCAAAAGTGAGTGCTGGCCCATTAATGACTAAAAACAAAGTTTAGAATGTGTGGGGATGAGAGGTCAGAAGGAGTCAAAAACCTCTGACCAGCCCTAGAAAATGCCCTGGTGGTGACTCTTAAAACACAGGCTGAAAGGAGCTGCTTCCCCTCCTCCAGGGTCACCAGCATCGTAAAAGGACCAGAGTCCCTCTAGCTTTCTTCCACAAGGAAAAAAGAAAAGAAAAAAAAAGGCAGAGTTCCCCATTCTGCCAAAAAGAGCAGGTCACAGAAACCCATGGTTTCCCTGGACTAGATCCAAGGACACGGACTGACAAGGCTGGATGGAAACTCCAAATGGAAGAGTTGTTTTGAAAACAGAAAGCAAGGAGGCCATGGGGAAGCAGCCCAATTGTAAGCTGGAGTGGTAGGAGCTGATGCATGGGTCATGTCACACCCACAGTGCAGAATGAGGGCTGTTGCACCTCCTAAAACGGGAAAGGAAGGGTCTCCCTTAGGGGTGAGTGCTGCCAGTGGGATGTGTTGCACAGGCCGGCAGTGGGATTGGCTTGGGATGGTTTCATTCCCACTGTGATGGGAATGTCACGTCTAATCAATATCTATCCTGCTTCAGTGGGAAAGCGTTTCCCCTGCCTGGCAACTGCAGGTCCTTGTCCCAAGTCCCCTCTCCTCTCTACGTGGAGCGTTTTTGGGCTAAAATGGGCCTTCGTAAGCCTCTCTCCAGAGCCTTCCTCCTTCTCTCGCAGGGTGAAAGCACTGTCCCAGCCTGTCTCCATAGGAAGAACACTTTTTTATCCACCTTGCTGTTGGTAAATGGCAGACAAGTCTTTCCGGGGAGATTACTTGTTAATTACCACAGTGCTGGCAGATGCCTCCGGCTCTTTATTTTGGTTGTATATTTCAAAGCACAATTTCTTCCAGCAACAGAGCAACAGCTGTGGCTGATAAAACTCCCTGGGTGCCATCATTATCTTTTTTCCTGATAAAGACTGTCACGATACCATCGAGTTTTGGGGCCATTGGAGGCCCTGGTGCTCTACGAAAAAGCCCGAGCCAAAAATAAAAATGGAGCTGGATAAGCCCTTAACACAACAAAGAAGAATTTATGAGGTTGGAAACTAAATTTGGGAAACTGCAAATTATCAGGCAGAGGAAGGAGCTCTGTTCCAACACAGGTACAAGAATTTAGTTTGGATGTAGAACAGGGATCTGCAGTGACAGAACATTCCCGTGCTTGGCCACAGGGATCTTGGCCAACGACTGAGATTTGGGAAAGTGGACTCCTGAAAGAGTCATCATGAAAAGAAGGAAGTCTCTGAAGATCTCTCACCACTCACTCTCTCGCCAGCGGGAGATTCCCAGAGCATCCCCATCAGTTCGGGGTTGCCTCAGTCACTGACTGTTCTGTAACTCCATCTCTTGGAGTCACACGCACACACACCACCTCTCCTGAGGGGTTCCTCTCTCAGACTTAAAGTCAGACCTGGAAACCTTCTTCCAAAGCCTCCTCAGTCCTTTTAGCATGCCAACATACAGAGTGTGAGGCCCACACGTTTGGCAGGAATGGTGGCACTGCAGCTCCTGCAAGGATGGGATCAAGGAAGGTTGGAAGAAGAGCTCCAGGATCATTGGGTCCAAACCCGAAACCACACGCCATGTCCCCCACATGCCCGCACCTGCACTTTTCTTTAACACTTCTCAGGGATGGGCGATCCACCATCTTCCTCACATGTCTGCAAAGGGCACTTCCCCCTTGGAAAATGGACTTTCCAAGCCCTGAATCCCTCCCTCATCCCAGGTGCCAAAGCCCACAGCCCTGGTATTGGTTTTTTTCCCTCTGCTGCCCCAGGGGCAAAGCCGGCCTTTGCCTGGCCAGCCCTTTCTCAGCAGCAGCTCCAAGGCTTAATCCACAATTGTAGGGCTGGTTCCCGTGGAGTCAGTGGGCTTCTGAGTGCTGGGCTTGGCAGTGGGAGGATGCCAGGTGAAGGGCTGGGTTTTGGGATGCACACAAACCTGAGCCCCGGGAAGCAGGGGCCAAGGCCAAGCGGGAGCCAGGGAAGCTTGGGCAGCTTCTCCTCGCTGCCAGCCTGGATGGGACTGAAGCCAGCAGGGAAATGATCCTGCTCCCAAGGCATCCCATCTTTCCCTGGCTTTTCATGAGGCCAGCAGGACAGCCCCTTACAGACCAGCAGCCTTACAAGTTGGGTTTAAAGAGCATTTTGCCTACTTCTGGACCTGAGCCCAAAATCCGCTTGGAGTATCTCACAATTCATCGTCAGCAGGACTTGCCCCAGCCAAGAAAGTTCTTTTTTTTGTTTTTTTTCCTTCCCCCTTAATTAAACCTGTTATTCTCTCAAATCAAATGTAAGCGTTCTCCTCATCCAAGAACTACGAAAGACCAACAGGTGAAATGCCTGCCAGTGAAAATTAAAAACTGACTTAAGACATGCTTTGCTTTCAACAGAGTGTAAATATACTTTTTTTTCTTTTTACTGGATGCCTCTTCACTGAGCCAGACTGTTAGAACTGAAGTGGGGCAGTTTTTTTAGGCATCGAGTTGGCAAAAAGAATGTGTCTGTCTGCATTCCTGCTTCAGAAGAAGATAAACACAGCCCAGAGAAATGAGGATACTGAAGCTTCCTTGTGTCGTGGAGGGGTGACCATGCCCAGAGCACACTGGTTATCCCACAGCTGCTCTTTGCCTCCCAGGCCACCATGAGCTTTGCTGGCAGAAGCAAACCTCCCTGTCACTGCTCATACCAGGTACTGCCATTTCCAACTTATTCATGCCCAGAAAGTCCCAACCAACCAGAAGAAGCAGCCCTTACACCAGCCCGGTGCCATTGAGGTGCCAACCAAACAAGAACCAATTTAGGTTGCAAAAGAACCATTTGGGACCGCTGAAGTCCCAGCTGTCCCACCAGCACCACACCAGCGTTCTCCAAACTGGAACACTCCCACAGCTGCCTGAGCACTTCCAGCAGTTGGTGGCTCCACACTTGCCCTGGGCGCCTGTTGCAGCTCTTTGCAACCCTCCCATGAAGAAACATCCCTATATCCACTCCAAACCCCCCTGGCACAACCTGAGGTTTCCCTCTTGTCCTGTCTCCTGTAACCTGATCCCAACCTGGCTGCTCGCTCCTGTCAGGGATTTGTGGAACCCTCAGTCCCCACCAGCCCCTTAAAAAAACCTCTGGTTAAACAACCTTAGCAATTTATTTCCATTCTGTCAGAGGAAACCCTTGGAGAATGGCAGAGAACAACAGTTAAAAGAATAGAGTGGGAATTAACCCCATCTCCTGCTCATTAACTGACTTCAAAATGGTACCAGCTTGCTTGGTGTTTTTTCTGCATCTCTGGCAGGGAATGTTTTATGTTGCCTTAGTAAAAGTTTCACATGCCATATGTTGTTGCTGTTTTGTTTTTGTTTCTGAAATCCCTTAACCCTATATATTTATTACAGACAGATATTATACCCTGGCAGTAAAGAAACCCTGCAAAGTGCTAGTTAACTCTCAGAGCGCCTGAATAATTCCATAAATACGAGGGGACTGAATGACAACAATAAAGGGAATCTGTAACTTTGAAACAATAATATGAACTGGAGGCTCTGCTTTGAGATTTGAGCGTTGCTGCAGCTAATAGTTTCAGCTTGTTGTGGGCCACTGACATTTAAATAACACATGTGCAGTCCAGGGGGTTGGCTGAGAGCCTCTTGTCCATTTGAATCCAGCCCTGGGAAACTCAGAGAGTGGCTCAGGTTGCAGGAATTCCTGGGCTGAGCCTTGTGGGATCTCTCCTGAAAACAACCTCCTCCATGGGGGGAAAAAAAGAAAAGAGGTGGGGGACCAATGGAATGAGGAAGGGTGGAACCGCGCCCACCATAAGTGCCTCAAGGAAATATTGAAAATATTTAATAAGCAAATGCCTGGCAAGGCTGCCTGCTGGCAGGTTGAAAGGAGAATCAAGCTTCCTCAAGCTGAGAAGCTCAGCAAACCTGAACAAGCATTCCCTGCGCTGCCCTGGGAAGAAAAAATCACCTCTTGAACAGGGCCAGCTTATTTGGGTGTGCAGGAGCCAGCCAGCGTGTGCTCTGAAAGCCATTTCCTGGTTGGAAGGATGTTGGAAGATTGGCAATGCAAGATGTTTTGAATTCCCATCTCTGTATGGCAGATAACCTTTGTCAAGTGGGCAGTTTGCCTTATCTCTCTCCTTTGAGTGACCACATTCACACCTTCCCTCGGGAGGGGACCTGCTGCTGATAACAGACTATTGAAATGTTCCATTGCCACAACTGATAAGAACTATAACATCCCATTGTGAGATTTGCTCCACCCAGAGGGAGGAGCCAAGCATTCCTACATGGATATAATCCAGAAGGTTTTTGAGCACCAGCACGGCTTTTTCTCCAACGCGATTCCCAGAGGAACAAGCTGCCTCTTCTTCCACACTGGATCTTCAAGAGGAAAGAATACAAATCCTTCTTCTTACAGATCCTCCTTGCTCCAACAGAACCACCCCTGACACTTCAGAGGACTGCAGCCAATTCCAATGGGACTGCACCAACAGCCTGACCCACAGGGCGTCAGGGGTTGGGGTCTGACTCTGTCAGTGTTTGTTTTCTGGTGTACTGCATTGTTTATTTTATCTTTATTATTTTTCCTTTCCCTATTAAAGACCGTTATTTCCTGCTCCCGATAATCTTGCCTGAGAGCCTTAGTTTAAAAATTATAAGCAATTCAGAGGGGTGGGGAGGGTTTACATTCTCCATCTTCAGGTGTGAAGGCTCCTGCCTTCCTTAACAAGACTCCCTGTCCTTTCCAAGAGCTCCAAAAATGGATTTTAAAAGGTTGAATAAACACTGAGCTGGGAGATTTGACCAGAAATATTGATTATTTACACCAAAAAATCCATTTGACATTCCATGGACCAAACCTTGGGACAATTCCACAGAGGCTCCAGTGCCCACAGCACCTCCAGAGCTGRACTGGGACCAGTGCAGGCACTGGGCCCCATCTCCACCCCACTGATGGATTTGGGATCAACATCTGATCCCAGGACACCCTCCCTGCCCAGCCAGGCCTGSCTTAGAACTCCCCCAAATTTCATTTTCACATTGAAATATTTCTGCACATTTCAGTCATTGGGATTTGGGGATTTTTAGAGGTTTTTTGGTTGGTTGGTTGGATTTTATTTGTTTTTTTGTGTTTTTTTTTTTTTACAGTAGAAGAGCTAAGAAAACTTGTGATTATTCTTTTTTTAGCTTAAAACCTGCCTGAATATTTCATTTCAAATCAGGCTCGGGGAAAGTAAATTACATTTTGGCCAAAGGCCAAGTCCTGAATTTCTAATTAATTGAATCAAACTTTTTCATGGTGGAACCCTTGATAATTCCTATAAACAATTTCCCTGGAAAGGCAGTCAGGGAGAGCCCTGCACCAAATCAGACAGAAATGAGCAGGGAGTTCAAAGGATTTGTTCTCATTAACCCTGGAGAAAATGAGTTCAGCCAGGAGCTGAGTGGCAGCTGCAGGTAGGAGCTCCAAAAATGGATTTTAAAAGGTTGAATAAACACTGAGCTGGGAGGTTTGGCCCGAAATATTGATTGTTTGCACCAAAAATATGCATTTGATATTGATATCAAGCAGTGACCAGCACACAGGGGAATCCAAGCGTGGAAGAGTTTGGATCTCTATTAAACCAACTGATTAAAACTGAAATTAATAGCCCAGCTTGCCTAAAACCAGGCCTATTTTTGTCAGTCTCAGTGAAGGATGTGGCCAGTCCWTWGGAATTCCTTTAATTCRTTGGGGTGGGATAACAAAACCCCACATCTCTGGTACACACCAAGAAATGACATTTAGAATAAATAACAGAAATCCCTGTTATTCCTGATTTTATCAGGGAATATCTGTTTGATTCCCAGCTAAACAGCTCCWGTGGAAGCAGAAATTAGGGAAATTTATGGAAATATCAATTCCAGGAATAATTAATTGGTTAAAGAGCTCAGGAGCACTGCACTCAGGGGACTTAGAAGTCCCTGAGGGGGAGAAATTCTCTGCCCTGGAAAGGTCCCATTGCTCCTCCTGTTTCCAAAAAATACCCCAGGGCACCCATTCCATCYAATTTTGGGGCAGATTTGGTTCTGCAGGATCCTGCAGCTGGAATCTGTCCCAGTGGTGCTGTTCTAACAGAAAATATTCTGTTCTCTTGAATTCCCCTTTTCCTCATCAAGGGGGGATCCTCGGAGTTTCCTGGCAGGGAGAGCCTCTCCCAGGAATGCTGGCAGACCACAATTCCCAATTCCTGAAGGGTGGGSTGGAGAATCAGCCCCAGGAGGAGCCTGGGGTGCACAGGGAGAGCAGGAAATTGGAATTCAGGGCCTCCCCAGTTCCCTCAGGCAGTCCCAGGTGCCTCATGCCAATAATGAATTATTTAAATTTATCAATGAAATTAAGAATAAAACCAGAAAATGGTAAAATGCACCTTTGGTTCAAGGGAAAATCTCTTATTAAAAAAAAAAAGTAAATCCCTGTTTAGATAAGCTCAAGGATGGGAACAGACAGGATGAATTTCTTTAGTGTTGGGTGTAAAATCAGCAGGAATTGGCATTCTGGAAAAAGAGGAGAAAGTYATGGTGGAAAATGATGCAGGGAAGCTCCAGACAAAGTGGATTAAATCTCTCTCAGAAGATGGGAGAAATAAGGAGAGAAAAAGCAAAGAAAGTAAAAAATAAAGGATCCAAAAGGAAATTTTAAAAAAATTAATTCCAAAGAAAGACAAAAATTAAGGATCCCAAAGTAAGTTGGATCTCAAGGACTGGGGAACAAAGTTATAAAAATAACAAAGCCAAACTGAATTAGAGGCTGCAACGAAAATGAAAGCAAGTAGGGAAAAGAAAAAGAAAAAATGGAGAAGGGAAAGGAAAAAAGGGAAGGGGAAAGGGAAAAAGGAAAAAGAAAAGGAAAAGGAAAAAGGGGAAAAGGAAAAGGGAAAAGAAAAAGGGAAAAGGAGAAAGGGAAAAGGCTTTAGAAACAGCATTGGGGGTAGAGAGCTGAAGTCAGTCCTTCTTAAACCTATCCAGGAGAACTATGGATTTAAAAATCCCTAAAAATTGTGAATGAAARAAAAAAATTCCAAGATTTTTTCAGGAATGAACACCCACCTCAGCACGGGGAGCAACTGGGCTGTGAAAGCCAAACTCAAACCAAGCCTAACCCAAACCCAGAGCTGGGTTTGACCAGCTAGGACAGACTAACTGCTCCTGAGCCCAGTTTTCCCTCAGGGAGGGACTCAGGGAACGGATTCCAGGTGTGAGGAAAAGCCTGGGAGCAGATTTGGCAGGGGGGGCTCGGCTGCTGGCTCCGGGTGGGGCCCGGGCGGCGGGCCGGCGTGTCTTGGCACGGCAGACCTGCATGGTGTGTGAGCGAGAGGCCACTCGGTGCTTTTCGGTTTGCATCCCTGGAGTACGCACTATGCCCTGGCTGGGCTTCTGTTGCTGCCCAAGGTGCATCCATGGAGGCCTTTTATCAAATCCTGCTTTATTCTTTAACTCTGTCCAGTCTCTGCTCTGCTCTAGGGCAGCCTTCACAAAGCACCAAGAGAAGCTCAATCTTTCCATCCCTGGCAGTGCCAAGGCAAGGTGGACACTGGGGTCTTGGGAGCACCTGGGACAGTGGGAGGTGTCCCTGCCATGGAAGGGGTGGCCTCTGAGTGGGATTTCCAACCAAACCATCCTGATTCTGTGATTCCAACAGATTTCTGAAATCAATTTATTAACACACACTTAATTTGCATTATTAAAGGTCTGAGAAATCAACAGAGGG
>NDFG01000030.1:190336-203926 GCA_002167245.1 Sporophila hypoxantha
AAGCCTTGTCGGCACCGGCCAGAGATAAACACGGGGCACCTGCTGTGTTTTTGTTTTAGCAGGGAACAGAAAGCAAAACGACTGTGAAATAGCCCAGGTGAGGAACCTCACAGCTCCTTCTCCTAATACATCTGCTTGGATCGAGAAAATTATCCAGTTAAATTTCCGTGTCCAGCATCCCCCAAGGGGAGGGAAATTTTCTTTGACACTGCTGAGGCCTTGTAAAGAATATAGTGGCCAGCAATCTCAGGAACTCTTTAATTGCCTGTGGGATGCGGATAAGCAAACCCACATCTCTGGTAGCAACACCAAACTGACATTTAGACCATTCGGATCCCTTTGCTCGCACCCCAGGGTGGCAAGTCCGTGGGCTCCCACCGCAGAGCTCAACCTTGCCCCTCAAGATCTCACATCACTGCGCTTGTGTGTGGAAAGATAAGGTGTCTGCTGAAGGAAAGGCAGGAGCCTACCCTGAAATAGGAGAATGCAAACCCTCGCCCACTCCAGAATTCTATATAATTTTTAAGATTAGGGGCTCTCAGGCAAAAATAATACGGAGAGCAGGGACTAACAGTTTTATAGGAAGAAAATTACAAGAGCATACAAAATACAGACAATGCTAGTGAACTAAACCAACTCAGTGCAGAGAGCTCAAGACACTGCCGCCTGAGCACCTGTAGGGTCAGGTGCTTGGCAGGCAGTCGCCATGTGGAATTGTGGTTCTCAGTTCCCTCCTGTCTCTCAGTGTCTAGGGGTGGCTCTGCTGGAGGAGGGACATCACTGTGAAGAAAGTGCAGTCTCTGCCTCTGGAGATGCCAGGGGAAGAGGCAGACTGACTGTCTCTGGGAATTCAAGTGCAAGAAGCCAGTGCTGTGTGTTCCAGAATCTCCAGTAATTCTAATCCAGGGTAGGAATGCTTGGCTCCTTCCCTTGGCTCCCATCTCCCATATGGGATGCTGTATGATTTCTATTCAGCCCATGCAGGGACATTCAATGGCTGTTATCAGCAGAGTGTCTGCCTCGAGGGAGGAGTGGTTGTGGAAGAGATAAGGAAAACTGCCCATGAAAGGAGACAACTGCCATTGCAAGATGGCAATTAAGAATCCATCGTGTGGCCTTGCAATACTTGGAACAAACACTTTTCTTTGCAATTCCAGAGCTCTAATATCTTCTCACTAGCAAATTCCAGGGAAGAATCCCAGGAGAGTGGAGATTGCCTTTTGGACGTCGCTGCTTTTCTCAAGAGTTTCTTTCCAACGCAACAGCGAGCAGCAGGGCATTCGTGGGTGATCACTGAGGCTGGGTTTTAAATTAAAACGAGACATTGACTCCCTGGCCAATCCCAAATGCTGATGCCTCCAGGGAGTTTAGCGTTGTGTTCTATTTTTTCAAGATTCTGCTTTAAGTGTGTGGGTCTGGTGCACAGTTATTGGGATGGTTGAGCTCTGTGCAAAGAGCGATAGGAGACAAACAATTCCTGCTCCGAGCTGTGGCAGCGAAGACACAATGAACGTCAAATCTCACGCCAAGAGCACAAAACACCGTAGTGGCTGGGCAGAGAACAACAAGCAGAGGTGGGTAACTGCCGGGGTTAAAGCTGGCAACTGGGACAATGAACTGGCAAAGATGCTGAATGGAGCAGACTGATCCAAGGGAGAGACCCTGTGCTATTGTTCATTTTTGGGACCATGTGTGTGTTATCCTGGGTGCAGCCGCTTGGCGTGGGCTCTGGGTGGCTGCGTGATAGCATAGCCAGCGTGTGCGTGTTAGTGATGAATCAAGAGATGCACTGCTATTTTAATACATCCTTTCTTCTATAGCACTGCTGATCCTAGTTCTCGCTCTAGGGCAAGCCTTCACAGGCAACCACAGAGAAGCTCCTCCCATCCGCTGGCAAGTGCCTCAACGGGGAGGTGGCACTTGTCACCACTCTGGGGTCATCGGAGAGCAGCTGGGAGTCTGGGTCTAAGGTGTCGCGCTAAGGAAGCCCTATGGCTAAGGGGTGGAAACTGAGACAAGTAGCCATGGACTTTCCACCTCCAAAGACACCTATTGACTAGATTTACCGAAGGTGTTTCGAACAGTGATCTTCTTTGAAACTATCATGCTGATATGATTCTAAAACACACATTCTTGATCAGTATATCCTTGTCATTTCCTTCATGTCCTCAGTATTTCATCCTGAGAGATCAAGAGGTTGCTCTGCTGTGCTTAAAGCGCATGTTTATACACTTGTGCACAAGTTGTGGTCACTCGCCCTCATGTGTCCTCTCGCCAGTCAATTACGACAAGAGCGAGCTCCACGAGTTTGCGCTCACAATAAATTCGATAGCGCAAGCAATGCCTTTCCTTTTGTTGGTGCTTAATATATACATCATATTCTTGGCTCGTGACTCTAACATAGTAAATGTAGGATGAAAGATAGGTGTCAGGTTACACAATATAACCACATCGCTCGTCGAATACGTGCAAGGGCTTGAGTAGAGAAATAGTTTCCTCATCTCTCTGCAAGCCTTTCAGATCGAGCTTCTGACATCTCAGCATCCACGTTTCCCTCTTACGGTAGGCTCTTTGAAGCTAATTGTTTCAATAGAGTGTGTATACCACCGCGCTGCGGCGAGCGTGAGAAAATGTGTGGCTGTTCGTGCGTGAGTGGCACCAAGAGCTGAATTCTCCATAGACGCGTAGATTTTTCTTCATCTCACGCACATGGATCTTTAACTTCTTCTTGTATGTGCAGTCCCGATGTTACTAATAGATCGAACAATTACGGGCTATGGGCTCCTTGTAATTCCATCCCCTCTTCGGTTTAGTTACTCTCATTCCTTCATTCATAGTACACTAATTAATCGTAGTAGACAAAGTCACGCTGCAAGGGCAGTGGGTATGACAGGTATAGAATCTCGATTGGGTCAGTGTGACCTCTGAGTGCTCATTGATCTAGTGCTTAGTTGCAGATACAGACTTTGTGTGCTAAACATGTCATCACATTGAGTGTCAATTCAAATCTCGGCACACCTCAGGAAGGACAGGAATAGAGATGTTGTGAGAAGAGCAGGCGCATACGAAAAGGTTCCCATTCTCGTGTTTGCGCAGAATAGACCTCACTCTCTTATGCCTAAAGAGGACAAGGAAAACGTGGTAAAGGAAGGGCTTTCCGCTAGCATGTACACAAGCATTCAAAGAACTGGTGAATTGATCCTCTGAGGGATAAATATAGATGGACGACATGGTATAGCTCAGAAGTATTAAATTAAAATTATATAAGTGTTGGATTATATTTCCCTATAGGGACATAAAACAGTGAGGAATTTTCTTAGACACATAACAGAGAAAAAAGACCACTGCCTATGCTGAGAGGGATGGAGAGGTCTAAATATAAGAGGTTCAGAGAAGAACTGACAGAGGAAGTGCGAGGCACTCATTATCTCCAGTGTTATCACTCTATGAGCTAAGCGAGGATCCGCAACCAGAGGTATTCCTATCATACTGTGATAAAATGAAAGAAAATCTGCCAAATATATGATACTTATTGAGCTGGATGATACTGAGACGGCCCTCCATCTAAACAGCCCACTAATTGAAGACCAGCAATGTACCTGTCGCGGATAGTAGGACTCGATTTATTGATTGCTGGATATAGCTCACTAAGCATATATATAAGTCATCCAAGGTGCACAGAAACTCTGCTCACTCAGGGCCACGGACCCGTCGACCTTGGATGATGCAGGAGTTATTTAATGTTTTTTGCCTCTTATTGGGGCTCGATTCTCTTCACATTCAGACAGAGGTGAGTATCACGCTTAGGGCGCGACACGTGTTAGCTGTGGAATCTGAGCCTTCACATCCCAGCCAAACCATTTCACTCGGGACTACTCTCAGCATCAGGGGTTCGCGAGCTTGGAGATATAAAAATATATCGCACAAAGTTTCGAAATAGGAATGTTGAATATCACGAGTGAAACAGTCATCCTTCAGAGCAAGGTAGATGGTTTTTGAGTTAAGATGTGTATACACAGTAAAATAGGTTGGGATGGGGCGTCTCGGTTGGACATGAACATAAACAGCCTCCATTCTCTGTTTGCTAGGGATTCTATGAACAAGAGTTTACGAACGGAGATTAATAATTGGTGAATAGCTAGGGGACGCCCCACATCTTAGTATCAGTTATTGAGAATAAACACATAAACATAGTATAATTTAACTCATGAATTATATCATGATATGCACTTTAATTTATATAACTCACAGTAATAATAGATAATTTGACACAAATATTCAACAGTGTGTAGGTGTACATAATATATCATAGAATGTGAATTATTTGAAATGTACAAGGTGATACTAAATACTAGAAATTATATGTAATAGTTCCACAATAAGAAATAACCTGTATCATGAATATACAGAACATATAAATAATCTGCATTATATAAAGAGTCCTAAATAGCTCAAGGATGTTAAAATTATTTATACTATATTAATACAGTGCTATATCTTTCACATTAAACAAACCCATTTCAGTATGGCTGGTTTATTTAGTTCTGTTTGAATTTTTTAGATCTATTTGCTTTTATTTTAATACGATAGAAGAGGCAAAAATCCAACATCAAATTCAACTATCACATGAATATTTGATGGCACTGGGTATTATCGTATGTGTATGTATAACATTGATTTGTATTAGTAATGTAATAGCTCCACCTATGTTAGATTTTATTATTCTTTTATTTCTCACTCATGCCTTATTTGTTTTTCAGGCATTTCTGAGTTTGTAAGATTAATTTGAATGCAAATACACACTCTTTAACTATTATGGCTTTGCTCAGTATGAATACAACAAGACGTTACATGTTATCACACGAGCCAATTAATAAAAAAGATATAACTTCAGATGTTCTGTCACTCATATATACCTATGAGTGAATTAGAAGACTGCATAACATCACTGAGCACCTCTGACAGTATTTCCCATTCGGCTCGCTCTCACACCAGACGGATGATAGAAGTACGCAAACACACAGTTAACTCTGTAAGCGTCAGATCAAGGCTTTAACATGGCCACCCACAAACTCTATGGCAGTTGTAGTACAGTGCAATGGAGGGGATTTTTAATTTTTAGTGTTTAAAATATGGCTTTGCAGTCTTAAAAATTATCAAAGCTCTTGTATTTTAAAAGACTTTCAATTCGTCAGCCAAGGAATAATTTTCTGGGGTGTCCAAGGATCCCCGAGCTGCCAGAACTCCATAGGAGTGTTTGGACACTGGCCTTAGGGTGGGATTGTTGGGTCCAGGAGCGTTGGTTTACTGTGTGTGCATATGTAACTAATAAGACTATGGCTCTCTCACAACTGCTACTGTTCGGCAGTTACTTTGACTGAAGCATACCATTCGACACTAATTGCTGAGAAATGTTCCTGCTTATATTCCCTGAAACTCTACAGATATTAGTGCACATATATATGTTTCATTATACACTCCCACTAAGAGCATCCACTACGAGCTCAGTGAGGAGCAGAAATTCCGTCAGCAAGAGCATTATCTACTCTAAAGCGCTGACGTTCACTTTGGAAGCAAGGACAACGGTGACTCTACGCTTTCTCTTGACATTAAAAATGCTGAGAACTACATGTAGACGACTCTTGGTGAGAGCTATACATCCGATCTAGTCTAAATAATCCCACAGTAAAATATTCATTTTTTCCTTCTGCTGCTTTTGAGTTTCATCCTTTGAAGGGCTCTGCCGTGCTTTGCTGCTCTTCTCAAACACCAAATTGGGAAGTTTTAATTAGAAGCTCTGCTGCCCCGAGTGCCAAAGCTGGGATTGATGCTCTGGATTTTCATGGAAAGGCAGGAAAATCATTGGGAATGAGGAGGAACTGCAGACCTGGCAAACCTGCCTTGATGAGCCAGTGCTGAAGAGGTTTATTTATTTTAATATTTATTTCTACAAATATTTTATTTATTTAAATGTTTATTTATTTTAATTTATTTAAATATTTTTTAATTAAAATTTTTATTTACATTTTTATTTAATTTTTAAATAATTGAATTTAGATTTCCTCCTAACGTGAAGTTTCATTGAATCTCTTTAAACCAAGTGTGTTGTCACACGTTGAAGGAGCTCAGCTCGCTGCAGCTCTGAGTAAAAATAGCAATTCCTGGCACTGGGAATAGCTGGAGGCAGCAGCTGATCCCTGTCAACTGCCGGGCTGTCCAGCACCAGCGTGTCCTTCCAGCAGCGGGGAACACGCAGCAGCTCCAGCTGGGGATGGGGAAAAACGAGCCAGCAAAATGCAGAAGAAACCTCAAAATGCAAATACCATGCTAGGGAAATTATGCAGAAATGCAGGAATAGAGCCAAAAATATGCAGGAAAATTACCTGCAAAAATATGCAGGAAAAATTACTCAAAAAAGATGCAGGAAAATGAGCAAAAAAAGATGCCAGGAAAATGAAGGCAAAAAGGCCAGGAAAATTAACCCCTAAAACATGTAGGGAAAACGACCCAAAAATATGCAGGAAAAAATCAGAGATGCAGAAAACCTACAAAAAGATGCAGGAAAACAACTCCAAAATTTCAGGGAAAATGACCAAAAAATGCAGGAAAATTACAAAATCGCAGGAAAATTACAGCGAAAAACGCACATGGAAAATCACCTGAAAAAAGGATGACCCAAAAAGATGTAGGCAACTAATAAAAATGCAGGAAAATGAGCCAAAAATGAGGAAAATTACACTCTAAAAAAGTGCATGATAACAAGCCCAAAATGCAGGAAAACCACACAAAAAAGATGCAGGAAAAGGACCAAAATGCAGGAAAACAACAGAAAAATGCAGGGAAATATATGCAGGAAAAGACTAAAAGATGCAGGAAAACACTCCAAAAATGCATGAAATATGCAGAAATGAAGGAAAATACTGAAAAATATCAGGAAAACAAAAAGACACAGGAAAATGACCCAAAAAGATGCAGGAGAGGACTCAAAAATGCAGGAAAATTACAACAAGAAAAATATAGCAGGAAAACACCAAAATGCAGGAAAACTCAAAAATGCAACAAAAATGACCCAAAAATTCCAGGATAACAACCCAAAAGAGAAGAAGGAAACAACTCAAAATGCAAGCTAATGACCAAAAAAGTATGCAGGAAGATGATCCCTAGAGAGAAGAAAAGAGGCAAAAATGCCAAAACAAAATATGCAGGAAAATGGACTCCAAAAATGCAGGAAAATGACACAAAAAATATGCAGGAAAGTGACCAAATAATGTGCAGGAAAATGACTCAACCATGCAGGAACATAGTAAGAAAAAAAAAGAGGAAAATTATGCAAAAAAATGCAGGAATGACACAAAAATGCAGGAAATGACCCAAAAAGAGATCCAGGACAAAAATGTACCCAAAAATGATGCATGAAAGTACAGTCAAAAAAATCTTGCAGGAAAATGCGCCCTAAAAAGATGAACCAAAAATTACCCAAAAAAGATGCAGAAAATGGCCAAAAATCCAGGAAAATTACGCTATAAAAGATGCAGGAAACTAACCCATAAGATGCACAAACAACTCAAAGATGCACAGGGAAATTAACTTCTAAAAAGACGAAGGAATGAGCAAAACTTTACCGCTGACATTTGCATCTAAAAATAAATGCTAGGGAAATTAGCAAGCCTTGTTTGTGCATGGAAATTAAAAATCCATCTCACGCACACTGAGAGACTGGAGGGAAAGTTGAAAATCTAAAAAGAGGGTAGTAAAATGAGCCAAACAAATTGCAAGGAAAACAACCCAAAGATGAGATAAGCGATCTGGCAGACAATTATGCAGAGAACGAGCAACATCCATAATACATAGACGCCTAGGAAAAACTGTAAATAGTACCCACATGCTCTGTACTCAACTATACAACAAATTTTTTCCTAGATTACAGGTGAGGAAGGCAGAAAAGAGAGGGCACTGCGAGAGCGATCGTATATATACACGCATAAGTCATTAAATATACGCGGTGTGCTCTATCCTATACAATTTCTCGACGCTCGGTCTATCCACTTCTAGATACTTCTGGTATCAGTGTTCTATTCGCAATGCATCTTGTTGAATTTATGGAGAGCTATATCGATATATTAATAGGTGCTCTTTCAGTGTCTTTAGTGATTGTCCGGCTGCATTTTGGAGTAAATAATAGTCTATTCGTACTTGCGCACTTCCTGTGTAGTTTCCTTTCGCTCTTACTTAAGAGAGGCTTATAATTTTCTTCACTATATTTTTTTTGTAATATATCATAAGTGCATCTTTTATGGGGTAGTTTTCCGTGCATCTTTTAGAGGTAATTTTCTGGATTTTTGGCTGCAATTTTTCTGCATCTTTTTTGGTAATTTTTGGTTCATCTTTTTTAGGGGTTCAATTTTCTGCATTTTTTTGAGTAACTTTCATTGCATCTTTTTTTGGTCATTTTTGCCTGCATCTTTTTGGTCATTTCCCTGCATTTTTGTGTCAACAGCCACAGATGGGCCTCACAATAAAACAACCCCACATAATCAATATCCCTGAATAAAAACAAAGAGGATAAAACAGGATGTTCCCATCTCCCAGTGCCACCACACCTTTCCTTTCCCAGCTCTGGCAATGTTTTYTTTTCCCCCTGAATTGCACAAACTTCTCCAGAGGATTCGTTCTCCAGCAGGAAAACCAAACTGTCCCRGGTGACCTTCTGCAAAAAGGGAAAAARGCCTCAGGGCAGGGTTTTTCCTGGGTTGTTTTTGTTATTTAGAGAAAAACTTTTAACTGTTCAATAAATCAGACAAGGGGAGGGGGTGGGTGCAGCCATTTGTCAATACATTCACACAAGGACAAGGAAACGTGGTAAAGGAAGGGCTTTCACAGGCACCTCAGGAATTTTATCGAGGGAAATTGGATCCAGAAACAGGAAAAATAGTGTTGGAAATAAACAGGGTTTCTACAAGGAAAAACAGCCAGAKGTGGGCAAAAGATGAGCTGGCAGGATGGGCCCAAAATTCACATTATACAGGATCCAAACCAGGATCCATTATACCAGGATGGGCAAAAAATTCACATTATAGCAGGATGGGCTCAAAATTCACATTATGCCAGGATCCAAACTGGGATCCATTATACCAGGATGGGCCCAAAATTCACATTATAGTGGGATGGGCTCAAAATTCACATTATGCCAGGATCCAAACCAGGATCCATTATACCAGGATGGGCCCAAAATTCAATTATTCCAGGATCCAAATCTTTCTCAGGGCCCGGCCCCAGCTGTTTGGGGTCTTCATTCAGGTGCCATCCTCCCCTTCCCAGCCCAAACCATTTCCCTGGAATTCCTCTGCTGGGAAATTGAAAATGTGAACAGTGTGAAACTCTCAGGAGGGTTAGGATGGATTTTGGGGAAGGGTGGTCTGCAGCCAGAGCTCCCAGCAGAGGAATAATTTAATAMCTCAGGGAGCCACATTTCGATATTAATAAAATAYTATAATAATAAATAATATCATAAATATATAAAAATAGATAATAAATATATAAAAATATATAATAATATATCTAGAAATATATAATACTAAATACTAGAAATATATAATACTAAATACTATATAAAATATATATTAATGATCTAAATAGAATTAAAATATTATAATATTATAATATTTAATAAAACAATGTAATTATATATAATAATACAATGCAACAATAAATAATATGATATGACATGATATGATGTGATATGATATGATATATAATGTAATATCACATAATATCATATCATATGCATATCATATATACATATACTATACATATCATATACTTTATTTATACACAATATAGTATATATTAATAAAATAATATTGAAGACTGAATAAAGTAGTACTGAAGATTCCCACCCAAACATTGCCCAACCAGGTTTCAGCCCCAAGCCAAGGAAATTCTGGGGTGTCCAAGGATCCCCGAGGCTGCCAGAACTCCAGGAGRYTTMGGACACRGCCCCCAGGGTGGGATTGTTGGGGTCCAGGAGCTGGACTGGATCATCCTCTGGGTCCTTCCCCCTCAGGATATCCCCTAAATCTAGAATAAAAAAGTTTTAAACCCACTAAACTCACCCGAGCTCAGTGAGGAGCCAAATTCCCTCACCAAGGCACTTCAAAGCCCGACCCCGCTGCAGAGGTTCTGGAAGTTCCCCCTGCACATTCCCACAGTAAAATATTCATTTTTCCCCTTCTGCTCCTTTGAGTTTCATCCTTTGAAGGGCTCTGCCYGTGCTTTGCTGCTCTCCAAACACCAAATTGGGAAGTTTTAATTAGAAGCTCTGCTCCCCGAGTGCCCAAAGCTGGGATTGATGCTCTGGATTCTCCATGGAAAGGCAGGAAAAWCATTGGGAATGAGGAGGAACTGCAGACCTGGCAAACCTGCCTGATGYGCAGTGCTGAAGAGGTTTATTTATTTTGATATTTATTTCTACAAATATTTATTTATTTAAATGTTTATTTATTTTAATTTATTAAAATTTTTATTTACATTTTTATTTAAATTTTTAAATAATTGAATTTAAATTCCTCCTAATGCTGAAGTTCATTGAATCTCTTTAAACCAAGTGTGTTGTCACACGTTGAAGGAGCTCAGCTCGCTGCAGCTCTGAGTAAAAATAGCAATTCCTGGCACTGGGAATAGCTGGAGGCAGCAGCTGATCCCTGTCACCTGCCCGGGCTGTCCCAGCACCAGCGTGTCCTTCCAGCAGCYGGGACAGCAGCAGCTCCAGCTGGGGATGGGGAAAACGAGCCAGAAAATCTCCTGGAATCTGCATTAACATTCCCTGGCATCAGCCCCCTGACTGCAGTCAGGAGGGATCAGATCCCCCGGGATCTGAGCAACTTTTGCTGGAGGATCCTGAGGCTTGTCCTGACCTGCAGGGATGGGAGCAGAACGGGATTAAGAGAACTGTGGGATTGTTCTCATCCTCTTCCTCCCTGTCCTGGGTTGCAAGATGTGCCTGGGGCTGTGTGTTCTGTCCCCAGCTGTCAGAGGCTGGGCAGCTCTCTGCTGTTCTTGGGGCAGTTTTCTTGATCTTCTCCACAAGCCAATCCTCCTGCAGGAGATCTCTGCTGTCCATGGCCACTGAGTGTCCCTGCAGGGCTGATCCAATTCCAGCATCCCATGGGAGATGCTGCGCCCAGGGGAGGAGCCAAGCATTCCTGCCTGGATCCAATTGAGCCTGGAGCAGCACAGCAGCTTTGCCCCCTGCATTGCAGAGGAGCAGCTTTCTGCTGCCCTGCATTGCCAAGGGAGCCCAGGCACATCTCCAAGCAGCCCTGGAGCTGCAGAGGAAAACTCCCCCCTTGTGCAGGATCCCTGCTGCAGCAGCAGCACAGCTGGCACTGCGGGAGGCTAGCCCCATGGATGGGGCTGTGCCACCCCCTGACCCACAGCGTGCCAGGGCCTGCTCTCACTCTGGCAGGGTTTGTTTGCACTGTTGCATTTGTATTTTTAATTTCCTAATAAAGAAACTGTTATTCCTGCTCCCATATCTTTTGCCTGAAAACCCCTTAATATCAAATTTATAATAATTCAGAGGGAAGGGTTTGCATTTTCCATTTCAGGGAGCTCCTGCCCTCCTCAGCAACACCTGGCTGTTCAAACCAGACACTCCCACTCTGGGGTGTCCAGGTGTGCAAGGGATCCCAAGAGGAAAAAGGAGCTCCGGCAAGACCTGAGGCCACACCTGAGCATTCTGTGTGATGGAGAGAAGGGGGAGTTTGGGAGGAGGGGAATTCAGTGGAAATTGAGTTCCAAGCCTCCTTCTGCTCCCATATCTTCTGTCCAGCATTTCTGGAAGTCCATTTTCCATCATTCCTATTGGGATTTAAGCCTTTCCCTGCCTCACGGGAATTCATCTCCTTCTGTCCCTCCTGTCCCCTGAGCTGCAGGGCCATCCTTGCCAGGGTTTGCACACAAAGCCTTGAATCCACCAGGATTCTCTAAAAAAATCCCTTTTCCCCCCACTTCCAAGCTGCTGCTGCCCCAAAGGAGGACTCGGATCAACAGAGGGAGAGAAAAATCAATTTACAGCTCTGGGGAGCTGCAATCCTGTCCCTTGACCAGGTGACAAATTCCAGCTGATTCCAGCTGTGGCTGCTGAAAATGTGAATCTCTGTGCACAAAAAGCCTGGGAATGGAATCTGAGGAGCCCGGGGGGCTGAGGAAAGGGAAGGGAATTTGGCACCCAAAATAACTCCTGGTTTGGGGTGTGGCACGTGAGGTGAACCTGCTGAACCCACTCCAAATACAGAAATAAATAAAGAAATTTTTAAAAAGCCCATATATAAATATATATTTGTATATTTATGTTTATACTTATAATTAAACATGTTATATGTTTCTAAATACATAAACACACACACATATATGTAAGTACACAAATGTATTAATATAGAAATAATATATAAGTATATAATTTATAATATTATAAAAAATATAATTTATAACCTATAAATACACACACACACCTTCTATATATTCACACAGACCTGGGTGTGCAAAACTGCTGAAAAATGGGAATTTTTGAGTCAATTCCAATGGGTAATTTTGAGCAAATGCATCCTTGGCTGTGCAGGGGGCCCCCTGCAGCCCCTCTTGGGATCAGCACAAAGGCCGGGGCTCTGGGCAGTTTTTTCCCATCCCTGCTGATGCTTCAAATTATTTAAAAAAGCCCAAATTTGTGCTTTTGGATAAGCTGGAGAAGGATTTTCCTTCTGCACTCGGAGTCTGCCAAGGATCCCGGGGAGGGAAGGGGCTGGAAGGGAAAGGGGCCGGCCTCGTCCTCTGCAGCTGCTGACAGGGAACCAGCGAGGGCTGCTGCGATGTTTTACAGCAAATTGGGATTTTAATTGCCTGCAAATCCCATTGTTCCCGCTCCAGACAAACCCAGCCGCTGCTTTTTTCGGGTGTTTTCCTTTTCCTGGCCCAGGAGAAGGAGGGAAGGTGGGAGAGCAGGATTGGGTGTTTGGAGTGTCTAAAATGTTGATTTTCTGAGGCTTTGGGTTGTTTTCCCTGTGTTGAAAGGGATTGTCTGCAAAGCCAGGCAGGGCCCAGGGAACATTTCAGGCTCATGCATGCCATCCATGCCATCCCAACCATCCATCCATTTCCATCCATCCATTCCATTCCATTCCATTCCATTCATCCAGTTCCATTCCATCCCATTCCCACTCCATCCCCAGGCTTCTCCCAGCCCCAATGCCCAGCCTGGCCTTGGCACTGCCAGGGCTCCAGGGGCAGCCACAGCTGCTCTGGGCACCCTGGCACAGCCCAAACCTCTCCTAACCAGGCCTTGCCCAGGCCTAACAACCCCCTGTGGCAAATGGCACTGGGGGCACCTGCAACCAGCCAGGAAATCATTCTTTCCTTTCCTTTCTCCAGTTGCTGCAATGGTTTTGGTGCTGGTTTCCATCCTTGATTCAGGAATGGGAATGCCAGAGTGGGTTTGGCTGGGAAGGGATCTTCAATGCCAGCTCATTCCATGGCAGGGCCACCTCCCACTGTGCCAGGGTGCTCCAGCCCCCAATGCCCAGCCTGGCCTTGGGC
>NDFG01000030.1:203951-228912 GCA_002167245.1 Sporophila hypoxantha
CGAAAACCCTTAATATCAAATTTATAATAATTCAGAGGGAAGGGTTTTGCATTTTCCATTTCAGGGGAGCTCCTGCCCTCCTCAGCAACACCCTGGCTGTTCAAACCAGACACTCCCACTCTGGGGTGTCCAGGTGTGCAAGGGATCCCAAGAGGAAAAGGAGTGCTCGGCAAGACCTGAGGCCACACCTGAGCATCCTGTTGTGATGGAGAGAAGGGGAGTTTGGGAGGAGGGGAATTCAGTGGAAATTGAGTTCCAAGCCTCCTTCTGCTCCCATATCTTCTGTCCAGCATTTCTGGAAGTCCATTATTCCATCATTCCTATTGGGATTTAAGCCTTTCCCTGCCTCACAGGGAATTCATCTCCTCTGTCCCTCCTGTCCCCTGAGCTGCAGGGCCATCCTTGCCAGGGTTTGCACACAAAGCCTTGAATCCACCAGGATTCTCTAAAAAAATCCCTTCCCCCCACTTCCAAAGCTGCTGCTGCCCCAAAGGAGACTCAGATCTAAACAGAGGGAAGAGAAAAATCAATTTACAAGCTCCTGGGAGCTGCAATCCGTGTCCCTTGACCAGGTGACAAATTCCAGCTGATTCCAGGCTGTGCTGCTGAAAAATGTGAATCTCTGTGCCACAAAAAGCCTGGAAATGGAATCTGAGGAGCCCGGGGGCTGAGGAAAGGGAAGGAATTTGGCACCCAAAATAAACTCCTGCTTTGGGGTGTGGCACGTGAGGTGAACCTGCTGAACCACTCCAAATACAGAAATAAATAAAGAGAAATTTTTAAAAAAGCCCATATATAAATATATTTGTATATATATGTTTATACTTATTAATTAAACATGTTATATGTTTCTAAATACATAAACATACACACATATATGTAAGTACACAAATGTATAAATATAGAAATAATATATAAGTATATAATTATATAATATTTATAAAAATATAATTTATAACCTATAAAATACACACACACACCTTCTATATATTCACACAGACCTGGGTGTGCACAAACTGCTGAAAAATGGGAATTTTTGAGCAATTCCAATGGGTAATTTTGAGCAAATTGCATCCTTGGCTGTGCGAGGGGACCCCCTGCAGCCCCTCTTGGGATCAGCACAAAGGCCCGGGCTCTGGGCAGTTTTTTCCCATCATTTGCTGATGCTTCAAATTATTTAAAAAAGCCCAAATTTGCTTTTGGATGAAGCTGGAGAAGGATTTTCCTTCTGCACTCGGAGTCTGCCAAGGATCCCGGGGAGGGAAGGGGCTTGGAAGGGAAAGGGGCCGGCCTCGTCCTCTGCAGCTGCTTGACAGGGAACCAGCGAGGGCTGCTGCTGTTTTACAGCAAATTGGGATTTTAATTGCCTGCAAATCCCATTGTTCCCGGTCCAGACAAAACCAGCCGCTGCTTTTTTTCCGCGGTGTTTCCTTTCCTGGCCCAGGAGAAGGAGGGAAGGTGGGAGAGCAGGATTGGGGTGTTTTGGACGTGTCTAAAATGTTGATTTTACTGAGGCTTTGGTTGTTTTCCCGTGTTTGTGAAGGGATTGTCTGCAAAGCCAGGCAGGGCCCAGGGAACATTTCAGGCTCATGCATGCCATGCCATGCCATCCCAACCCAACCACCCATTTCATCCTCCATTCATTCCATTCCATCCATTTCCATTCCATCCCATCCCATCCACCCATCATCCCAGGCTTCTCACCAGCCCCAATGCCCAGCCTGGCCTGGGCACTGCCAGGGCTCCAGGGGCAGCCACAGCTGCTCTGGGCACCCTGGCACAGCCAAACCTCTCTAACCAGGCCTTGCCCAGGCGACACAACCCCCTGTGGCAAATGGCACTGGGGGCACCTGCAACCAGCCAGGAAATCATTCTTTCCTTTCCTTTCTCCAGTTGCTGCAATGGTTTTGGTGCTGGTTTCCATCCTTGATTCAGGAATGGCATGCCAGAGTGGGTTTGGCTGGGAAGGGATCTTCAATGCCAGCTCATTCCATGGCAGGGCCACCTCCCACTGTGCCAGGGTTGCTCCAGCCCCCAATGCCCAGCCTGGCCTTGGGCACTGCCAGGGCTCCAGGGGGCAGCCACAGCTGCTCTGCAATTCCAGCCCAGCCCTGCCCACCCTGCAGGAACAATTCCCAATGCCAAGATCCCATCCAGCCCTGCCATTCCTCTGGCACTGGGAGCCATTGCCTGGCTCCTGTCCCTCCATCCTTTCCCCAGTCCTCTCTCGCAGCTCTCCTGGAGCCCCTTCAGGCCCTGCAAGGGCTCTGAGCTCTGCCTGGAGCCTTCTCCTCTCCAGGGAGCACCCCCAGCTCTCACTTTATTAAAATTACTCAGTATTTTTATATAAGTTATTAGTAATTTGAATTACTTGGAAACAGCTGGGGCCTTGAATACTGGAAGTTTTGCACTCTCAGGCTTTCTCTGAGGTTCTGGTGGCTCTTCCTGCAGAGCACGAGCAACTCCCCCAAAGTGCTCAAACCCTTTTGGGATTTGGGTCCAACCTCCCCGCTCCCAACTGTCCAGACGATGGAATGGGTTTTGGAAGGTGATTTTTGGAATTTCAGCCTTTGGTGTTTTTATGAAGGTGATTCTTTTTCCTCATATTTCCAGTCAAAGCCCAGTTTTTGGTGCCATTCTGGTTTAAATTCAAACAGGGTCTGTGAGTGTCCAGCTTGCCTTCCACCCTGTGCCAGCCGAGCTGATTTACCTGCAGAAAACAGAAAAGCTGGGAAATAGCGTGACCTTTGTTTTGAAATACAAAAAAATAAAAATAAAAAATAATAAAAATAATAAAGATAAAAATAAAATATAAAGAATAAGAATAAGAATAAAGGATCATATAAGATAAAGAATAAGCATAAAAATAAAAATAAAGAATAATAATAAGGATTAAGAATAAAATAAAAATAAGATAATAATAAATACAATACAAAATTCAAATAAAAATTTAAAGAATTTAAAGAATGAGGATAAGGATAAAAAATAAAAATAAAAAAATAAATAAAAATAAATCAAATACAAATTTAAATTAAAAATTTAAAGAATTAAAGAATAAGAATAAGGATAAGGATAAAAAATAAAAATAAAAATAAAAATTTAAAATTAAAATTTAAAATTAAATAAATAAAAAAAAAATAAAAATAAAATAAAAAATAAAAATAAATACAAATACAAATTTAAATACAAATTTATAGAAGATAAGAATAAGAAATACAAATGCAAATTTAAATAAAAAATTTTAAATAAAAATAAGAATAACAATTTAAATATGACTATAATGCAAATAAGAATAAGAATAAAAATAAAAAATAAAAATTAATCCCACTGCTCCTTGATTTGCCCTGGATACATGGCATCCCCTGAAATGCAGATTTTAGCTGCAGGGAGAAGCACAAATCTTTCATCTATATATAGTATTTTTTTTCCTCATTTCACCCCAACACTCACGATGAGAACTTTTTGGTCTTGGCTCTGGTAAGAAACGCCCGGAGGAGTTTGCAGTTGCTCATTTCAAGCGATTTTTCATGGCTTCTGCCACTTTGGACACTCCATGGTGTGGAGAACGCAAGTCGAGCAAAGAGATCCCAACGTTTTCCTGTTCTCATGGGAGAAGTCTGCCCACCCTGGAGGGGACAGTGGCGGCTGCGCTTCCCAGAACCTCCAACCGGCTTCTCCTGCAGTTTGGGTCATTTCCCTGGACAGGTTTGGGTCATTTTCCCGCAGGTTGGGTCCATTTTCCCGCATCGTTTTTGGGTGGATTTCTTGCATTTTGGGCTTGTGTTTCCTGCATCCCTGTTGGGGGCATCGTTTTCCGGCATGTATTGGGGTTGTTATCTGCATTTTTGAGTCATTATTCCTCATCTTTGGGTTGTTGTTCCGGCATTTTTTGGCTCCATTTTACTGCCGTCTTTTTAGATAATTTCCTGCATTTTGGAGTAACTTTTCTTGCATTTTTGGGTAGTTTCCTCATCGGTTTTATTAGAAGTAATTTCCCCTGGCATCTTTGCATTGGTTTGTGGCATCTTTATGGGATAGTTTTCTGCCATCTTTTTAGAGCGTTATTTTCACTGGATTTTGGCGCATTTTTCTGCATCTTTTTTGGGTAATTTTTGGTTATCTTTTTAGGGCATTTTCCTGCATATTTTTTTGAGTAGTATTTCTGGCATCATTTTTCCTGCCATCTTTTTTGGAGTCATTTCCCAGTCGTGTTTGCAATCATTACATTGTCCTGCATTTTTTTTGCATAATTTTCCTACATTTTTTTTTTTTGTGTTCCTGCATGTTGAGTCATTTTCCTTGCACTCGTATTTTTGGGTCACTTTCCTGCATCTTTTTTGTGGTCATTTTCCTGCATTTTTTGAGTAATTTTCTGCATATTTTTGGGTAATTCTCCCTGCATTTTTGGGCTCATTTCTCAATTCTCTCTATGGGGATTCATCTTCCTGCAATTTTTTTGGTCATTATCTGCACTTTTGGATTGTTTCCTTCTTCTCTTTTGGTTGTTATCACTGAATTTTGGGTCATTTTTGTGGCATTTTTTTGAGTAGTTTCCTGCATATTTTTCTGAATTTTCCTCTGCATTTTTGAGTCTCTTCCTGCAATTCTTTTGGGTCATTTTTCCTGTGTCTTTTTGTTGTCTCCTGTGATATTTTTTTCAGTCAGTTTTCCTTCATTTCTGCATTAATTTCAGCTGCATTTTGAGTGGTCTTCTTGCATCTTTTTAGGTTTCCTTTTCCTGCTATATTTCCTGCATTTTTGTGTGGTTTTCCTGCATCTTTTTGAGTCCTTTCCTCATCTTTGTTGGTGGTATTTCCTGCATTTTGGCTTGATCTCATGCACGTTTTTTAGCGTGTAATTTTTCCTGCATTTTTGGCTCATTTCCCTGCATTTTGTATGTAGTTTTTCCTACAATCTTTTTTGGGTCAATTTTCCTGCATGGTTTTCGGTGTAATTTTCCTGCATTTTTTGCGTTATTTTCCTGCATGATTTTTGGGTCATTTTTCCTGAATTTTGGCAGTTGTTTCCTGCATCTTTTTTTGATGGGTAGTTTTACCTGCATTTTTGGGTCCTTTTCTGCATCTTTTGGGGTCCTTTTCCTGCATTCTTTTTTGGGTGCGGTTTTTCCTGCATTTATGGGCTTGTTCTCCTATGCACGTTTTTTAGTGTAATTTTCCCGTGCATTTTGGGCTCATTCCTCCTGCATTTTTTATGTAAGTTTTCTCTACATCACTTTTTTAGGTCATTTTCCTGCGCGTTTTTTCGGTTGTAATTTTCCTGCACGTTTTTTCGGATGTAATTTCCTGCGCATATTTTGTGGTCATTTTCCCTGAATTTTGGAGTTGTTTTCCTGCAATATTTCTTGCGGTCAGTTTTCCTCAGTTAATGACAAATGTAACAATTAGTATGGGGGGAAATAGAGATGGGTAATCTTTACACCTGCCTTTTTGCCTTCATTTTCCTGCATCTTTATATTTGGAGGTAATTTCCTGCATTTTTTGCAAGTAATTTTCTGCATAAATTTTTGGCTCACTTTTCCTGCAATTTCTGCATAATTTCCCTGCATTTTCTGCATCATTTCCCTGCATTATTGATTTGGTTTCTCTGTGGAGGTTTGGGATTTTTTAGAGTCTGGGGCTGGTTTGGGGACCAAGCTCTTCCTTCAGTGCCTTTTACTCACACTTAAAGCCAGACTTCAGCCATCGTGGTTTTCTGTTCAGCTCTGAGCTTCTCATGGAATCCCAGAATCCCTGAGGCTGGAAAAGCCCCTGAGATCAGATCCAGCCATTCCCCATGTCCCCAGGTGCCACATCCAGGGCTTTGAAAACCCTCCAGGGACGGATCCTGTGCCAATCCTTGGGATGTTTTAAATGACCTTTGTGCATTTAAGCTGAGTTAATGATGTCCCAAAGTCTGGGGCAGAAACCTGACCCTCAAATTCTGGAATTTGAGAATTATTTCAGTCCTTCCCATGTAACAAATCTTGTTATATTGAAATCCTCCCTCCCGGTGTGCTGATAAATCCTCCCTAAATGTTCATTTCATGGAATCCCAGAATCCCTGAGGCTGGAAAAGCCCCTGAGATCAGATCCAACCATTCCCTGTGTCCCCAGGTGCCACATCCAGGGCTTTGAAACCCCTCCAGGGATGGATCCTGTGCCATTCCCTGGGATGTTTTATGTGACATTCATAGATTTAAGCTGAGTTTAATGATGTCCCAAAGTCTGGGGCAGTAACCTGACCCTCAAATTCCAGAATTTGTGAAGGATTTCAGTCCTTCCCATGTAAGAAATCTCATTTTATCGAAATCCTCCTTCCTGGTGTGCTGCTAAACCCTCCTTAAATGTTCATTTCATGGAATCCCAGAATCCTGGAGGCTGGAAAAGCCCCTGAGATCAGGTCCAACCATTCCCTGTGTCCAACCATTCCCTGTGTTCAACCATTCCCCGTGTCCCCAGGTGCCACATCCAGGGCTTGAAACCCCTCCAGGGACGGATCCTGTGCCAATCCCTGGGATGCTTTATGTGACCTTCATAGATTTAAGCTGAGTTTAATGATGTCCCAAAGTCTGGGGCAGTAACCTGACCCTCAAATTCCAGAATTTGGGAAGGATTTCAGTCCTTCCCATGTCAGAAATCCCTTTAACTGGAACCCCTCCTTCCTGGGGTGCTAATGAGCCTCCCTGAGACTCTTTCTTGGCCAAGGCTCCTTCCAGCTGAAGATTTTGTGCCAAAGCAGCTCCTAATTTAGAACTGCTCTGTCTTAACTCGAATTTCTACTCAATTGACCTCCCGGGCTCCTTCCTCAGTCATTCCATGGAAAATATGCTCCGTGTGCAATTCCCGACTTGGCTTTTTTGGGGGTTTATTTATCTATTTTGAACTTCTCAGCACTTGCAGACTCCAGTCTGGAACATGAAAATTATTCCTGGGCTGGTTTTTGGTTTTTTTTTTGCTGTCTCTTACCCAGGGTGTCATCACTGCCAGACTTGGCCAACTCAAATATCACTCGGAATTGGGATCAAAGTGCAGGAAAAAAAGGAGGAAAAGCAGGAAAATGGAGCTGTTTGGCCTCCCACAGGTGCCCTGCAGTGACACCCACCCCCAAAAAAAAAAGATATTTAAGTGTTTTTGTGGCTTTTAATGCAGATTTATTACAAATTAATTCATGATGCAATAAATTAATTACATTTTCAGCTCTGGCCTRGCCAAGGTGCCACAGAGCTGCAGCATCCCCCAACTACAGCCGTGAATAAAAAAAATAATAGAAATATAAATTARAAATAATTAAATGTCCTTATCTCAAAAATGAAGAAGGGTCAAGCCTGGGGGATCTGTGTGGGGATTTCTCCAGAATTCTCAGGATTTCTCTGGAATTTCTCAGGATTTCTCCATCCAAAGGATCTCAAAACTGGCTGAAGGAGAAACCCATGGGTGATCCTTGAGATCCCTCCTTGGGTTTGGGGTTCCCTCNGTTTGGGGTTCCCTCATTGGGATCCCACTTTGAGTTTGGGGTTCCCTCCTTGGATCCCCCCTTGGATTTGGGGTTCCCTCATTGAGATTCCCCCCGTGAGTTTGGGTTCCCTCATTGGGATCACCCTTTGGGTTTGGGGTTCCCCCCTTGGGATTCCTCCCTTGGATTTGGGGTTCCTTCCTTGGATCCCCCCCTTGGATTTGGGGTTCCTTTCTTGGGATCCCCACTTTGGGTTTGGGGTTCCCTCCTTGTGTTTGGGTTCCCTCCTTGAATCCCCCCTCTGAGTTTGGAGTTCCCTCCTTGGGATCGCCCTTTGGGTTTGGGATTCCCCCCTTGGATTTGGGGTTTCTTCCTCAGATCCCCCCTTTGGGTTTGGGTTCCTTTCTTGGGATCCCCTTTTGGGTTTGGGGTTCCCTCCTTGTGTTTGGGTTCCCTCCTTGGATCCCCCCTTGGATTTGGGGTTCCCTCACTGAGATTCCCCCTGTGAGTTTGGGTTCCCTCATTGGGATCCCCCTTTGGCTTTGAGGTTCCCTCATTGGGATCCCCCTTTGGGTTTGGGGTTCCATCCTTGGGATGGATTCCTCCCTTGGATTTGGGGTTCCTTTCTTGGGATCCCCCTTGGGTTTGGGGTTCCCTCCTTGTGTTTGGGTTCCCTCCTTGGATCCCCCTTTGAGTTTGGGGTTCCCTTTTTTGGATCCCCCTTTGGGTTTGGGGTTCCCTTCTTGGGATTCTCCTTTGGGTTTGGGATCCCCCTTTTTGGGATCCCCCTTGGGTTTGTGTTCCTTTCTCAGGATCCTCCCTTGTGTTTGGGTTCCCTCCTTGGATCCCCCTTTGAGTTTGGGTTCCTTTCTTGGGATCCCCCTTGGCTTTGGGGTTCCCCCCTTGGATTTGGGGTTCCTTCCTCGGATCCTCCCTTTGGGTTTGGGTTCCTTTCTTGGGATCCCCCTTTGGGTTTGGGGTTCCCTCATTGGGATCCCCCCTTGGGTTTGTGTTCCTTTCTCAGGATCTCCCCTTGGGTTTGGGGTTCCCTCCTTGTGTTTGGGTTCCCCCCTTGAATCCCCCCTTTGAGTTTGGAGTTCCCTCCTTGGGATCCTCCTTTGGGTTTGGGGTTCCCTCCTTGGATCCCCCTTTGAGTTTGGGGTTCCCTTTTTGGGATCCCCCTTTGGGTTTGGGTTCCTTTCTCAGGATCCCCCCTTGGCTTTGGGGTTCCCCCCTTGGATTTGGGGTTCCTTCCTCAGATCCCCCCCTTTGGGTTTGGGTTCCTTTCTTGGGATCCCCATTTGGGTTTGGGGTTCCCTTTTTGGGATCCCCCTTTGGGTTTGGGTTCCTTTCTCAGGATCCCCCCTTGGCCTTGGGGTTCCCCCCTTGGATTTGGGGTTCCTTCCTCGGATCCCCCCTTTGGGTTTGTGTTCCTTTCTTGGGATCCCCCTTGGGTTTGGGGTTTCCTCCTTGGGATCCCCCCTTGGGTTTGTGTTCCTTTCTCAGGATCTCCCCTTGGGTTTGGGGTTCCCTCCTTGAATCCCCCCTTTGAGTTTGGAGTTCCCTCCTTGGGATCCTCCTTTGGATTTGGGGTTCCCTTTTTGGGATCCCCCTTGGGTTTGGGGTTTCCTCCTTGGGATCCTCCTTTGGGTTTGTGTTCCTTTCTTGGGATCCCCTTTTGGGTTTGGGGTTCCCTCCTTGTGTTTGGGCTCCCTCCTTGGATCCCCCTTTGAGTTTGGGGTTCCCTCCTTGGGATCCTCCTTTGGGTTTGGGGTTCCCCCCTTGGGATTCCCCCCTTGGATTTGGGGTTTCTTCCTCGGATCCCCCCTTTGGGTTTGGGTTCCTTTCTCAGGATCCCCTTTTGGGTTTGGGGTTTCCTCATTGGGATCCTCCTTTGGGTTTGGGATTCCCTTTTTTGGGATCCCCCCTTTCTCAGGATCCTCCCTTGTGTTTGGAGTTCCCTCCTTGGATCCTCCTTTGAGTTTGGAGTTCCCTCCTTGGGATCCCCCTTTGGGTTTGGGGTTCCCTTTTTGGGATCCCCCTTTGGGTTTAGGTTCCTTTCTCAGGATCTCCCCTTGATTTTGGTCTCTTTCTTCCTCTGAGGAAAAGCTGAGCTGAAACCAGGGCTGGAGTCTTAAAAAAGGGAATAAAACCCTGTCCAGCCTGCAGGGATGATGAATTCTGATGTTTTTCAGGAAGCTTTGAGGGAAATTTCTCCAGGAATCCCCAGTCTGAGGTCCAACACCATCAAACCTGGACTAACAAAGCTGTTGCAGATGTTTGAGTCCTCAGGATTTTTCAGAGTCTCCATCAGACTCCCTCATTAAAATCCCCTCTCTTTTAACCTGAATTGTGTCCAATTTCCAAAAATTCCAACCATTTCTGGAAGCAAAACCAGGATCTGCTGCTCAGGGCATTTTCTCTCTTTGAGCACAAACCTGGAGTATTTTTTCCATGGAGAAGCCTCCAGGTGGGGACACAAAATTTGATGGTACCACAGGGAGATTTGAACATCAGCAAAAGACCTGTTCCAAATTGGATTGTTTGGAAATTTCCCAATCAGGAAATTTGGGGCATCAACTGGAATTTTCTTGGGCATTTGGAAGATGCTCAGCTGGGCGAACGGACACACCAGGATGACCAAATATTAATAGAGGGATTAATAGAAATAATAGAATTAAAAATGAACAGAATTTAAAAGTTTCTCTTAATTCCTTTTAAAATCCACGTGAGAAACTGTTTGGATTTGATGTGGTTTGTCAGTGTGTGAGGACAAATTGAGGTTTCCCAGCTGTTCTGAGGTGAGGAATGAGGCACAGGCAATGGTTGAACCTCATTCCCCAAATCCCACACCAAGAACCTCCTGGACAAACAGAACCAGCCCAGGGAGGTGCAGATCCGGCTCATGCCTTGCACTCCTCAAGGAGAACCCAGAAATTCCCCATTTAGGAGAGAAATTTAATAAACTGCTCCTTTTTAATCTGGCTGTTTAAATACAGGAATGAGAGGCTGGGTTTTTATGGATGCCAGGAGGAACATCAGTTCCAGGTTCCGTGCAACACAGAGGAAGTGTTTTCATTTCCAACCTGCAGTGTTTCTCCTCAGCTGAAATAACCATTTCTCAGCCTCTTTGTGCTCCCAGAAGCCCAGAAATCTGCAGGGCTCCCAGATTTTTAATTTACCAGGAGGTGTGAGAGAAGAAACAAGAATTCCTCTTTTCCTGCTGCTGTCCCTGAAAGAGGGAGCCTCTCCTCCAGGAATGGGGCCTTAATGATACCATCTCTTTTTTATTAATGAACTTTTAGGAATGTTTTCTTATGGCCGGTTTTAATTTTCTTTTTTTTTAAATTGGATTTGTTAAGCAATGTCAGCACAAAGTCTGGGTGGTGGGAGGTTCTCCTATCAATTCCCCAATTAATTGCAGCAACCAATTAATAGTGGGAGGTGTCCCTGCCCATGGAAGGGGTGGGATGGGATGGGGTTGAAGGTCTCTCCCAACCTGAACTGTTGTTTAGCTGTTATTTAACTGTTATTTCATTGTTATTTAGCTGTGGTGATGCTTTATCCTGTCATCAATTTAAGGTTTTTTTGGGAGAAAAACAGATTGGAATTGGACTCTTGATTTGGTCAGAAGGGTTTGGAGTCCTCAGTGTCATCCTGCCAGGAGCCAGGATTGATCTGGAATCAACCCAAATTCCCATTTCCACTGGGAAAAAAATGTTCCCCATGCCATGAAGGATTTTGGGGACAGCACTCATCCCTTCCACCAGCCTTATCTCCCTTCCAGCCCCAGATAAGGCCCAGGAGCTGGGGGACACCCAGGAGTTATCCAGCCCCATTCCCCAGCACTTCCAACCGAATTCCAGGTGTTCACAGCTGTCCAGCCCTGCTGGATTATTTTTTCCCCTCACTTCACCCCAACCATTATTCAAGTCTTAATTACACCCAGCAGCTCCTCACCACAACCAGCAATAACAGAGCCTCAAAAATCCTCAAAAAAATCCCAGAAAACCTGGTTTCCCTATAAAAATAGGAATACACAGTGTCCTGTCCTGCCTTGGGATGATTCCAGGCCAGAGAAGGGGTGGGAAGCAGAGGGAAAGAGGTGAAGAAAAAGTCACTGCTGCCTTCCACCTGGGGAAATCTCTGTTTCATTTCCATCCAGCCAGGCAGGATGGAATGAGTTTCCTTTCAGCCCCCACCGGAAATATTTTCCTCCTGTCAAGTCTTTGCTTCTTTTTTGCCAGGGTTGGGATTAAATGTGTGAGATGGTGTTTTCTTGTTTGGGACTCAGATGTTTGACTGCTCTTATCTGTGTCACAGTCTGACAAACCTACAGCACTTACTCTGACACACTGAAAATGGAGCTCTGTCCTCTCTCTACAAGGCCTTTAAAGGATAAACTGTCCAATTAAGAAATGACACCTAAATTATTTCTCATTTTAACCCAATAACCAACCACCCGTGCCCTCAATGGGGACTTTTTATCCAATTAACACAAAACCACCCAAACCCATGGAGGAGAAGAAGGAGGAGAGGAGGAGAAGGAGAAGGAGAAGGAGAAGGAGAAGGAGAGGAGAAGGAGAAGGAGAAGGAGAAGGAGAAGGGAAAGGGAAGGAGAAGGAGAAGGAGAAGGAGAAGGAGAAGGAGAAGGAGAAGGAGAAGGAGAAGGAGAAGGAGAAGGAGAAGGAGAAGGAGAAGGAGAAGGAGTAGGAGAAGGAGAAGGAGAAGGAGGAGAAGAGGAGGAGGAGACAAGAACAAAAACAAGAACAAGGAGAAGAGCAAGGACCAGCTTCTACCCTAAAACCTCCATCTTGCTCCATATCTATTACTATTTCTGAACCCCAAACTCTGAGTTTCCGCACCCTGTGATCTCACACACTTATCACTCACACCCACAATCCCAGCTCTGTCATTCCATTTTCTGGAAGCTTCTCACGGCCTCAGGTCAGTGCAGTGTTCTCTGGGGGGCAGTGCCTGGCAGCACAGAAAGTCTCAATTCTCAGTGACCAGGGTTCCAGCACCCCCTCCTCCCTGTGGCCGGGAATCCAAGGGAATGCTCAGGAATGTGGGGTGGAAGGTGAGGATGTCTGCAGCAGCTGCAGGAGCAGTGTTATGAGGTGTGGCAGAACCCCCCAGGGCTGTCCTGCCCGGCCTGGCACAGCTCCAAGGGTCCTCTGGCAGCTGGATTTGCTTTAATAGGAACAGCTTCCCTGCAGGGCATCCAGATTCTCCCCAGAAAAACAGGATCCCAGCATGGCCAGGAGCTCGTTTTCAAAGTGAGGAAATGTGGTTTTCCCTCCTTTGCTGTGCAAGACACAGGAAAAGGGCCAAGCCTGGTTTTAATTTAACCCCTTCCACAAAAGCAGGGCTGCACTCTTCGGGAAATCAGGAATATTTTCACAGGAAAGAGAGGAACCAGCTGCAGCTGCTCGCCAGCAGACAAAGGAACAGCAGGGAAGGTTTTTCCTGGGAAAAAACAAGAGGCAGAGGAATAAGGGGGAGGAAGAAGTCAGAGCGTCGGGGGTGGGACAGTGGGGATGGACAGAGAGCAGAGATCTCTGCAGCAGGTCAGGAACTTGTGGTTTATTGCAAAGGGCCTGGTGTGCAGGGCCCTGCTGGGAGCTGGCCAGCCACAGCTCAGAGCAGGCTGAGAGAAGAGAGGGGAGAGAGGATGAGGAGGGTGAGAGAGTAAAAGCATAAGAGAGCAAGTTCCCATTACAATACCATAAATCTTCTGTGCTTGAATATTCTGATTCTCACTAACCAATTTAGTACAAGATCAAATCCTACAGCATTTACATTACAGCCTATAAGAATCATTACATTACCACACTGGGTTACATTTTAAACCCTAACAAACTCCTCTTTGGGCCCCTTCTGCCAAGCCAAGGGTCTGCTCTGAGCCTTGGCCTGTCTGCAAGCAGAGGGTGTTGTTTGATCAAAGGGGATACCTCAGCTGGCCATGTATTGTTTTCCAGTTGTTCAGTAACTGAGGGATCTCAGAGCTTGCTTTCATTTCAATCTGGCTTAGAGTTTCCATATTCTCAAATCTTTTGCCAGACAATCATATTATAAGGCTTTCCTGTTTCACTTCCCCAACACAGAGACAGCCAGCTCCAGCTGGGGCTGGCTGGGATGGAGCTGAGCTGTGCCCGGCGCTCCCAGGGGATGGATGGGCAGAGGGTGAAGGGTCCTGACCAAACTGGGGAATTCTCTGCCTGTGGAATGCAGGAGCTGAGAGGGGCTGGAGGTCCTGGTCCTGAAAAAACCAACAGGAATTTAAGTGCCTATGGGTTCCAGAAATTTCTGTGAAATCTCCAAGCCACCACTGGAGCAGAGAGGGGAGAAGTGGGGCTGAAGGGATGACCACCGCTCAGGAATTCCTGGAGCATCTCCCATGATCTGCACTTCTGGAAGAACCATCTGCTCCAGGAATTCCATGAGCATCTTCCATGATTCTGCACTCTCTGGGGACTGATCCTTCTCCCAGGAATTCCTGGGGCATCTTCTGTGATGCTGCTTTTCTGGGAGGGCCCATTCTGCTCCAAGAATTCCTGGGCCATCTCCCATGACCCTGCACTTTTTGGGAGGACCCACTTGCTCCTGCTAGGAAATTCCAGGAGCATCTCCCATGTTCTGCCTGTTTCTGGATGACCATCTTGCTCGAGGAATTCTTGGAGCATCTTCTATGATTCTGCAGCTTTCTGGGATGACCCACCCTGCTCCCAGGAATTCCAGAACCATCTTCTATAATCCTGCATTTTCTAAGAGGATCCATCCTGCTCTCCTAGGAATTCCAGAGCATCTCCCATCTTGGATTTTCTGGGAGACTCCACCCTGTCTCCAGAATTCCAGGAGCATCTCCCATGATTCTGACTTTCTGGGATGACCCACCCTGCTCCCAGGAATTCCAGAACCATAATCCTGCATTTTCTAAGAGGATCCATCCTGCTCCCAGGGAATGTGCTGCGCCAGTCTCCGCATCTGTTATCTCGCATTTTCCGGGAGCTTCCACCCTGATTCCAGGAATTCCAGGAGCATCTTTGACCATCCTGGATTTTCTGGGAGGACTCATCCTGYTGGGTCCAGGAGCATCTCCCACCWCACCAGCTCCTGCTGCTGCCTGGAAAATCCCTTCAGGGCTTTTTTCCCTGAGGTTTTCCAAATCTCCACTGCAGATCTCACCTTCCCCACACCAGGATAATCCAATTTTCACCAAGGGATTGGAACCAACGTGGAGGAGGAGCTCTGGATCTCCCAGGACTCATCCCCAAAATTTCAGGGAAGAGGAAGAGAGGGCCAGGGCTGAACCCCAGGAGGCTGAACCCCAGAAATCTGACCCAGAGATCATTTTCTGATGAAATTCTGTGATGGCTTTAATAAAATTCCTGCTTTAAATTGCTCCTGGTTTATCACAAATACCTCTCTGTGACAGATCCAAGTGATCTTCAATTATTTTACCAAAACCTTGAGATTTTACCAAAATATTGTCCCAAAAACTTGTCCTTTTACCAAATTATTTTCCCAAAAACTTGGGCTTGTACCAAATTATAAGCCCAAAGTTTGGGTTTCTACCACATCACTCAAACACAGGAATCTCACCTGAAATGTGGGAAAAGCAGGAATYAAACCGCAGCTCTGGCTGGCAAAGGATTTCCAGCTTGGATCTCTCCTCTGGTCCCAAAGTCTCTTTGGAAGTGCAGGAATTAATTTCCTGGATAATGAGCTCTAAATTATCATTTTTGGAGGTTTTTTTCTGGTTTTTGGGYTTGTTGTGCTTTGTTAGCKCKASCCCAGGATTGTGTCCCACAGAACATGGGCAGGCATTCCCTTCCCTGCCCTTTCATTCATCCCAAATTCAGAGCAGGAACTTAATTAACACCACGGTTCTYAGCAGAACAAAAAACCACAAAAACTTCCATTTTAAAAATTGATTTTATTTCCTTCCTGATGCTTCTTAGCTGCTGGAAAGCTGAGTTTAAATTAATTTACGCTACATTTGGGAGTTTTMGCTGCCTAGAGAACACAAAATACTCTCCAAGTGTTGTCAGTGATTATAACCCAGATTCTCTGAGTCAGAAGTTCTATTTGAAGSCCCAATTTATTTATTTATTTTTCTGCCCTTATTATTCTAAAAAAACATAGAACAGCTTCCATTWGCTGTTTAATAATTTTTGAGAATCTGTCTTCAGGCTGAAATTGGAATTTGGTTGGATTTATATTAAAAAAAAACTTTTTTTTTTTGCTTGTCATTTCACTAAAAAAAGCTCAAATGTGCTGTAAAGACACAAAGAGTGAATTATCCAAGCACATTTTGTGTATAAAACCAAGCACCTCCAGCACGGGGTGCAATAAATGGAGTTTGTAAGCTGAAACTTCCAGTTCAACATCTGATTTTTCAGTACATTTATGTGCCTCGGGATGCCTGTAAAGCTCCTCACAGGAGATTTAAAAATACCTCAGAAATTTAGATATCAAAGCACCGTGGAAATGAGGAGTTAAGGTCCCGATTCCACAGGAATTTTCAAAGATTTTTAGGTGAGAAAATGGCTTTGAAGGTTTAAATCCGAGGCCTGCGAGGTGGCAGAGCCCGTCCCTCCCCGCGTGTTTTCAATTCTGGCRGGAACAAACTCTCCTGGGTTTGGAATTCTTCTCCCTGTGCTCAGCTTTGSGTGGAGAAATCCAAATACAACAAACAAAAAAAAATAAACTCCCCAAATATTCAGTTGAAAATGAGTGGCAAAACGTTTGGAGAACAGGCTTTGGAAAAACAAAATGGAAATAAAATAAGGGTTTTCTTCGTTTACTGGGACAAAGATTTAATCAGCTATCCAAGTATCAGGGAATCATGGAATCATGGGTTGGGAAGGACCTTAAATTCCATTTATTCCACCCCAGGGGCATCTTCCACCATCCCAGATTGTCCAGGCTGGCCTTGGACCCTTCCAGGGATCCAGGGGTGTCACTATTGGACACGAAAGAATGCAAGCACACCCCTGTTCTCCAGGTGAAGGAGGAAACAGAGAGTTTATTTCCCTGACTCCAACATTTATAGTTTTCCAACAGTGACAGCGGGTTGGAGGGTGACAGTGACACCTCTCCAATCACACTGGACAAACCAACAGTCCATCAACTCTCTCCTCCTCCATAAAAGAAGACAAAACAATCAGTTATTTACAGAAAGTGTCTGAGAAAGTTCACCACAAGGATGTCCATATCAGAAGGCCTAGAAAATCTTAAAAAACCAGGGTGACACAGGGGCAGCCACAGCTGCTCTGGGAATTCCATCCCCACCCTCCCAGGGAACAATTCCTAATTCCCAAAATCCCACCTTTCCCTGCTCTCTCCTGGTTTCAATTCTGTGTATTCCAGCAGCGGGTCCAAGCTGTTGCCAGTGCTGCAGATAACTCTTATCACTTCAAAAAAAACCCTTTAAAACCCTTCAGCCTCAAACAGGTCCCGTTCTCGGAGCCTCCCACTGCACTTCTTGAAAAAAATTATTCAAAGGCTGACTTGAAAGAGAATTCCAGAATTTCCAATTAAACAACAGGCCCCCAGCAGTAATAGAGGATGGAACCGCAGGCTCAGGATGATTCCCTCCATGCCCAATTTTCCCTCTGGAATGTTCCCTTGTCTGCCTCTCACGATGTCCAGGATTCTCTTCATCTGGCAATTTACGGAGGGCTGGAAAGGTGGAGGCTGGCCCTCCCACCCCACCCTGCTGAATCATTCTGGATTCCCTGAGAGCGTCCCCATCTCCCATCCATTGGAGAGGAACAGCCAAGAAATTTCCAGGAGGTGAAGCACCGGCTGGGGGATCACATTCCTGATTGCCCGGGGATCTCTTCCCTCTCTGGAAAAGTGCTCCTCTCTTGGCTCTGCCCCTTGGGATGGTCCTGGGACATTCTCTTCCTCAGGCAGTGGAATTACTGGACATGGCTGCTTCCCACCAGACCCACCTGACTGAAATATGTCCTGGACATCCCCCCTGGAACTATTTTAGGATGGGATCCGGCTATGTCGATTCGAGTGTGGAGACAATCAGCCAGAATCGCCCAGGTTAGGAAGATGAAACCAGGCCTGGGAATGATTCTCTGGCTCTGGCCTCCTTGGAATACTCCTGGATTCTCTCCCTAGCCAGGAGCTGAAAGCCAGGCTCGGAATGAATTCGCCTCAATGCCAAATTTCCCCTCTGGATGTTTCTTTTGGCTCTGCCTCTCACGATAGGATTCTACTTCCCATTCTGAATTACATGGAGCTCGAAGCGGTGGAGCTGCTCTCGCCAGCCCCACGTGCGTGAATTCATTCCTGCATATGTCGCTTCGAGCATCTTTCCCTCAGTTCGGCGTGTCCATCTCATTGGGAACGTAGGAACAGCTCAAGAAATTTCCTCAGCACGTGAAGCCAGCGTGGATCGGGATACAGATTGTCGGCTGAGGTATTCCGCAAATGTTCCCTCTGGAGTTAGCTCAAGGGGGAACCTGCGGCAGGAATGAGTCATTTAGGCCTCTGCCGTCGGAATGTGCTGGGTAGGGGAGTAATTCCTCCGCTTGAAGGTCGGGAGAAAGTTAGCAGCTTCTTGGCACGACACCAATCTTCGGAGCTCCTCTAACCGAGACGATCGATGGGAAAGAGAGGCCCTGGTCAACAAAACCAGATCTGTGAGAGGCTAGAAGCCAAAAAGGGAATCTCCTCTAAAAGAGGTGGAACATACGCTCCTAGATGGGCTTTTATTGAGTGGTGAGGATGGAGGGAGGCCTGGGGCTTTCAGCTCCGTGGTGGAAGATGAATCCAGGGGATACCCAGGGGCAAGAAGCCAAAGGTGAAATACCAAGCTGGGTCATCATTCCTAGCCTGGGGATTCTTGGCTGTTCCCTCCCAATGGATGCGATCAAGCGAATCTGTACATTACACTATCCAATTGGGAAGAAGATCAGTAGCCATCAAGAACACTAGTCGAGGGCGATGGGGTCGCAGGAAAGTAGTTGTCAGGACAGGGTAGCGGTCTGGGGGAGCAGCCATGCGTAATCTCCAGCAGGAAGAGATCCAGGAACATCCACTAAGGTGGTGGGGACAGTGAGCTCTGAAACGGAACTTGTCCAGAGGGGAAAATGCGCAATCAGAGAATCATCCCCCAGCCTCGGGGTCTGCGCTTCTGCCTCCAATCCTTGGGAAACCTGGAAATTTCTTGGCTGTATTTCTCTTCCAGATAGTACTCTTGTTTCCTTCATAGATTGGGGCTGGGCAGGTAGCTGGAGTGATAGGTGCAAAATAGCGGCTGCGCAAGAGGGGAAACATGAGGCCAAGCAAATGCCGCAGTGGTTAGGTTCATGAAAGACGCCAAGGGTCGTCGAGGATGGATTCCGGCCGTGCGCATCGTGCAGCATTCACCTCTGGAACGTTCCTCTGGCTCTGCTCCACAACACACTTGTTCAGCGCACTGCCGGTCGACATGCAGATATGCGGCTATCACAAGAAGTCCCTAGTGACCAGTCAGTGTGCAGTAGAGACAGAGCACACAAGACGCGTAACACAAGGAATGATTTCTCTCACAGCCGAAGAGGTGCGACACACTCTCTTGATAACGTTTGCCTCGCGTGTCGACGTGCTCGTGACGATAATCCACAGATTCTTTCTTTCCATCTGGGAACTTCACCTGCTGGGAGATTCGTCCTATTTCCTCAGTCCCCACTCTTAGCCACAAAATCATGTGCGGTATGTCATTTTCCCGTGAGCAGGCTGTTTTTCCCAGATTCCTCGCATGCAGCACTTTGGTCGGACAGGTGGAAATCGGCATCGACTAGCAAAAGTAGTAAACTCCACTAGAGGAGAGGTCGATGTAGTCACGGACCACAAAAAGAGTGATGGAGTAGGGCGGCCCTGCAGCTGTTTTCTAGTATGTGCATGGAAGTGGAAGAAAGCGCCCAAGAGACTTGTCCACGCAGTGAAAGCACTACTAGGGCTATTCAGGTAGACGAGAAAGTGTCATGATAATCAAGGAAAATATATTAGAAGCAGGAAAGGATTACTAGGCAGGGGCCCGCTTTGTTGTACACTGGGAAGGTCTTTTCAACGCTACAAAAGCATAGGTTAGAGAAGTTACATCATTGTAGGTGTAAATCGATGAAGATTGACAGGGATTGGCGAAGGGCTCTGCTGAGCAAAGGGACCTGTCTTTGGAGTGGTCTTCGATATTGGATTCTCACATAAGGCCTTGTGTGGTGTTGTTTTCTTTCGGAAGTGTGGTCCATCTCATTTCGCGCCAGTATGGTCTGCGCGCTACTCGAGGACAGCAGCTCGCGGCCATGCTGCTTGAAATAACACAGAAAAATTGAAAAGAAATCCAGTGAGAGAGGAGGTGGGTCTGGGACTCTTGGGAATTAGGATAGTGGTCCGGCGACGAGTGTGCGTGTGGGGGCTGGGAGAAGCAGCCACTTGGCGAGTAATTCACAGGGAAAGAAGAATCGCAGGACCATCCGACATTACAGCGGCGCGAACAGAGCGAGCTTGCCTCGAGAGCAGGGTACACTGGCCGTCTTCGCGCTAATGTTTAAGATTTGGATTAGGCCGTTCGTGAGATAATGAAGTACAAGTCCTTGGATAGTGCAGTACCTTTCTCAGAACATCTTCTTGAGACCTGTAGATTTGGGCGTTTTGTTCATTTTCGGACAATAGTTTATGGTAGGAGGAGAGAGTTGAATTCGACTGTTGTTCGGTCGCAGCTGGTGCTTGAATGGTGTCTATCTGATCACTTGCTCCTACACCACGATGTCACTGATTGACCCAATCAGGATCATTTGGAAATCATATGTGGAGTCTCAAGGGAAATAAACCTCTTTTCCTCCTCACCTGGAGAACAGGGTGTGCTTGCATTCTCTTCGTGTCCGCAATAGTGACACACTGGATCCCTGAAGGGTCCAAGGCCAGGCCTGGACAACTGGGATGGTGGAAGATGCCCCTGGGGTGGAATAAATGGAATTTAAGGTCCTTCCAACAGATGATTCCATGATTCCCTGATACTTTGGATATGCTGATTAAATCTTTTGGTCCCAGTAAACGAAGAAAACCCTTATTTATTTCCATTTTGTTTTTCCAAAGCCTGTTCTCCAAACGTTTGCCACTCATTTCCAACTGAATATTTGGGGAGTTTATTTTTTTTTTTGTTTGTTGTATTTGGATTTCTTCACCCAAAAGCTGAGCAGAAGGGAGAAGAATTCCAAACCCAGGAGAGTTGTTGTTCCGCCAGAATTGAAAAGACGCGGGGAGGACGGGCTCTGCCACCTCCAGGCCTCGGTATTTAAACCTTCAAAGCCATTTTCTCACCTAAAAATCTTTGAAAATTCCTGTGGGGACTCGGGACCATGGGCCAGCTGAATGGGATATCCTCGAGGGATCTCCACAGGCGTGGGCTGGCTTGTGGAGAGGATCTCTAAAGACTCTTTCATGACTCACTCTATTCTATACACTATTGCACCTGTGTAAGGAAGTCTTTCTCAACAGAAGGCACACGAGGCAGCATAAAAATATACTCGTGAACATGAAAACATGAGCTGGGAGATGAAGCTGTAGACGAGACAGATAAGGTAACAACTTCCATCTAAAGAGGGACACACTCGCGGTGATTGGAGGAGGCGTTGAGTTCTCATACACAAGAGTGTAGCTGTGGATACATTACACTCTTGGTGGGTGGTTCTCTCTATCACATCTGACCAGGACTGTTAGTACTTGGGATTTAAATTTCAGAGGGGAAAATTGCACAAGGAGACGAGAGGGAGAAGAGAAAAGTTCATGAGTATATTTACAATCACTAAAGCAATAGTGCAACACAGGTGCCAATTTCCATCAGACAGCTGAAGAAGATTGCGAAAAAGGAATAAACACGCTTAAAGTGGCAAGTACTGTTTTATGTTCTTCTTTTCTGAGAACTCAACAATGGAAATATAATGAGCGCAGGGAAAAAATATATAACATAAGTAAATTGGGGCTTTCAAAAAGAACTATACTAGACCTCAGCACCATATCTGAGTTTGAGGAGGTACAGCTTGACCGAAGCAGATGGGAGTAATTTGTTGATGTCCTACGCAATATAGGGGCGCGTCGCGAGAACACCTCCAGGGATGATAGGCTGTAAATAATTTCTGACCACGGCGGTTAATCTCAAGACTATTCAGCAGCTAAGAAGCAGTGAGGAAGGAGAGTAGAAATCATTCTATTTAACAAGTGGGGCGACAGTGATTTCTCGATGGGTTTTATGGTAATCGTTCGCGCATACAAGGAGAGCGATGAGTAGTAATTTATAGGGAGATTATGATGGTTGCTGATATTTTGAGATCAGAATGAGAGGGCAGGGAAGCGCGAAGGCCTGAGCCATGTTTTCTGGACACTCCAATCTCGGGTTCGGGTAGAAGTATACACACGTGACAGGCCAACTTCCAAAAAGAAGCAAGGCGAAAAAAAAAGCAGCTCAAAAATGAAGTAAGTGTATAGAGCGTCTCATTAGACACGGAGATATTGTAAGGTGTGTGGGCAGCATATCCAAGCAGACCTTGGACCAGAGGAGAGATCAAGCTGGAAATCCTTTGCCAGCCAGAGCTGCGGTTTCCATTCCTGCTTTTCCCAATTTCAGGTAGATTCCTGGTTATGAGTTGATGTGGTAGAAACCAAACTTATGGCTCATAATCGGTACAGCCCAAGTTTTTGGAAATAATTATTGGTAAAGGAAAACAAGTTTTGGACAATATTTTGGTAAAATTCAAGGTTTTGGTAAATAATTGAAGATCACTTGGATCGTCACAGAGAGGTATTTGTTGATAAACCAGGAGCAATTTAAAGCAGGAAATTTTATTAATTCTTGCATGGAATTTCATCAGAAAATAGATCTCTGGGTCAGATTTCTGGGTTTCAGCTCCTGGGGTCAGCCCTGGCCTCTCTTCCTCTTCCCTGAAATTTTGGGGATGAGTCTGGGAGATCCAGAGCTCTCCTCCCACGTTGGTTCCAATCCCTTGGTGAAAATTGGATTATCCTGGTGTGGGGAAGGTGAGATCTGCAGTGGAGATTTGGAAAACCTCAGGGAAAAAAGCCCTGAAGGATTTTCCAGGCAGCAGAGCAGGAGCTGGTGAGGTGGGAGATGCTCCTGGGACCCACAGGATGAGTCTCCACAGAAAAATCCAAGGATGGTCAAAGATGCTCCTTGGAATTCCTGGAATATCAGGAGGTGGAAAGCTCGACACGAAAATGCAGCACAGTGGGAGCGATGGTCACTAGAAATTCTGGGAGCAAGGATGGATTCCTCAAACTCGGAGGAGTCACGGATAGGAAAACCTTGAGCTCCGGGACGGATATCTTGCGAGATCACCGGTGTGGCATAAGGTGCCTCGGGGACGGGACAGTGGAAAAAAGCGCGGAGCTACAATCGTGCAGAGGAACAGCGGGGACCACATAGAGTCACTTTGCAAGGATGACGGCTGAGGACCAGCGAACGTGGCTGGCTCACACACACAAGCACACACAAGGAGAGTGAGGTTGATTAGTGGGTTGAGTGGGTATATCGGCGATACTGGAACCTCTTCCCACAAAAGAAAAGACGATCCATATTGAAACAAGACACGCATTCTCATATACTATTTTAATTTTCTACAACAGAACAGGAACTGACAATAGAGCTTGAGTGGAGGTGGGGAGTTCTTTCTCATGTTAAAAATTGTCTCATTCCCAATGGCATATAGAAAAAAAAAACGCAGGATGGGATGATGTCTAAGACCTGACCTATGATAGCTGGCTCTAATGGTATCCGATTGACACTGAAACATGCCATTGAGGAGAGTGCGAAGCTTAAATGGGAGAGAGAAAGATAGAGGCTTATTGTTCTCATTATTTTTTTTTTTTTTTTTTTTTTGATTCACTTTTGTATAACACTGAAAAAAGGAATAAGACAAAACAGTAAGAAAAGAGAATCTCCTGAAAAAAAAATGCACACCGGGAGTGAGTCAAAAACTGCCTAAAATCGTGAATTTATGTGTCTTCACTCGTCCACACACAGAGTTTGGCTGTTGTATTCGCCAAATTGCTCTAGCTTCAGAAATTAGCAACAACTTTTGAAGTGCACAGAATCCATGCAAGGATAAGATGTTAACAAGAAATTTTGTGTTTCACAATTAACTTCTCATTAAATAGTTGAAGTCAGTCAGTATTGATGGATTGATTTATTTACAGAAAGAAACAGCAGACGTCTGTATCTTAAGGAGGGGGAGTGACTCTTTCCATTTGTAGAATTGGAAAGGGGAACTACAGAGGCCTATCTCAGAACTGCAACTGCGTCAACAAAGATAATTGGAAAATTTCATTTTGTGTTATTTTGTTTGCCATATCTTCTGTATGGATCAATGGGTCGATTTTTTCCGCATTTTTGATATATGGCCGTAGGCAGATGGTGTTCAGGTGAATGATACCAGTGCTGATGTGCGTGTCGTCTGGGGTGCGTTGTTCTCCGCGAATCGGACACGGGAGCGGTAGATAGTCTCGTTGACGGAAAGATTCTGGTGTCGGTGTAAGATTAAGTCATATGTTGAACAGTAGATTTTTTTAGTTTTTGAGTTGGAATTAAGGAACCACGGCATCCGTTTACTCCAATAGACCAAATTGGAGGTGGGGGCGAAAATTTTGAGTGAGGGCTGTTCCGATCGTGATTTGGGGGGGTTTGAAAATGCAGTGGATGTCTAGAAGATTGGTTCTGGAATTCCTGGGAGCAGGGTGGTGTCATCCAGAAAGTGCGAGGATCATTGAAGATGCTCCTGGAAATTCCTGTGATGCAAGATGGGTCATCACCAGAAAATCCAGGAGAATGGGAGCATGTTCCTGGAATTCTAAGGAGGAGCAGGATGGGCCTTCCTAAAAGAGTGCAGGGTCATGGAGAGGCACTGGCCCAGGAATTCTTGGAGCAGATGGGGCCTCCCAGGAAATGCAGCATCAACAGACAGATGCCCAGGAATTCCTGGGAGAAGGATCAGTCCCTCAGAGAGTGCAGGATATGGAAGATGCTCATGGAATTCCTGGGAGCAGATGGGTCATCCCAGCATTTCTCTTCAGCCCCACTTCTCCCCCTCTGCTCCAGTGGGTTGCTTGGAGATTTCACAGGAAACTTCTGGAATGCCATAGGCATTAAATTCCTGTTTTTTTTCAGACCAGGCCTCTCCAGCCCTCTCAGCTCCTGCAATTCCACAGGCAGAGAATTCCCAGTTTGGTCAGGACCCTTCACCCTCTGCCCATCCATCCCCTGGGAGCGGGGCACAGCTTCAAGCTCCATCCACAGCCAGCCCCAAGCTGGGAGCTGGGCCTGTGCTCTGTGTTGGGGAAGGTGAAACAGGAAAGCTCTTATAAATATGATTGTCATGCAAAAGATTTTTGAGAATATGGAAACTCTAAGTGAGATTGAAATGAAAGCAAGCTCTTGAGATCCCTCAGTTACTGAACAACTGGAAACAAATAGGCATGGCCAGTGAAGGTGATC
>NDFG01000030.1:237566-249978 GCA_002167245.1 Sporophila hypoxantha
TCTTTCCAACCTGAATGGTTCCATGGTTCCAGTATTCCATGATCCCATAGTTCCATGATTCCATGGTTCCAGGATTCCATGGTTCTAGGACTCCATGATTCCAGGATCCCATGTTTCCATGATTTCATGATTCCATGATTCCATGGTTCCATGGTTCCACGATTCCACGATTCCATGATACCATGATTCCATGGTTCCATGATTTCAGGATTCCATGGTTCCATGATTCCAGGATTCCAGGATTTCAGGATTCCATGGTTCCATGATTCCACGATTCCACAATTCCATTGTTCCATGATTCCAGGATTCCATGGTTCCATGTTCCAGGATTCCAGGATTCCATGTTTCCATGATTTCAGGATTCCATGGTTCCATGGTTCCATGATTCCAGGATTCCATGATTCCATGATTCCAGGATTCCATGATTTCAGGATCCCATGGTTCCATGATTCCACAATTCCATGGTTCCATGATTCCAGGATTCCATGTTTCCATGATTTCAGGATTCCATGGTTCCATGGTTCCATGATTCCAGGATTCCATGGTTCCATGGTTCCATGATTCCAGGATTCCATGATTCCATGGTTCCATGTTTCCATGAATCCAGGATTCCATGTTTCCATGATTTCAGGATTCCATGGTTCCATGATTCCATGATTCCAGGATCCCATGGTTCCATGGTTCCAGGATTCCATGATTCCAGGATTCCAGGACTCCATGATTCCAGGATCCCATGGTTCCATGATTACAGGATTTCAGGATTCCAGGATTCCATGATTCCACAATTCCATGATTCCACGATTCCATGATACCATGATTCCAGGATTCCATGATTTCAGGATTCCATGGTTCCATGATTCCACGATTCCTTGGTTCCATGATTCCATTATTCCAGGATTCCATGATTCCATGATTCCATGATCCCATGGTTCCATGGTTCCAGGATTCCAGGATCCCATGGTTCCATGATTCCATGATTTCAGGATTCCATGGTTCCATGGCTCCATGATTCCATGGTTCCATGGTTCCATGATTTCAGGATTCCAGGATTACATGATTCCATGGTTCCATGGCTCCATGGTTCCAGGATCCCATGGTTCCATGATTCCATGGTTCCATGGCTCCATGGTTCCAGGATCCCATGGTTCCATGGTTCCGAGGGCTGGGCTGTGCAGTTGGTGTCCATGGTGTGAGAGGGACAGGAGTGACGNATCCAGGAAAACCCAATGCCCAGGAAAATCCAACATCCAGGAAATCCCAAAACACAGGAAAACCAAACACCTAGGAAAACCAAATATCCAGGAAAACCCAATGCCCAGGAGCACCCAACATCCAGGAAAACCCAACACACAGAAAAACCCAGCGCCCAGGAAAACACAACATCCAGGAAAACCCAATGCCCAGGAACACCGAACATCCAGATAAACCCAAAACCCATGAAAACCCAACATCCAGGAAAACCCAAATCCCAGGAAAACTCAATACTCAGGAAAACCAAACACCTAGGAAAACCAAATATCCAGGAAAACCCAACGCCCAGGAAAACCCAACACACAGAAAAACCCAAAACCCATGAAAACCCAACATCCAGGAAAACCCAAATCCCAGGAAAACCCAATATCCAGGAAAACCCAAATCCCAGGAAAACCCAAATCCCAGAAAAACCCAACATCCAGGAAAACCCAAATCCCAGGAAAACCCAACATCCAGGAAAACCCAAATTCCAGGAAAACCCAAATCCCAGGAAACCCAACGCCCAGCAGGGGCTGGCTCAGGGCCAGATCCCTCCCTGGCATTCCCAGGAATGTTTCCTTCTGGGAATGCCTTGTGGGTGTGCCAGGGATGCCCGAGATGTGCCAAAGGCTGAGCCCTGCCCTGTGCAAGGCACAGAGCAATTCCCAGGGGATTTTGGGCAAAGTGGGGTTTAAATGCCGGTAAAACCCTGAAGGGAATGAACTGGAATATCCAGAGGGGTTTTTCCTACTCAGAAAATCCTGAATTCAGCAGAGYAGCTTCCATTTCCATCCTGCCATGGCCACACCAGGAGATTTAAACTCCCTGTCCCAMCCCTAGATGAGCACAAAGCCAATTTTAAAAAAGAGATTTAATACTGGGATTGATGTAAGAATATTTAGAGGTGCACAAAGACATACAAAAAAGATATTTAATACTGGAATTATGTTAAAATGTTTAGAGGTGCACAAAGACAGAAAAAAAGATATTTAAGACTGGAATAAATGTAAAAATGTTTAGAGGTGCATAAAGACATACAAAAAAAGAGATAATACTGGAATTAATGTGGAAATGTTTAGATGTGCATAGAGACATTGAAAAAAAGAGAACTAATACTGGAATAAATGCAAAAATGTTTAGCAGTGCACAAAGACATAGAAAAAAAGAGATTTAACACTGGAATTAATGCAAAAATGTTTAGATGTGCATAAAGACATTGAAAAAAGAGAGCTAACACTGGAATAGATGTAAGAATATTTAGAGGTGCACAAAGACAGACAAAAAAGATATTTAATACTGGAATTATGATAAAATGTTTAGAGGTACACAAAGACAGAAAAAAAGATATTTAAGACTGGAATAAATGTAAAAATGTTTAGATGTGCATAGAGACATTGAAAAAAAAGAAAACTAATGCTGGAATAAATGCAAAAATGTTTASAGGTTCACAAAGAAATAGAAAAAAAGAGATTTAATATTGGAATTAATGCAAAAATGTTTAGAGGTGTACAAAGACATAAAAAAAAAGAGATTTAACACTGCAATTAATGTAAAAATGTGTACAGGTACACAAAGACATAGGGAAAAAAAGATATTTAACACTGGAATTAATGGAAAAATGTTTAGAGTGCACAAAGACATACAAAAAAAAGTTATTTAATACTGGAATTAATGTAAAAATATTTACAGATGCACAAAGACATAGGAAAAATAAAGAGATTTAACACTGGAATTAATGCAAAAATGTTTAGATGTGCATAAAGACATTGAAAAAAGASAGCTAACACTGGAATAGATGTAAGAATATTTAGAGGTGCACAAAGACAGAAAAAAAAAGATATTTAATACTGGAATAAATGTAAAAATGTTTAGATGTTCATAAAGACATTGAAAAAGAAAGAGACCTAATGCTGGAATAAATGCAAAAATGTTCACAGGTTCACAAAGAAATAGAAAAAAAAGAGATTTAATGCTGGAATAAATACAAAAATGTTTAGAGGTGCACAAAGACATAAAAAAAGAGAGATTTAATACTGGAATTAATGTAAAAATATTTACAGGTGCACAAAGACATAGGAAAAATAAAGAGATTTAATACTGGCATTAATGCAAAAAATGTTTAGCGGCGCACAAAGACATTTTAAACAAAGCTACTTAATGCTGGAATTAGAATAAAAAAAATAAAAATATCCATTAAAAATGAATATAAAAGCAAAAGCCACTGCTGCCAGTGCCTGCTGCAGCCGCTCTGCGCCGGGAGCTCCGGAGGCTCCGGGAATTCTGGCGCCGGAGTCATCCCAGGACACGCGGGATGCGCCGCGGCAGCGCAGGGGTTAAAGGAACCCTCCCGCTCCGCGCCATCTGATGTGCGCGCAGTCCAAGTGCTCATTATGCCTCACAAAGCGGCACAAAGCCCTGCGTGGTACTGGCGAGGACTTCAGCGCTGCCAGCGCAGCTTATTTGGGATTTTTTTTCTTTTTTTCCCTTTTTTTTCCTTTTTTTTTTCTTTTTTTGTGGGTTAAAATAGACGAGAAATGTTCAAAGCCTGCCCGGATATTTGCAGGCAGAGCTCCTAAACTCGTGGAAATTAAGAGCAATTTTTTCAGTGAGATTTGCTATTCTGGGCTGGCAGGGAAATTTAACCAAGCGTGGCTCACCTGGAAAAGGAGGTGGATGAAGCTAAAGCCAAAAATCAGGAGAGAGAAAAAGCGATTTGAAAGGAGCAGAGGAAGGGGTTTTGTGGCTGAACAGCAAAATTTCCCCCAGCTAAGGGGGAAAAACAGGGAGAGGTGGCACAGCTGGGACAACTCCTGCTCCTCCAACCTTTCCAGAARAAAATTCCAGATGTGGGGAACAGGGAAAATTGGAAACAGGCAATAAACTGAAGATGTAGAGTTGAGGGCAGGCTGGAGAGCAGCAGCTGAGGGAGGTGGCAGCTTGGCACCGAGGGGGGGCAGAGAGGGGCTGGGAAAAGGGAAATTCCCCGATGGATGTGCCCAAAGTTTGCATTTACCTGGATGTGCCCAATTTTTATATTTACCTGGACATGCCCAAATTCTGTGTTTATCTGGATGTGCCCAGATTTTTTTATTTACCTTGGATGCACCCAAATTTCTGTATTTACCTTGGAAGCTGCCCAAATTTCTCTATTTACCCAGACATGTCCAATTTTTTATATTTATCTGGATGTGCTCAAATTTCTGTCTTTATCTGAATGTGCCCAAATTTCTGTGTTTATCTGGATGTGCCCAAATTTTTATATTTACCTGGACATGTCAAATTTTTTATATTTATCTGGATGTGCTCAAATTTCTGTCTTTATCTGAATGTGCCCAAATTTCTGTGTTTACCTGGACGTGCCCAAATTTCTGTGTTTATCTGGATGTGCCCAAATTTCTGTATTTACCTGGACATGCCCAAATTTCTGTGTTTATCTGGATGTGCCCAAATTTTTGTATTTACTTGGATGCACCCAAATTTCTGTATTTACCTGGAACTGCCCAAATTTCTGTATTTACCCAGACATGTCAAATTTTTTATATTTATCTGGATGTGCTCAAATTTCTGTCTTTATCTGGATGTGCCCAAATTTCTGTATTTACATGGAACTGCCCAAATTTCTGTGTTTATCTGGATGTGCCCAAATTTCTGTGTTTACCTGGATGTGCCCAATTTTTTTTATTTACCTGGATGCACCCAAATTTCTGTGTTTATCTGGAACTGCCCAAATTTCTCTATTTACCCAGACATGTCCAAATTTTTATATCTATCTGGATGTGCTCAAATTTCTGTGTTTATCTGGATGTGCCCAAATTTCTGTGTTTACCTGGACATGCCCAAATTTCTGTATTTACATGGAACTGCCCAGATTTCTGTCTTTACCTGGACATGCCCAAATTTCTGCATTTACCTGGATGTGCCAAAATTTCTGTATTTACCTGGAACTACCCAAATTCTGTATTCACTTGGATGTGCTTATATTTCTGTATTTACCTGGATGTGTCCAAATTTCTGTATTTACCTGGAACTGCCCAAATTTCTATATTTACCTACCCAATTCCAGCAGCTCACAGAGCCAAATCCAAGCAGTGGCCAAGCATGCTTTAATTATAACATTTTTGGCTTTTTGACTTTTTGGGTTTGTTTGTTTTGGGGGGGGGTTGGGGGTTTTGGAGGGGTTTTTTTTGCAGTTTTTTGGGGGTTTTTTTTGTTTGTTTTTTGGTTTTGGTTTTGGGTTTTTTTTGGTTTTTTTTTTTGTTTTTTTGGGGTTTTTTTTTGTTTTTTTGTTTGGTTTTTTTTTGGTTTTTTTTTTTTTGTTTTTTGTTTTTTGAGCCTGTATTTTTATATTTATTCAAGGAATAAATATACCTGGATATCCAYGAGGAGAAGCTCAAAGTCCCTGAGTTCCTTCTGGGTTTTGCTGCCTGGAATTGCAGGAGTGGGGAGCCCAAGGCTCTGTCGTGCCCRGGCATGTGCTGGGATCACAGGGGCTGGGAAGTGCCTCCAACAGAGCTGAAAACAGACTTAAAATGTGGTTTATAAAGGGTGAAAACAGAGTTAAAACGTGGTTTGTAAGAAGTGAAAAGCAGGGTTAAAATGTGGGTTTGTAACAGGTGAAAGGCAGGGTTAAATATGGATTTGTYAGGTGAAAACAGCGTTAAAATATGGAWTTTTAAGAGGTGAAAAGCAGAGTRAAAATATGGGATTATAACAGGTGAAAGCAGATTTAAAATATGGGTTTGTAAGAGGTGAAAATRGGAGTTAAATGTGGATTTGTAAGYGGTGAAAGCAGAGTTAAAATATGGGATTATAACAGGTGAAAGGTGYGTTGAAATATGGATTTTTAAGAGSTGAAAAGCAGAGTTAAARGTGAGTCTATAAYAGGTGAAAATCAGAGTTAAATGTGGATTTGTAAGAGGTGAAAYCAGAGTTAAAATATGGGATTGTAACAGGTGAAAGCAGATTCAAATTTTGGATTTTCAAGAGCTGAAAAGGAGAGTTAAAATATGGGTTTATAAGGCGAAAAGTGGGGTTAAAATGTGGATTTTTATCTCTGTTTGCTTCTTGAACAGCTGAACGTTCTAATGAGCAAAATTTTCAATGCAAATGAGGATTTTCCKATCCCAGTTCTCTTCCAGGTGGAACCGACCCCAAACCAGGTGTGCAAACCCTGGGGAATTGTTTGTGCCCGGAGCAGGCTCAAAAGGAGGGAAAAACAAAGTTTGGGGAGTGGGAGGGCAAATCCTGCCCCAAAAATCATCCAAAAATCATTCCCAAAAGGTGGGAAAGGCCAGGAGTGTGAAGCCAGCATGGAATTCCTCAGCAAAGGAATTTTTCCTCAYTCCTGGGAGAAGAGGGCGACCCCAAAACTTCCTGCCTCTGGAAAAACAACATCGCTAAAGCAGCAAATCCCTTCCAGAGCGAAACCAGCAACACTGAGAGGCGGAAATTCAGATTTTGGGATGATTTTGGGATGATTTTGGGATGGTTTTGGGATGGTTTTGGGATGAGGGAAAGAGAGGCAGGGAAATTTCAGGAAAACTCAGAGCTTATTCACACTGTTCCTACAAACAGGAATAAAAATAATAAACCACTGTGACAATTGTTAGTTTATGTTGCATGGACAACCAAAGTATTTCTGTTTGTGTTTTAATATTGGTATAAATGTTGTATTTAATAATATTAAATATYTTTAATAGTGGTATAAATGTTTAATTTAATATTGGTATAAAAGTTCTATTTAATATTGGTGTCAATTGTATAATTAATATTGGTATAAATGCTATATTTAATATTGGTGTAATTAAAACTGGTATAATTGGTGTAATCAATACTGGTGTAAATAGTGTAATTAATATTGGTATAAAAGTTATAACTAATATTGATGTAAATGTTGTATTTCATGGTATAATTAATATTGGTATAAAAGTTATAACTAATATTGGTGTGTTATATTTAATATTGATATAAATGCTATCTTTAATATTGGTGTGTTATAGTTGATATGAATTTTGTATTTCATATTGGTATAAATGTTCTATTTAATACTGGTGTGTTATATTTAATATTGATATAAATGTTTTGTTTCATATCGGTGTGTTAAATTTAATATTGATGTAAATATATTTCATGTTGGGATAAATGGTATCATTAATATTGGCAATAATAATTTTATTAAATGTAATAGTTAATATTTGTGTAGCTGTTATATTTAATATTGGTACAAATATAATCTTTAATACTGTGTAAGTGGTATAGTTTATATTGGTATAAAAGTAACATTTAATATTGATATAGATGTTATATTTAATATTGGCATAAATTTTATATTTCTTATTTGTGTGTTACATTTAATATTGGTGTAAATGTATTTCATTTGGGATAAATGGTGTAATTAATATTGGTATAAATGTATTATTTAATATTTGTGTAACTGTTGTATTTAATATAGGTACAAATATAATATTTAATATTGTGTAAATGGCACCATTAATATTGGTATAAATGTTATATTCAATATTGGTATGTTACACTTAATCAAATAAAAGGATTTGGGGTTGTTTTGCTTTCTGGGAGGCCTGAAATGATCAGAATTCCCATTTTCCAGCCCTTCCCACCATGGGCCAGCCCCTGAAGGTCAGGATGGAGATGTTTTTGTGGGGTGACCTCAGGATGATCTTCCCTACAAATAAGGATGCAAACAGGTCCTGCTTGATCATCTTCATTTATTGCCTTTTCTTCCCAAAATGCTTTTAAATGAGGAACTGTTAATTAATATTTGTAATTTCCCTTCTTCTGGCCCTGCAGGCTCCCATCCTCAAAGACTCCTTCTCTTCTCTTCTCTTCTCTTCTCTTCTCTTCTCTTCTCTTCTCTTCTCTTCTCTTCTCTTCTCTTCTCTTCTCTTCTCTTCAGGGAAGGGAAGGGAAGGGAAGGGAAGGGAAGGGAAGGAAGGGAGGGAAGGAAGGGAAGGGAAGGGAAGGAAGGAAGGGAAGGGAAGGGAAGGGAAGGGAAGGGAAGGGAAGGGAAGGGAAGGGAAGGGAAAGGGAAGGGAAGGAAGGGAAGGGGGAAGGGAAGGGAAAGGAGTGGAAGGGAAGGGAAGGGAGGAAGGGAAGGGAAAGGGAAGGAAGGGAAGGGAAGGGAGGAAGGGAAGGGAAGGAAGGGAAGGAAGGGAAGGGAAAGGGTCCTTGAGGATTTTAGTGGGAGCCTGCATGGCCAGAAGAAGAGAAACCAATATTAATTAACACTTCCTCATTTAAAAGCATTTAAAAGGGTCTGGAAAGGACCACAAAGATGTCACTGCTCCTGCAAGGGATTCCTTGGTGCCCCAGGACCAACAGCTGACAGCAGATCAGAGCTGGATGTACAAAATGTATCAACACATATAAATATAACAATGTATAAAAATATATCAATATAAAATTTTATATATATATATATATATAAGATACATGCATAGGTAAAATATAAAATTAATATATATGTGCTATATAAATGTATTAAAAATAAATTATATACAATAAAAATATACAAACTATATGAAAATTACATATTTTTGTAATTTAAATGCATAATGTATAATATATATTATATAACATTATTATATTATACATTATTTTTATACATATACATCCATTAAAATGTATAATATATAGTACTATATATTCTATAATGTATTATTTATTATATATATATAAAATATAATATATAATGTCTATTATCCATTATATATTTATATACATGATAATATATTATACATTATATTGTCCATATACATATATTATAATGTATAATATGTATAATTATATATCATATATAAAATATATGCATATGTAATATTAATTATATAAAATGCATAAATGTTATCAAAAATACAGATATATAATATAAAAATAGACAAAATATTATGAATGCTTTATATTTTTATATAATAGAGAAATGGAATAAATAGAGTATAGGTAAATACATTTTATATATCATACACAATATATAAATAATTTCAAAATTTTTGTGTGTTATTTGAAAAGTGCTTAAAAATTGGAGGAGTAGGTTCTTGAACAGATCCTCTGCTCTAAATTTCTTTGTTATTTATGGACATTCAGAGCTTTAATTCCTGCTTTTATTCCCTTTTCCCCTGATGTTTCCCCCTCCTGATCCTAAGGAGGGTTGGTTTTCCTGGCTGTCTCCCCACCCCCACAGGTTGAGTTATTTAAACCCGGGTGCTTTATTTAAACCCAAACTCCACAGAACCAGGAGGGTTTATTTCAGTTATTTCGGGTGTTTGCTCAGCAAAAACACCCTGAGCTCCCTGGCTGGGCAGTGACACAAAATCCTGAATTTGCTGGCACACAGTGCCTAGGGCAGCACTTGAGGGGCCACAGCCCTGGGTTTGGGACAGGGCAGGGATGGGGACAGGGGGACGGGACAGGGATAGGGACAGCGATGGGAAAGGGATGGGGACAGGGACAGGGGCAGGGATGGTGTGAGATGATGCTACAGAAGCCAAATGAGCTCCCCCATATCAGCTCCCAGCTGAAATCCAGCCTGAGAGCTCCACATCAGGGAGGAGGCTGAAAGCAGCACATCAGCTGAGCTTGCCTCTTATTAAGAGATTTCAGGTAATTATTCTCCATAAAACACAGCCTGAGTGGGTTAGGGATAGGGTTAATAAGGGGTAGGGTTGTAAAAGTCCCAAGCAGAACCTCTGGGTGCTCTCTGAGGGCCCAATCCCTGGGTTTTGGGACAGGGGCAGGGATGTGCTGAGATGATGCCACAAAATCCAGATGACTCCCCCAACTCAGCCCCCAGCTGAAACAGCCTGAGAGCTCCTCATCAGGGGCAGGAGGCTGAGCCCTTTGCTTTTATTAAGAGATTTCAGGTAATTAATTCTCCCTAAAACACAGCCTGAAGCGGCTGTGGGACAAGGGAAGGTTTGCACCGAGCCTTGGGCTGCAGGGCTGCTCTCTCCTGCTGCTTTTCCTCTGGAAAAGTCCCAATTCAGCACCTCTGGGTTCTCTGAGGGCCCATCCCTGGGTTTGGGGCAGGGACAGGGACAGGGATGGTGTTGAGATGATGCCAAAAATCCAGATGAGCTCCCACACCAGCCCCCAGCTGAAACAGCCTGAGAGCTCCACATCAGGTGCAGGAGGCTGAGCCCTTTGCTCTTTATTAAGAGATTTTGGTAATTAATTCTCCCTAAAACACAGCCTGAAGTGGGTTCAGGTTAGAAAAGGGGTTAGGTTGGAAAAGTCCCAAGCAGAAACTCTGGGTGCTCTCTGAGGGCCCATCCCTGGGTTTGGGGCAGGGATAGGGACAGGGTTGGTGCTGAGATGATTGCTAACAGACGTCAAATGAACTCCCCCCACAGCCCCCGCTGAAATCAGCCTGAGAGCTCCTCACCAGGTGCAGAATGGCTGAAAGCAGCACATCAGGCTGAGCCTTTCCTCTTATTAAGAGATTTCAGGTAATTAATTCTCCCTAAAACTCTGCCTGAAGTGCTGTGGGACAAGGGAAGGTTGCACGAGCCTTGGGCTGCAGGGCTGCTCTCTCCTGCTGCTTTCCTCTGAAAAGTCCCAATGCAGAAACCTCTGGGTGCTTTATCAGGGCCCTATCCCTAGGTTTGGGACCAGGGCCAGGAAATTGGTGCTGAGATGATGCCACAAAATCCAGATGAGCTCCCCCACATCAGCCAGCCCCCCAGCTGAAAACGCCTGAAGCTCCTCAATCAAGGGGCAGGCAGGCTGAGCCTTTCTCTTATTAAGAGATTTTGGTAATTAATTCTCCTAAAAACACAGCCTGAAGTGGTTTTGGGACAAGGGAGACTTTGCACCAGCCCCTGAACTCCATCTCCCCTAGCTGCTTTCCTTTGAAAGACAAGTTTTTTGGTTTGTTTTTTTTTTCCTCTTACAAAGCCCAGATGAACAAAAAAGATAAACAAAATAAAAAAGAGAAAAGTGCTAAGAATTAAATAGGATCAGCACAGCCCACCCAGCGGCTTGCACTATTTCTTGCAACGTGGTATTTTCTCGTCTGATTGTCCAGAGTTTCCTGATTCAAGCAGGAGAAACATCAATATTAAATCGCTTCTGCTCCCTTCCCAGGGAGAAGTGAGAGACAATGGGGAATATATCCAGCAGGGCCTCCGATGGCCATCATCCCATTCCTCCACAGAAAAATTCCTTAACATTCAGAAGAATCAGCCCATCCTACAGAGTGATGGGAATTAAAACAAAAGACAGTAAAAATGTCCAGGTTTCCCCAAAGTTGGGCCCCCAAGAGCCAGAGCAGGACTCGGGGACCCCCCAGGCAGCACAATTGTCTTGTTCTCAACGTTGTGAAACGTTCGAAAGGAACAACCGAAAATTCAAATCCCCGTTCAGTCTGTGCATACAGGAACCATATCGGAAGCAGGTGACCAGCTGCGGAAAGTTCATCCCAGGAAATGAAAGTCAGGACTCGCCGCTGTTTCGCTTTCCCATCGAAACAACCGCAGCAAACATTTCACAGCGTTTCTTTGGGGTTCTTCTCTCAGAGCAGCAGCAGGTCCCTATGGAAACTGCCGGCCCACGGGAGGGCTGGATCGAGCAGACAGGTTAGAAACGCAATTCCTGAAACCAGGAAGGTTTTACAAAATCCCAACTTCCTCTGGACAGAGATTATCCATAAAAACTCGCACCCGAACAGCACACATAAAGGAAATTTGCAAGCAGAGCGGATTGTGCCGTTCCCATGGCCAGAGAGACTCAGACCCCGAATTTTGCCCAAGGTTTCAGGCGAGATTTTTCTATAATTTTGTCTATAAATATGCTTTTCCCCACTCTAACACCGCCCTCTGCTGCAACCGGCTACGGCGCTCGAGAGCAAGTTCCGAGCGTTGCCCCTGGCAACGCAGATTGTGAAGTGCGATAAAAATTCTGATGTCTCGGTGGTTTTGAAAATGCCAGGCATCCAAAGATGCAATGATGCAGCCTCCTGCAAAGGGCATTCTGAGGTAATGGGAGAATATGTTTAAGCCTGCGGGAGGAGCAGGATGGTGAGAAACTTGAGCCCAGCTCCCTGTGACACCTCGGGCATCTGCTGCGCTGTTCACCTTCCTGCCACTGGTTCTCGCAACAACTTGGGAGCTCTTCCCTTCCCCAGAAACCAGGGCAAACTCGCCCAAACCATTTTTAATTCCTCTTT
>NDFG01000030.1:266532-277495 GCA_002167245.1 Sporophila hypoxantha
AAAAAGAGAAAAGTGCTAAGAAGTTAAATAGGGACAGCAGCAGCCCACCAGCGGCTGCACTATTTCTTGCAACGTGTTATTTTCTCGTCTGATTTGTCAGAGTTTCCTGTTCAAAGCAGAAACATCAAATTTAAGTCTGGCTTCTGCCTCCCTTCCCAGGGAGAAGGGAGAGACAATGGGGAAATATCCAGCAGGGCCTCCATGGCCATCATCCCACTTCCCTCCACAGAAAAATTCCTTAAACATCAGGAAGAATCAGCCCCATCCTTACAGAGGTGATGGGAATAAAACAAAAGACATAAAAATGTCCAGGTTTCCCCAAAGGTTGGCAAGAGCCAGAGCAGGACTCGGGGACCCCCCAGGGCAGCACAATTGTCTTGTTCTCACTTGTGAAAGTTCGAAAGGACACCGAAAATTCAATCCCCGTTCAGTCTGTGCTGACAGGAAACCATCGGAGCAGGGATGACCCAGGCTGGGAAAGTTCATCCCAGGAAATGAAGTCAGGACTCGCCGTGTTTCYCTTTTCCCATCGAAACAACCGCAGCAAACATTTCACAGCGTTTCTTTGGGGAGTTCTCCTCTCAGAGCAGAGCAGCGTCCCTGGAACCGCGGCCAGGGAGGGCTGGGATCGAGCAGGACAGTTAGGAAAGCAATTCCTGACAGGAAGGTTTTAAAATCCCAAATCCTCTGGGACAGAGATTATCCCATAAAACTCGCACACACGAGCAGCACACAAAGGAATTTGCAAGCAGAGCGGATTGGTGCCGTTCCCATGGCCACGAGAGACTCAGACCCCGAATTTTGCCCAAGGTTCAGGCGAGATTTTTCTYTAATTTTTCTATAAATATGCATTTTCCCCACTCTAACACCGCCCTCTGCTGCAAGCCGGGCTCGGCGCTCAGGAGCAGATTCCGAGCGTTGCCCCTGGCAACGCAGTTGTTGAAGGCGATAAAAATTCTGATGTCTCGGTGGTTTTGAAAATGCCAGAGCATCAAAATGCAAATGATGCAGCCTCCTGCAAAGGGCATCTGAGGTAAGGGATATGTTTAGCTGCGGGAGGAGCAGGATGGTGAGAACTGAGCCCAGCTCCCTGTGACACCTCGGGCATCTGCTGCGCTGTCACCTCCTGCCCACTCCTGCAACACTTGGGAGCTCTTCCCTTCCAGAACCAGGGCAAACTCGCCCCAAACCATTTTTAATTCCTCTTTTCCCCGGAGCTGAGCGCTGCTCCAGCTCAGGAAAAAGCTGMTTATAATCAGATATAATTGCCCCGACCTGGCAAGGGAGAAGGGGAGCTGAGCCAGCTGCCGGAATTTGCATTTACCCCTCGCCACTCTCTCCTCCAGGCCAGAGCTGCTCAGGCTTGGCCCGAGAATTTCACAACCAGCTGCAAAAAATTCCTCCTGCCCACAGCAAAAATCCTGATTTCACCCTGCCAGCCTGGGGCTCCCAGCGAGCTCTGCCCACGCCTGAGCCACAGGGAAGCATTTTTATTGGGAGCAGCCGTTGCCAAACCCTGATTAATGCAGGAGCAGCCAGAATTTAACTTGCCATTCCCTGGGCAGACCTGGTGTCCCRGGGGTGGCCTCTCCATCTCAGCACAAGGCCCTGAAAATTCATGGAATCTTTCAGATTCCTTGAGGGAAATAATTGATTTCTGCTCGTCTGGTTTGCCCCTAAATGGATTTAGAGGAAAACACCTGAGTTGGGCTAGCATTAGTAATTTTGTGTTTTATTGGGGATGAGATAAACACAGAGTGAGCTCCACAAAGAGTGGGYGCAGACCCTGGGATTTCCATTTTTCAGTTGATGTCCCAAAAATGAGTTCTAATGAACTGCTGCTGTGCTTTCCCCCAGGAATTCCAGGGGGTGCTGGATAAATCCAGATCCTCCTCTGGGATGGGGAATTTGGGGGAGCCTCAGCAGCAGCGCCTTCCCTGCCAAGCTGTGGCTGCAGAAATGCAGCAGAACCCTCCCAGCCAGAGAGCAGAGCCAATAAATTCACAGCAAACCCAAAATTCCCTGCTAGGAGAGGAGCTGAGGAACGCTGCAGCTCCAGGGTGTCCAGACACGGCAGGTCCAGAGATTAAAAGTCATCACAGCAGGCAGGGGTTGAAATCTCACCAGGGTAAAGTGGCCTGGTCAGGAAAATATTCCACATTTTCTTTGTGGAATATTCCACATGCTTCTGTTGTTCCCATTTCCTGGTAAGGACTGGAATTCTTCAGAGACTGGAATTCAGCTCAGAGTCCCTGCTGCCCCATGGCAGTGCAACACTTCAATATCCAGGACTATCCATCCCACAGGAATATTGGAAAATAAGGAATCAGTCAGTTCAAAAATTCCCTCTGAAATGACCCRTTTGAGAAAAGGAGCCAAGTGGTCTTTKAAATGAACAGATTGTTTTGTGKAAGTCCTGATTTTGSTRTCTATCCCAYCAGGAAAAACAGAAGCCCAGCACTTGGGCAACATTTATTCCTTGGAATTTACCCCTCAGCAGGGGCTGGGGGCCTGGGGGCAAACACCTTTGTGTGTTAAAGGAGGAGAACAATTGTACAGAGATAGAATTCAGTCATTTATCATTGAAGCTTCCCAGCACCCCAGGACAAAGCAGGCTCCAGCCAGGCTCTGGAATCCCACAGGGGAGGATGGGGTAGAGGGGAAAACCAGGAGGAACCCACAGATGTCACCTGGTTTGYCTTTACAGGAGATGAGCTGGGGCTGTGTTTGATCAGAGTCGAGTACAAAGCAAAGATCAGGAGCAGTGGCATCAGAAAGTGGCTCTGATCTGATCACAGAGCATGGAAAAGAGGGAATTTTGGGACAAAGCTCAGTGGGGAGAAGGAAATTTCTTTTTAACAGCTGTTTTGGGTATGTGAGAGGCCAGGAACGGCCGTTATCATTTCTTCTCTTGGCAGGGATTTGGGATGGGGCGGCATCCAAAGGAGGACACGAGGATGGGGAAGGGTCTGGAGAAGGGGAGTGAGGAGAGGCTGAGGGTGCTTGGAATGTTCAGCTGGAACAGGGGAGGCTGAGGGGACACTCAGCAGAGTCAGAGTCACAGGTTTTAGTGAGGGGAAGTGCAGCTGTACTGAGAAGGCTCTGACAAAGGAGGAATGATGAGGAGAACATCARTGATATCAGAAGGCTAATTAATTACTTTATTATGCTATATTATTTTATACATCTAAAACTGAGCTTGTCAAGRACTCAACTCTGCACACACTGCACTGAATCTTGTGACTGTCACCTGACAGTCCCAACACACACACACACACCTGGCCCTGACAGGCCAAGGAAAGAAAACACCATCAACTGTTGGGTGAACAATCTCACATTGCATTCTACTTTGGCACAAAACTACAGGCACAGAAAATTTGTAAGATACTTTTTTCGATTTCTCTGAAGGTTCAGAGAAAGTGAAACCCAGAAATATATCTTTGGGAAATTGTTAGCCATTTCTTTCTCCTGTGAAGAGAAATGTGGGCTGACAGGGAAGAGCAGACGAGGGGGGACAGGGGACTGAGCAGGGACAAGCAGCCAGAGGCAACGGCTGGAGCTGGGCCCAGGAGCAAGCTCAGGATGGAGACATAGGGCAAGGTTTTCACCCCAGAGGGATGCTGGCACATACGCCCAGAGGACTGGCCCAAGGCCAAATGGGCCCAAAAGGCCACCGAGAGCATGCCAAGAGCATCCAGGGATGCCCACAGCTGAAGGCACTTGCTGAGAGGCTCTGGGACAAGCTTTGAGCTTATGGGAATTAGATACCAATAACCCTGATGTGGTCCAACCTTCCAAGTCCAGCACATTCCAAGTTGCTTAGTGAGATGCACGGAATCGGAGGAGATGAAGTGAATGGGGGGAAGAAATTGGGCGCAGCCGCTGCAAGGGATGGCCAAGGGTAGGGGCTAGGTGGGGTCCTGGGCAGCGGCTGGGCTGGACCTGGATGATCCTGGGGTCCCTCCCACCCACCTTTCTCTGGTCATTTTGTGACCTTTGCCAAATGTCAGTTACAGAATCCCAGAATGTTTGAGTGGAAGGGACCCTCAAGAGCCCACCCAGTTCACCATGCGGCAGGGACACCTCCCACTCTCCCAGGGTGCTCCAAGCCCCATCCAGCCCGGATTTGAACACTTCCAGGGATTTTCTGTCACCAAAGAGAGCGAAAATGGCCGAAGCTGCACAGCAGAGGGAAGGCCCAGCCCTGGCTGAGCCCAGCCCAAGCAGCTCAGCCCTGCCCCTGGGGACAGACACAGCCCAGCAGCTCRGGTGTCCCCACTGCTGGGGGGACCCCACACCCGCAGGGACCCCCCAGCAGGGTGGAGATGCCAYCGTCACTCCTGTCCCTCTCACACCATGGACACCAACTGCACAGCCCAGCCCTCGGAACCATGGAACCGTGGATCCTGGAATCCGTGGAGCCATGGAACCATGAACATGTCATGGAACCATGGATCCTGGAACCAGTGGAATCATGATTAATCCTGGAATCCTGAAATCATGGAACATGGAACCATGGGATCCTGGAACCATGGAGCCATGGAACCATGGAATCATGGAACCATGGAACCATGGGATCCTGGAACCATGGAATTCACTGGAAATCCTGAAATTCATGGAATCCCCTGGAAACCATGGAACCATGGAACCATGGAATCTGGAATCCTGAAATGCAATGGAACCATGGAAACCATGGAATCATGGAAACCATGGAATCGTGGAATCATGGAAATCATGAAATCATGGAACATGAATCCCTGGAATCATGGAAACATGGAATCATGGAAATCATGAAAATCAGGAACCATGGAAGTATCAATGGAACACTGGAACCATGGAATCGTGGAATCATGAAAAATCATCGGAACCATGGCATCCTGGAATCTCAGGAATCATGGAATCATGGAATCGTGAATATGAAGTCTGAACATGGAAATCCTGGAACCATGGAACCATGGAATCATGGAATCATGAATTCTGGAATCCTGAAATCCTGGAATCATGGAAACATGGAACCATGGAATTCTGGAACCTGGAACCATGGAATCCCTGAAATCATGGATCCTGGAATCCTGGTATCATGGAATCGTGGATCGTGGAACCATGGAATCGTGGAATCCTGGAATCCTGAAATCCTGGAATCATGGACCATGGAATCCTGGAACCATGGAATGCATGGAACCATGGAATCCTGGAATCCTGGAATCATGGAACCATGGAATCTGGGAACCATGGAACCATGGATCACAGAATACTGGGCATCCTGGAACCATGGAATCATGGAACTATGGGATCATGGAATACTGGAACCATGGAACCATTCAGGTTGGAAAGACCTCTGAGGTCACCAATTCCAGCTGTCCTTCTGGCACGAAGGCACCTGCCATGTCCCTAAATTCATCCTGCTGTGCCCGTGGACAGGGTGGAGCCMTTTTCCTGCAGGACCTTCCTCAGGCCTGAGAACCTTCAGCAGCTCCTTGAGGTTCACATTTAACTTTGGACAGAGATATTCAAAGTTTGCTCCTCTGCTTTTGGCAAAAAAAAAGGGCATTTTTTGGGGTCAAACGAGCCAAAAAGAACGGCAAGGAAGGAGAGCAAACACCACAGCAGAGCCCAGCACCCCAGGAAGGGCCCAGCTGATTTCCCACARGTGAGAATCCCAGCCCTGAACAGGCAGAGGAACCCCGTCCTCACAGCCAGGCAGAATCCTCTCTGGTATGGGATTACTGGGATGAAGCAGCACAGGGAGTTCCCAGGATCCAGGTTTCAACAATTCCATGAGAGTTCCATTTTCACAGCAGTTTTAACAAGCAGGAGGCAATAAATGCAATTTAAAAGTGTTAATGAATAATTAAAGTCATATCTTAGGACAGACATGAGTCAAAAAGGGTAAAAGTTCAAGGCTTGATTAATTTTAAGTGTTTCATACAGAAATAACTTCCCATTTTTTCCTGTGATGTTTGCATTTGAGGGCATATCCAGAGTTAATTACCTGGGCAGAGTTCTGTGAGATTTAAAGATTAAAAACTAAAATTAAAAGAGAATAATTAATAGATCAAGACAGATTATTAGAYGTATTTAACACTCCATCAGCTGTCAAGGAGTCTTTAACACAACAGGAAGCAAAATGGTTTCAGTTTTGTTTATGCTGTTCAAAAACCTCTCTCTTATTTTCTTTTTTTTTCACAAGACTTAAAATCTGAATCAGAGTCAAGTTTATGTTTTCTTCCCCTTGCACCCTCATGAAACAATCTAAATATATTATTTCCTTTCCCCCCTTCTTTTGAGGAAGAGAAAGGATTTGTTTGGCAAAACAAACATCATTTAAAGTTCTGCTGCACCTCCTCCTGCCTTGTTCATCAGAGCATTTCTCAGGGAGAAATTCTGTTTACTAAAGGGATTTGGCTGGCAGGAAACACTTCCCTGAGCTCCCAAAATTCCACAGCAGCAGGAATTATCCCAAAGTACTTTCACCAACAGCCCCACAGCTGGAAATCCAGGGAAAACAACTTTCTACCCAGTTTTTCCAGCACTGACCCTGKGAGCCCAAAGCTCTGCTCTACCTCTGATCCATGGGACATGCCCGAGCACAGAACCCTTGGAAGTGCTTCCCAACTGCCTTGGTTTGGAAAAGAAAGAGTGTTCGTTAGAGAAGCAAAGGAGCCCTCCCTTGGAATGGAATGCAAACCCCCTCCCTCTGAATGTATTATAATTTTCACATTAAAAAGCTCTCAGGCAAAGATATGACAGGCAGAGATAACAGTTCTTTATGAGGGAAATTAAAAATACAAATGCAATAGTCAAACAAGTCCCTGCCAAGGTGGGAGAGCAGGCCTCTGGCACGCTGTGGGTCAGGGGGTGGCAAGCCCCATCCCATGGGGGCCTCAGCCTCCCTGCAGTGCCAGCTGTGCTTCTGGCTGCAGCAGGGATCCTGCCACACAGTGGGCGGAGTTTTCCTCTGCAGCTCCAGCGGCTGCTGGAGATGGGCCTGGGCTCCCTCTGCCAATGCAGGGCCAGCAGAAAAGCTGCTCCTCTGGCAAGCAGCGGGCCAAAGGCTGCTGTTTGCTGCCTCTAGGCTCAGATTGATCCACGGTAAGGAATGCTTGGCTCCTCCCCTGAGCCGCAGCATCTCCCCATGGGATGCTGGAATTGGATCAGCCCTGCAGGGACACTCAGTGGCCATGGACAGCAGAGATCTCCTGTGTGACAGTGTTCACAGGGTTTTTCGGACTGGGGAAGAGATGAGGATCTGACTCCATGTTTCAGAAGGCTGATTTATTATTTTATTATATATATTACATTAAAATTATACTAAAAGAATAGAAGAAAAGGTTTCAGCAGAAGGCTAGCTAAGAATAGAATAGCCAAGAATTAATAACAAAAGCTTGTGTCTCAGACAGAGTCCAAGCCAGCTGACTGTGATTGGCCATTAATTACAAGCAACCACATGAGACCAATCACAGATGCACCTGTTGCATTCCACAGCAGCAGATAATCAGTGTTTACATTTTGTTCCTGAGGCCTCTCGGCTTCTCAGGAGGAAAAATCCTAAGGAAAGGATTTTTCATAAAAGATGTCTGTGACACTCCTGGAGGGAGGATTGGCTGTGGGAGAGATCAAGAAAACTGCCCCAAGAACAGCAGAGAGCTGCCCCAGCTCTGACAGAGGGTGATAGGACACACACACATTTTACAACCCAGGACACCAACTTATCCCAGCCCAGGGAAAGATTTGTTTTCGTGGGAAAGGGGCTGTGGAATGCCTGTGCACATTTTCCTCCTGACCTCTCAGCTCACACCTGGAGAGAGGCAGGATGGGCACGGAGCTCCCCCATGGAGGAGGAAGCAGCAAAAGCTTTGCCCTGGGACCACCAGCCCTTCCTGGCCATCCCAAATCCCAACAACCCTGAGGCTCCCAGGACATCCAGGTGTGAACCAGGGCTGGCAGAAAACGCTTCCCTGAGCTCCCAAAACTCCACAACAACAGGAATTACCCTGATGTACCTTCACCAGCAACCCTGAGTGTCCCAGGACATCCCACAGCCCCACTGAGGACCAGGATGGCTTCAAAGAGGGCAGGAACCACCCCTGGGCAACCTCCCAGCTCCAGGGCTGGGTCACATTCCTGTTTCCATCAATTTTGTGGCATCCCTGAATTTCCAAAGCTCTGAAGGGGCTGGGGCAGGAGCAGAGTTTGTCCTCTTCTTTATCTAACACTTTTCTCCAAGTTCTTCCATCTTCCAGCGTTTCCTCAATTCCTTTTATCTGAATTAAAATCAGGGGGGAGTAAAAGACCTCACAAYCCTCAGTCCATGGCTATAACATATTTGTCCCAAAGTGATCAAATCCCTMCTGAAAATTGGATAAAAATATCCCTGGCAAACCATCCAAAGCGAAGATGTTCCTCCCAAAGGAARGATTTCAACACGCTCTTCCCTCACCATGGTGAAATCCTGGTTGTGCTTCACCCTCTGGGAGATTCCCTTCTCACTSCACATTAATCTTTTACAGGAATTTTTGTAGGAATAATCTCACTTAATTCCAGTGTTTAGTCTGGGACAGGGGAAAAAARATTTCCCTCCCCAGCCCCTCTCCTTTAACACGGAGCGTTTTCCCTTGGAATAACCAACCTATTTTGGGGAAGGGAGGGACAGAGCATATTTGGCCTTTGGTACGCATAATTTAATCCTTCTACAACTACCGCTTGCTTTTCATACTATCGGGCCAAAAAATGCCTCGATATACTTGAACGATATTTTACTAACATAGAGTGAGATACTCGGATCAAAAGGAAGTATCCCTGCATAGCTGCCTGAGCCTTCCAGCACAGCGAGCATTTCAAGATTCTTCGTGGTCTGAAAACCGTTCAGAGATTGAAGATTCCGGACGGGTTTTACGATGTTGAGGCTGCCCCATAAAATATATATAATAGACTTTCTCTGACAAGTGTGCGTGCTACTTTTTCTCGGAGAGACTGAATGGGCGAGCCGAGTCGAGATATACTGTTTTTGGTAGTTGATGAGCAGGTTGACCTGATATTCGCGCTCTCACCTATCTATCCGAGCAGCATCAGGAAACAGCTGGTGGGGGGATGGAATAGCAGAGGGTCCTTTTCCCCAGTTAAAACAGATTGGAGTGGTTTGGAATGGGAGGACCTTAAAGTCCCAATCCCTAGCTGTCGTCAAGCCTCACTTTAGCTACCCGACGACGCGATGCCACTTGGTCGCCCGGCAGTGGTGCCTAAGCGCCCCACCACGTCCTGCCCTATCTTGGACTACCCGCCAAGTGTGGTCGATCCTGCTTTTAGACGCGCTCTCAGGATCGAGCTGCCCATACTGATGGTGTAGACCAGCAATCTGCTGCCATGTTACTCGAACCTGCTCACCGCGTCGCGCGTTATAAGGCTCCTCTCTCCTCTCTCGTAGCTGGAACTATCACATAGCCTTTACGCCTGCCCAGTATGCCCACCTACTGTGGTGCCGTCGCTGCCAAACTTTGACTCCACAAAGAGCCGCTCAGCGTTCGGTAGTGCGCCAAACGCGCCAGGGCATACCACCGCCTATCCACCCATATCTCGTTCGCCATACGTGATCGCTTCCGGTTGTCCTGGCCTTTTTATTGGGCACATACACAGGTGACCTCTCCAGTATCGAAGGGCTCCAGGGGCACACAGCTGCTCTGGGCACCCTGGCACGCCAACAGCCTCGCTCTCTCTAACCAGCCTTGCCAGGCTACAAACCCCCTGTGGCAAATGGCACTGGGGGCACCTGCAACCAGCCAGGAAATCATTCTTTCCTTTCCTTTCTCCAGTTGCTGCAATGGGTTTTGGTGCTGGTTTCCATCCTTGGTTCAGGAATGGGAATGCCAGAGTGGTTTGGGGGAAGGGATCTTCAATGCCAGCTCATTGCCATCAGGGCCACCTCCCACTGTGCCAGGTGTGCTCCCAGCCCCAATGCCCAGCCTGGCCTTGGGCACTGCCAGCGCTCCAGGGCAGCCACAGCTGCTCTGGCAATTCCAGCCCAGCCCCTGCCCCACCCTGCCAGGGAACAATTCCCAATTGCCAAGATCCCATCCAGCCCTGCCATTCCTCTGGCACTGGGAGCCATTGCCTGGCTCCTGTCCCTCCATCCTTGTCCCCAGTCCCTCTGCAGCTCTCCTGGAGCCCCTTCAGGCCCTGCAAGGGCTCTGAGCTCTGCCTGGAGCCTTCTCCTCTCGCAGGGGAGCCCCCCCAGCTCTCCCAGCCTGGCTCAGAGGGGCTCCAGCCCTGCAGCAGCTCCGTGGGCTCCTCTGGCTCTCTCCAGCAGCTCCACATCCTTTGGATGTTGGATCCCAGTTCTGCAGGTGGGGAATCACCTGAGCACAGCAAATATCCTCAGGTGAAGGAATCAGGCATCGCTTTTGGGACATCACTTGTAACAGTGGCCCCGAGAAATTGCAGCAAAAATCCTCATTAATAAAAATGAAAATCAAAGAAAAGCTGCTGCGTTCTACATTGGAATTTTATGGACAGGGAAGGGAAAACACTTCTGGAAGCAGCTGGGACAGGAGTCACCAGGGCAGGGTTGCCTCATTCTTGTGCTCAGACTGGAATAGGATTTTGCTCTGGGCTGCGGCCGMATTTCATCAGTTTCTGTTTGGGGTTTTGCACAACTCGAGCTCGCTGTGCTCCAAGGGCTGTGCAGGATTCCCAGGAGCAGCCTTTGCCGMGTTTGTGGGACCCACAGAACCTCACAGAGCCTTGTGGAGCTGCTGGCAGGGACAAGATCTGCTCAGCAGCACACAGGGCAAAACCCCAAACCCATAAACTGGGCAGAAATSTGTGACAGCACTGAAGCACCAACGGGCCCAGCAGGGACAGGCTCCCCCTGCCCTGGAGGGTGTGGGGCAAATCCCTGGAGTGAGGGGGCAACTCCCTATGGCAGAGATGTGCCCGGTGCTCCTGGGCTGTCCTGGCACCTCTGTCC
>NDFG01000030.1:289044-299383 GCA_002167245.1 Sporophila hypoxantha
GGGGTGGCACTGGGGGATCTCTAATGTCCCTTCTAACCAAAACCATTCCATGACTCCATAAAAACACCCAGCAATGAAATGAGGTGAGGTTTGAGCTTTTCTGGGTCTGGGGTTGATTTCTCTGGCACATTTGGGCTCCAGCCACATTTGGATCAAGCCTGCATCCCCCAGGTCAGGGTCTGACTGTGACACTGGAGGGGAGGGCTCCAGTCCCAGGTTTAAAATCCCCACAGGTGCCAGGCTGCTCTGCCTCTCACAGGAAGCTTTGGGCACCTCTCAGGGTTTGTGTTCTGGGCCAGAGCTCTGGGCTGGAGCCCACAGAGCTGCTGCTGTCAGGGTTTTGGACCATCTGCCTCTTCCCAACTGGAGACACTTCCTGCTGCAGGAACCCGAGCCCAGCCTGGGCTGGTTTCAAGGTTTCCAGACACTTCATTGCATCTCCATGGCAATAAAAGCCTGCTCMGTGCTCCTGAGCTCTGTCAGGTGCATCCTGTGTTGGTTCAGCCTTGACCCAGCACGTGGATGACACCAAAATCCTCGGAATCAACCTCCAAGAGGAGCATTCTGGAGCTCAAAGGGTGGGAGCCTGGCTGAGCCCGGATGGAAAATGGGCAGGAGGATACCTGGCAACATTCCTGTCCAATTAAAGCTAATTTATTGTCCATTTTTCTCCTRGTTGCTGCTCTGTTATTAATTGTTAATGTAGCGGTGCAGTCGCTGCTGTGAGAAGAAAGGCTGCTGGGAATGGCTGAGGGAAAGAAAATGGGAAGGAGGAATGAATGGGGGAAAGCTGGATCTGGAAAGGCAGAATCTGTGCAAAACCAGGGAGTGCTGTGGCTGGCTCYGCTCTGCAGGCACTGGCAGGAAATTCCTGCTCTTGGAACAAGAGGGGAAAAGGATGGCAAAGAAAATGAAATGTGTGGGGTCACCAAGMTCCTGAATTATAGGGTTGTGTCTGTGTGAAATGCTGGCAGGGAAGYAGAAATCCTGGGAATGTGAATTTGCAAAATCCTGTTTAGGACCCACACACAGTTTTCCCTATAAATAGAAACAATTCCCTGCTTCACACTGAAACCCAAAAATGCTTTGCCTTTGGGTAATCACTGGGTGACCGTGTTCACAGGGGTCCCAGGATGAGGGAAGAGACGAGGATCTGACTCCATGTTTCAGAAGGCTGATTTATTATTTTATTATATATATTATATTAAAACTATATAAAAAGAATAGAAGAAAGGATTTCATCAGAAGGCTAGCTAAGAAAGGAAGAAGAATGGAATGATAACAAAATCCTGTGACTGACTGAGACAGTCCAGACAGCTGGACTGTGATTGGCCATTAATTAGAAACAACCAACATGGGCCAATCACAGATGCACCTGTTGCATTCCACAGCAGCAGATAATCAATGTTTACATTTTGTTCCTGAGGCCTCTCAGCTTCTCAGGAGGAAAAATCCTAAGGAAAGGATTTTTCATAAAACATGTCTGTGATATCACTAGGTGCTTTTCCATCCTTGGTCTGGTCATATCAACCCCCCAGGAATTTTTAATAAAAAGTACTAATGGGTTTTAGAATTTTTACAAGAAATTATTGCTGAGTTTCTCACAACATTTCATATAGAACAGCTGTATTTTCTCTAGACAAATATACTGAGGAAATCAGGGCATTCTTTTTGCAGTTTCGAAGGGTGAGCCAGGTTTACTCGAGCTCTGCATCGCTAGCTAAACTGGTATCACCTTCAATCTCTGTCTTTGATTATCTTTATCAGACCCAGTCATTTCTGTGGTCAGAGATGCTCAGCACAGAACCAAAGTCTGTGCTGGCTCTCTGAGTTGGGGCTTTGCACCGGATCATGATCAGCTGAGAAGCAGCCAGGTGGGAAGTGAGTCCATCGTGGTCTAGGTGAACCTTCATCCTCAAGTCCATTTCTCGCTGCTTTCTCATGGCATACAGGGTGTTCTGCAAAGAGGCACAGGGAGAATGTGAGATACCCAGAACTCGGGATAGCTTAATGACAATATTCTTAAAGGCAGCTTGTGCCAATATCACTGAGAGTGCAAGGCAGACTTGAGTAGAGAATAAAATGGCCATACTTTCTGTTCATGGAAATGAATATAGGTTAGTCAATACATGTGCTTTTCTTGGGTAAGCGATTTGAACCATGGAGTGAAGGTGGCCACAACTCCTGCGAGTTTTAAGCTACTACTGCTACTGCTACAAAAATTCTCAGATTAGGATTTTAAGAAGGTATTTTTTAGCAATTTTTGGTATTAGAGAATGAAATAAAAAATGACAACTAGGTCTTTTTCTTTTATTATTTATTAATTTGGTGTAGCTGGCAGGTGCTTAATCTTTGCACTTGAAATTACTAAAGTGACTGAAGGGTGAAAAGATCTTAGGGCAAAAAGATGTCTAGTGGATTGGGATAGGAGATGATCAGCGGCTATACTGTCAAGGGGGTATGAGCAGACCTCTAGCTATTCTACTTCACTGGCGGCAGGTTAGGGGATGCATGTCTTTTCAACTCTTATTTTGCAAGCTGGTATGTTAGATACAGTAAGCATACTTCACACTATTCTACACTTTGGGAGTTTTTTTTTTTTATTTAAATTATTTTAGCGTTGCTTTTTTTTTTCTTTTTGTTGGTTTCGTTTAACTTTTTTTTTTTTAAGAAAATAAAGGATATATTTTTTCCTTCCAAATCAAATACACATGGAATGAAATTAAACTTAAAGCTCTTAGGTCTAGTATACTACCTAATTTTAGGTACACAACTGCGACAGTTTATTTATCATGAATTTGGGCACTCTGTTGTGTCCAGACAGAGAGGTAGGATGCTCTAGAGGACACTTAGTTTTAAAGTGGCGTGAGATCACCATCCAGAAAGGTCTGTCCTGTGTCACAGAAGGTAGAAGACAAAGTGAAGAGGACCATAGATATTGAATGTAGGTGCCTTAATCAGATGCTGGAATTAGTTGAGTTGATTCCAGAATTAATTTTCAATAGAGCGAGGGAGTCGAGGGAATAGAGAAGGACATTTTGATCGAATTTGATAACGCCAGGAGGACACAAACCAAGTGAGAAACAGTCGCTAGGATAACTTTCTTTTCTATCGCATACCTCTAAGGTTACACTTACAGTCGGAGGTTAGCTATGACTAAAAGGATAACATACTCTCTATACAGAAGGCTGTAGAGAGGAAAATGAACGAGTAAATTTCACTACAGAATGCCTAAGGACATTACCATTACACTCACGAACCCTCTCACGACTTCCTGGGACTCGTGTAATATATCACAAAGATATTCCCATCCATCACATTAAATCAGGTCGTATGATTCTTCCTCTCTGTGTGTCCCTGCTTTGGTTCTGACGATTCAAGCAAAAGGCATTTGAAGCTATGTACTATAAGAGGTATAATTTCTCTCTACTACGTGTAGTTAAAAAGTGGTTGCTGGAATTCTCGCATCTTCCACAGAGCTGCTGCGTCGGGCGACTAATAGAATTTGGTTTTAGCGTCGTGTTCTTTTCTCTAACATATATCCAAAGTCAAAGCTCTATTATATTCTACAAGATATACATACCCTTTGAACATGATGAACCATGGAGAGAGTTGCTCTAACTGTACGTAAAGTTTGGTATATTTGTTCGATGTAGGGAGAATTAATATGTCATAATATAACTATGATCTCCTAGGCGATTGTGATCTCATCTTAAGCTTATTGCTCGTCTTTGTGTTAAGAGATAGCAGCTGTATATCTCATGAAAATCAAGTCTGCCTCAGAAGACCTTTTTCATACCTACAAGACAGAGGAAAGTGCGCAACAAAATTCTCAATACCCCAAATTCTCCCAGATGCACGGAGCACAGAATTAGAAAAACCACATTTATGGGAAGCGCTGGAAGAACGGGCAGCCTCCTCCAGGGAAGGGCTCTGTTTCATGTGAGGGAGTCAGAAGGAAATGGAATTCATCTGATAGGAAAAAATCTTTCAGGAAGGCAGAGTTGTGGAAATGGCAGGTGGAGCAGCCCAGCTCTGCATGGATAACTCGGAGGAGCTTGTTTCCTTTTCCTCCTCATCTGGCCTGTGCAGGCTTCCCAGCTGTAACCCGTGGTGCTGGGATCCAGAATGGGAATGCAAGAGGGAAAACCCATTTTCCCTGGGGGCAGGGAGTGAAGGAAAAGGCTGGGAAGGGTTTTCCTTCATTTACTGACCTGTGAAGAGAGCCCCCCATTTCCCTGGACTTGTGATGGTCTCACCTGTGCTGAGCTGGGGAAACTGCTGGGGCGTGTGGCAGGAAGGTGTCCTGCAGCCCAGTGTCACTCCCCTTGCACCTCCTGTCCTGGTGTCACACACAATACCTCTGGCTGCTTTGGCTGTTATTTTTTTCCATTTTAGAATTGGAATAATTTGTGACGGTTGTTCACAAGGGTTCTTGGGCGAAGGAAGAGACTGAGAAGGTTACTCCTTTATCAAGAAGGCTTTGATGTTATTATTTTATGATATATACATCTATTAAAACTATACTAAACAAGAAAAAGCAAGTAAGGTTTCTAGAAGGCTGTACCTAAAATAGAAAAGTAAAGAATGCTAACACAGAGCGGGAGGGCTGCCTTGACAAACTGTGAGAGCCAGCTCTGCTGTGACTGGTCACTGAACCAAAACATCCACACGACCAATCACAAGACCCTGTTGCAATTCGCACAAGCAGCAGACAATCATGGGTTTACATATTGTTGCTGAACTTTCTTCAAGCTCCGCAGGAAAAAATCCTGAAGAGAGGATTTTTTCATAAAGAAATGTTGTGGACAGAAATAATGGGAGAGGTTGCCAATGGAAATGCTGTGGACAAAAGGAAAGTGACACAGGGCATGGGGTGGGAAACTGCCCTTCAATCTGACCATGTCTAAATAAGTCATTGATTGGAGTTTATTTATTCATGTCTTTCTACCAAAATCCCCAGGGACAGGAGGGTGTCCTGCAGCCCTGGTTTCACCTCGTCCTTTGTCACCTTCATGCACAGGACCTGTCACCTCCTGTCCCTTGGAGTGTACACACAAACCTCCTGGTTTTTTGGCTGTTTTTTTCCATTTTAGATTGAATAATGGGAGAGGTGCCCCTGAAATGCTGTGACAAAAAGGAAAGTGACATGGGACCATGGAGTGGGAAAACTGCCTTCAATCTGGCCCATGCTCCTACAATAAAGTCATTGATTGGAGTTTTCATTTGTTCATCGTCTTTCTACCTAAAATCCGCAGGGACAGGAGCTGTACCCATGCAGCCCAGTGTCCACTCCCTTTGTCACCTTCATGCACAGGACCTGTCACCTCCTCTCCCCTTGGATGGGCACACATGAACCTCTGGTTTTTGGCCTTGTTTTTTTGCATTTTACATGGAAATAATGGGAGAGTATGCCATGGAAATGCTGTGACAAACAAGATAATGACACCGCGGGCATGGGTGGGAACTGCCTTCACATGGCCATGCTCTAATAAAGTCCTTGGATTGGAGTTTTTGTTCATGTCCTTCTTGGGCCCTGTTACCAAATGCCCAGGGACAGGGCTGTCCTGCAGCCCAGTGCACCTCGCCTTGCACCTCCTCTCCCCTTGAGTGGACCACAACAAACCTCTGTTTCTTTGGCTGTCTTGTTCCATTTAGATTGGAATAATGGAGAGATGCCCATGGAAAGTGGACAAAAAAGAAAGTGACACAGGCCATGGGGTGGGAAACTGCCCTGGGTTGTGGCCATGCTTCTAAATAAAGCCTTGATTGGAGTTTATTTGTTCAACCATTTTCTACAAATCGCAGGACAGGAAGGTGTCCTGCAGCCAGTGTCACCTCCCCTTGTCAGTCTCCTGCCCCTTGGAAGTGCGCACACATAACCTCGGTTTCTTTTGGGGTTGTTTTTTTTCCATTTTAAATTGGAACATGGGGAAGGTGCCCATGGAAATGCTTGTGAAAAAGAAAGGTGACCAAGGACCATATGGGTTTGGAAACTGCCTTCAATCGTGGCCATGCTCTAAAATAACAGTCATTGATTGGAGTTTATTTTGTTCACATCTTTCTTACCAATCCCAGGGACAGGAGAGTGTCCTGCAGCCCAGTTGCTCACCTGAACCGCATGCACAGGACCCCCTCCTCTCCCCTGGGAGTGTCACACAGAATCCTCCTGGCTTTATCTTTGGCTGTTTTTTTCCATTTTAGATTGGAATAAAGGGAGAGGTGCCATGGAAATGGCTGTGACAAAAAAGAAAGTGACAGCGGGGCCATGGGGTGGGAAACTGCCTTCAATGTGCCATGCTTCTAAATAACCAGTTTTTCATTGTCCTCATTGGGCCGTTCAAATCAGGAGGGTGTCCTGCCTCTCCTTAGCCACCTCCTTCCTGAGGCCCAATGAATCTGTCTAGGTGTTTTTCATTAGGAGGATTAATGGGATGCCATGGAAATCACGCCCGAGTGCAAGGCCTTGGAACCTGCGCTCAACTGGCCATGCTCTAAATTAAGTATTGTATTGGAGTTTTATTTTTCAAGTCCTTTTGGCCTTCACCAAACAATCCCAGGAAGAGAGCTGTCCGTGAGAGTTGTCACACTCATCCTTGTCACCTTCATGCACAGGACCTGTCACCGTCCTGTCCCCTTGGAGTGCACACACAAACTCTGGTTTCTTTGGCTGTTTTTTCCATTTTAGATTGGAACGGAGAGATGGCCATGGGTAAATGCTGTGAAAAAAGGTACACAACATGGGGGAAAACTGCCTCGAACGGGCAGCTCAAATACATTATGGTTTATTCGTCTCAAGGCGCAAGAGTCCTGCACCATGTCTCCACTGGAATTGTGCCGAAGCTCTAAATAAAGTCATTATTGGAGTTTATTTTCACTCCCTTCCTTGGCCCTTTCTACAAAATTTCCCAGGGACAGGAGCTGTGCTCCTGCAGCCCCAGTTGATTTCACTTCCCTTTGCCAGGGACCTCCTCCTGTCCCTTTGAGTGTCACACAGGAACCTCTGGTTCTTTGGCTAGGTTTTTTTCTTCATTTTAGATTGGAATAATGGGAGAGGTGCCATATGGGAAACATCGTGTGACAAAAAGAAAGTGACCATTCGGGGCCATGGGGGTGGGAAACTGCCTTCACGTGGGCCATGCTCTAAATAAAGTCGATTGATTGGAGTTTTATTTGTTTCACATCTTTCTACCCAAAATCCCAGGGGACAGGAGTGTCTGCAAGCCCGGTGTCACCTCCCCTTGGCACCTCTGGTTTCTTTGGCTGTTTTTTGAATTTGGACTGGAATAATGGGAGAGGTGCATGGGAATGCTGGGAACTGCTGCCCTGAGGCAGCGACAGGGGGCCATGGAGTAGGAAACAGCCCGGGTGTGGCCTGCTCTGAAATATGTCATTTATTCAAAGTTTATTTAGTTCAAGTCCCTTTCCGTTGGACACCTCCTACTCCAGAATCCCCGTGCTCCCAGTGACTCTGCAGCCCTTGGTGCTGTGCTGGGTGAGGAGAACCTTCGCTCTTCAAACACCAGGCTGCTGATGATTGAAGAGAAATTTTACATTAAAGCTCCATTTTTTCAATGTTATTAAGAGTTAATGTCAAAGATGTCCTGCCCTCCCAGATGTGTCTGCCATGGGCCGTGGCTTGCATGGAGCTCAGCTGGAGCACACCCTCGAGATCCTTTATTGCGGGATGCTTGGCCGGCGTTCGGATTCCATCAGGAAAACACCAAACCAACTAATTCCCCCCTGCTTATTACACTTTGTAAATTTATTAACACTCTGTAAAAATGTCTGTAAATGGAACCCCTATGTACGAATGGCCCGGGGCAAGCCCTCGATGAAAAGGCATCACAGAGGCAGCTCTCCAAGCCTAGCAGTGGTTCTTGTGAGGCTGTGGCAAGGCCCAGATGTTGTTCAGGCGGCTCTGCGCTTTGCTCTGGCGTGTGCCAGCACGGGTCTGGATTGGATTCTGCTTCCTTTTCTGAATCTAAAAATATTCTTGGCGTTCAGAGAGGCTTTGGAAGCCCAGGGTTTGTGTAGGACCCGCCAGGGCCCCTTGGCCCAGCTCTTGCTGGGTTTGAAGCCTCTCCCAACTCCTATCACCCGGGCTTTCCCTCTCCTGGAGCTGCAGGTGGGAGCCGAGGGAGCTGGCAGGCCTGGGCTTACGGAGGGCTGGGGTAGGCTGGGTTGCGTGCGAGCGAGCTGGCAGACTGCTTGGGGTGGTTAGGACTGTGGGCTGGCTGCAGGCTGGCTTGGATGGGAGCTGGGCTTGGGACTGATGGATGACTGGGCTGCAGCTGGCTGGCAGCTGGGCTCATGGGTGGGAATGGAGCTGGCGGCAGCCTGCGGGATGGAGCGGCTGGGCTGCTGGGCGATGGGAGCTGGTGCGCAGGCCCTGGGCTTGGGGATGTTGAGCTGGGCTGCCAGGCCTGGGCTCTTGGGGATGGAGCTGGGGGCTGCAGGACTGAGGTGGGGAATGGAGCTGGGCTGCAAGCGACTGCAGTGTGGGGATTGGAGCTGGGGTGCAGGACTGGAGTGTGGGATGGCAGGAGCTCGGGACGCTGCGACTGAGTGTGGGATGGTCCCCAAGCCATGGCGGAGCTGGGGCTGCAGAACTGGGGCTTGCCCTGGTTGTTAGGAGCCTGAAGGAGCTGAGGTGCAGGCCTGGGCTTGGGGATGGTCCCAGGAGCCTTCGGAGGGAGCTGTAGGATCTGAGCTCAGGGCCGGTTTAGGAGCCCTGATCAGGAGCTGAGGCTGCAAGACTGAGCTTGGGGATGGTCCACGAGCCAGGAGAGTGCAGACTGAGGTCAGGGCTGGTTCCAAGGGCCTGAAGGGGAGGCTGAGGCTGGGCAGGAATCTGAGTGGGCGGATGGTCCAGGAGCTCGGGGGAGCTGCAGGACTGATGCTCAGGGCTGGATTTTAGGGGCTTGCTGGAGCTGGGCTGCAGGATTGAACTTGGGGATGGTTCCAGGAGTCCAAGGGAGTGAACTGCACGGACTGAGCTCACCCGGGCTAGTACAGGAGCCCAAGGGAAGCGCGGCTGCACGACTGAGCTTCGGATGGTCCCAGGTCCTCTTGGCCTGGAGCTGGGGCTATAGGACTGAGCTTTGGGGCTGGTTTTAGGCGGCCCGAAACGGAGCTGGGGCTGGCAGGAAGAGCTCAGGGTTGGAGCTGGGGCTGCAAGGACTGAACCTGGGGGCTGGTTCCAGGAGGCCAGGGATCTCTGAGAGTTTGTAAGCTTGAGGCCCGAGGTTACAAACGCGGGATTGGCAGTCAGGCTTCATCTCTGGATATTGACATTCCCTTGCCAGACAGCCCCCGCCTGAAAGGTCTGGGTTCCATGGCCTCGGAGGTTTTTTGGGAGCTGTGGGAAATTCTCGGCTGCAGGGAGATGAAGAGCTTCAGTGCTGGGGAAAGATGAAACAGGAAAAGCCTTATAAATATATTGCGCTGGCAAAAAGATTTTGAGAATTTGGACACTCTAAGCGAGATTGAAATGAAAAGCAAGCTCTGAGATCCCTTCACTTTACTGAACAACTGGAAACAATGGCATGGCCATGCTGCAGCGCTGAATCCCCTTTTATCAACAACACCCTCTGCCTTGCAAGACAGGCCCAGGCTCAGAGCAGACCCTGCTGGCTTGGCAGAAGGGGGCCCAAGAGGAGTTTTTAGGGTTAAAAATGTAACCCAGTGTGTAAGTAAGATCTTATAGGCTGTATGGAAATGCCTGTAGGATTTCGTATCTTGGACTAGATTGGTTAGTGAGAAATACTAATATTCAACACAGAAAGAGATTATGGTAATTGTAATGGGAACCTCGCGTTCTTGCCTCTCTTACTCTCTCAACCCTCTCATCCTCTCTGCCCTCTCCCTCTCAGCCTGCTCTGAGCTGTGGCTTGGCAGCTCCCAGCAGGGCCCTGCACTCCAGGCCTTTGCAAAGTAACCCCAAAAGTTCCTGACCTGGCCTCAGAGATCTCTGCTCTCTGTCCATTCCCACTGTCCCACCCATACTTCTCTCCTACAGTTAGTTCCTCCCACTTTCTTCTCACTTCCGACTGAAATCCCAGCAGAGCCCTCTCGCTGAGTGTGAGCAACGCAGGCAGTGCTGGCTGGGCTGGGAGAGCCTGGGCTCCCCCTTCCCAATCCACCGGATTTTAATCAGTTTATCCCTTCTAGAAACATACAAGAGGCTGATCCATGAGAGAAAAGCACCTGAATTAAGTTCCAGTTCAAATTATTCACCATATTTTATTTTCCCCCCTTCATCCTCTTCTTTGTTTGGTTCTGTTCATCTCCTGAAAGTCCCCATTCTATAATTCCATGTACTCCAGTGCTGGGTTTT
>NDFG01000030.1:309383-324125 GCA_002167245.1 Sporophila hypoxantha
TTCCATTTACAGACATTTTTACAGTAGTGTTAATAAATTTACAAAGTTGTTAATAACAGGGGGGAATTAGTTTGTTGGTGTTTCCTGATGAATCCAACGCCGCACAAAGCCTCCCCATAAAGATCCTCGAGCTGTGCCCAGCTGAGCTCATGCAGCCACGCCCAGCAGACACATCTGGAGTGGCAGGACATCTTTGAGCATTAACTCTTTTATAACATTGAAAAATGGAGCTTCTAATGTAAAATTTCCTTCCAATATCAGCCAGCCTGTGTTTGTAAGAGCGATTCTCCCACCCAGCAACAGCACAAGGGCTCAGGAGTCACTGGGGAGCACTGCGGGGATTCTTTGTAGGAGTGTCCAAGGAAAGGACTTGAATAAATAAACTTTGAATAAATGACATTATTAGAGCATGGCCACACCCAGGCTATGTTCCTACTCCCATGGCCCTGTCGCTGCTCAAGCAGCAGTTCCAGCATTCCCATGCACCTCTCCCATTATTCCAGTCCAAAATTCAAAAAACAGCCAAAGAAACCAGAGGTGCCAAGGAGGTGACACCGGCTGCAGGACACGTCCTGTCCCTGATTTTTTGTGTAGAAAAGACGTGAACAAATAAACTCCAGATCAATCGACTTTATTTAGATCATGGCCCCACGTTGAAGGCAGTTCCCACCCCCATGCCCCAATGTCACGTTTCTTTTTTTCACAGATTTCCCAATGCACATCTCTCTCATTATTCCAATCTAAAATGGAAAAAAACTAGCCATAAAAACCAGAAGGTTCCTGGTGACACTTCAAAGGGGACAGAGGACGGCTGGCAAGGGCAAGTGATCACTGGGCTCAGGAAACTCCTGTCCCTGGATTTTGGTAGAAAGGGCAGGGAGTGAATAAATAAACTCCAAAATGACTATAATTCGGCAATTGCAAGGGAGGCATGGCTGCGGCACCTGCGCTTTGGTAGAAGACGAAAAACCTATAGGGGCACGTTTCGCCACTTTTCCAAGCCCAGTGTGTACTTTTCCTTTTTTCACAGCATTTCCCATGGCACCTCTCCCATTATTCCAATCTAAAATGGAAAAAACAGCCAAAAACACAGAGGTTTGTGTGTGCCACTCCAAGGGACAAGAGGTGACAGGTCCTGTGCATGAGTGACAAAGGAGAAGTGACACTGGCTAGCAGTCTCGGTTTAGGCAGCGGATGAAAAACTCCAATACTTATTTACTGCCCAGTGCGTGCAGTACCGCTGCACAATTTCCTGATGGAAAGATGAAACAAATAAAACTCCAATCCAATACTTATTAGAGCATGCACATTTGAAGGCAGTTTCCACCCCATGCCCGTGTCACTTCCTTATTGTCAGCTTCAATTTCCATGGCACTCTCCCATTAATTCCAACTAAAATGAAAAAAAACAGCCAAAGAAACCCAGAGGTTTCATTGGTGCACTCCAAGGGGAGAGAGGCCTGGCTAAGGCGAAGTGAATACGGCTGCAGGACACCTCCTGTCCCTGGATATTTTGGTAGAGGCAAAGACTATGAAAAAATAACTCCAATCAATGTACGTTATTTAGAAGCATGGCCACTTGAAAGCAGTTTCGCCACTCCCATGGCCGCATGTCGCATTTCTTTTTGTCACAGCATTTCCATGGCACCTCTCCCGTTATTCCCAATTCTAAAATGGAAAAAAACCAGCCAAATAAACCAGAGGTTCATGTTGTGCACTCAGGGGACAGGAGAGTGACAAGACGGAGTGACACTGGGCTGCAGGACAGTCTCCTGGTCCCTGGGATTTTGGTAAGAAGAGTGAACAAATAAACTCCACAGTTCAATGACTTTATGTAGAGCATGGCCCACCATTGAAGGCAGTTTCCCACACCCAATGGCCTGTGGTCACTTCTCTTTTGTCACTTTCCAGCATCTCTCCCATTATTCATCTAAATTGAACAAACAGCCAAACAAACCAAGACGTTTGTGTTGCCACTCAAGGGAGAGAGGTGGCAAGGGATTGGCACTGGGCTGCAGACAGCTCCTGTCCCTGGGATTTTGGTAGACAGGGCCCAAGGAAGGGACATGAACAAATAAACTCCAATCAATGACTTTATTTAGAGCATGGCCATGTTGAAGGCAGTTTCCCACCCCATGGCCCCGTGTCACTTTCTTTTTGTCACAGCATTTCCATGGCATCTCTCCCATTATTCCAATGTAAAATGGAAAAAAACAGCCAAAGAAACCAGAGGTTCATGTGTGCCACTCCAAGGGGAGAGGAGGTGACAGGTCCTGTGCATGAAGGTGACAAAGGGGAGGTGACACTGGGGCTGCAGGACAGCTCCTGTCCCTGGGATTTTGGTAGAAAGACATGAACAAATAAACTCCAATCAATGACTTTATTTAGAGCATGGCCAGATTGAAGGCAGTTTCCCACTCCATGGTCCCATGTCACTTTCCTTTTGTCACAGCATTTCCATGGCACCTCTCCCATTATTCCAATCTAAAATGGAAAAAAACAGCCAAAGAAACCAGAGGTTTGTGTGTGACACTCCAAGGGGACAGGAGGTGACAGGTCCTGTGCATGAAGGTGACAAAGGAGAGGTGATACCAGGGCTGCAGGACACCTCCTGTCCCTGGGATTTTGGTAGAAAGACATGAATAAATAAACTCCAATCAATGACTTTATTTAGAGCATGGTCAGATTGAAGGCAGTTTCCCACCCCATGGCCCTGTGTCACTTTCCTTTTGTCACAGCATTTCCATGGCACCTCTCCCATTATTCTGTCACAGACATTTCTTTTATGAAAAATCCTCTCTCAGGATTTTTCCTGCTGGAGCTGAGAAGTTTCAGCAACAATATGTAAACCATGATTGTCTGCTGCTGTGGAATGCAACAGGTGGATCTGTGATTGGTCTGGTGTGGATGTTTTGGTTCAGTGACCAGTCACAGCAGAGCTGGCTCTCACAGTTTGTCAAGGCCAGCTTGTGTGTTAGCATTCTTTACTTTTCTATTCTTAGCTCAGCAGCTTCTAGAAACCTTACTTGCTTTTTCTTTTTAGTATAGTTTTAATAGATGTATATATCATAAAATAATAAATCAAGCCTTCTGATAAAGGAGTCAACCTTCTCATCTCTTCCTTCGCCCAAGAACCCTTGTGACAACCGTCACAATTATTCCAATCTAAAATGGAAAAAACAGCCAAAGAAGCCAGAGGTTTGTGTGTGACACTCCAAGGGGACAGGAGGTGGCAAGGGGAGGTGACACTGGGCTGCAGGACACCTCCTGCCACACGCCCCAGCAGAAAAGAGGAGAACTTGGGCAGCAGGGAATTGCCTGGGGTGGCGGGGAAGCGCTCATTCTGCCAGGATTGTTGAAGCACAGATGGCCTCAGGAATTCCCAAGCTAGGCCTGCTCTCGACAGGTGGGTGAAGAAATGACATTTCAAGACTTGTTTTTCCTTGGTTTTCTGTTCCTCCCTGGGTTTTGGTCACAACCCAGGTGAACACAGTTTAATTATAGCTCTGGAGAGAATTGATCGCGCTTTTCCCTTCATTTGTGTTGGATAACAGCAAATCTTTCTTTTGTGACAAATGAGGAAACCTGGGTCTGGGAGCCCGTGTCTGCAGGTTACGTGATCGCAAGCAACAGCCCAATCCAAGGATTTTGGGGTTGTCCCTGGTCTCCCTCTCTGGATGTCCTCCACTCGGGGTACAATCCCCTTTCCTGGACTTTATAGGGGATTTTTCCCTTGCAGCCAACCCCATATTTCCATCTCAGGCACCTCTTGTTGCTGCACAAATCAGCTTGGGTGAGAAAACCCATGAAAAATCACAACAAAAATTCAGATTTCAATGGAGATCCAAAATTCCCAAATGCAGGAATAGCAAGAAAGCAGTGCTTTGGCAGGCCTCGTAATGTCAAGAATATCCTGGTCTCCTCTGTCAGTATTAACTGTCTATGGGATGTGACTGCTCTAAGTGTGAAAATAGAGCCATCTCCTTAGATATTTCCTAATGGTCCTATTCCCCATATGTGAATATGTGCTCTATGAAAGCTCCCTTTTCATCCTTCCTATAAATATTAATTATTATCTCCCATCTTTATTATACTCGCTATATTTACCAGCGAGTTCTAGTATATTATTGATTCCAAACCTCAGGTGAATTCAGACAAGAAGAAATCAAATAATCCTGGTGCAGGATTCCTCATCATCTGATAAGCAGCGGAAACAGGCCCAGAAGGGCTCCAGGAAAGCTGGTGAACAATTAAATTCCTGCTCAGAAGCCTCAGTGAGACTGCGCGAAATCAGGATGGCCATGAAGGCGTGAAATGAGATAGAACCAGCCCAGGAGCTCCTGCCCTGCCCAATGGCCCAGTCCTGCTGCCCCTGTCCACGCTCCAAGGGGCATACTTGGGCTGGATGAGCTCCCCTTGCGGCACGGGGCCACCACTGGGATCAAGCCAGCCAGTCCTCATCACTTCCAGATCATTTCAATTATTTTCTCTCGTTGTTACGGCGTCACAAGGGTTCTTGGGTGAAGGTAAGAGACGTAGATCCTTGACTCCATTACAGAAGGCTTTGATTTATTATGTTATGACGATATATATATATATAGATATATATATGCTATATTACAATTAGAACTATACTAAAAAGAAACGAAAAGGAGAGTTTCCAGAACTGCTAACTAACCTAAGAAAGAATAAAAGCATGACAACAAACCAGCTCTCTCGGACGTGGTCTGAGAGATCGTCAGTTCTGGATGGCCATTAACTATAAACAGCAAGCGGGCCAGTCCAGAACAGACCTGTTGCATTCACAGAGCACGATAACCTATTGTTTACATTCTTGTTGCTCGAAACTTTCTTGCAGCTTTCAGCAGGAAAAATCCTAAAGAAAGGATTTTAGTGAAAAGGATGTCTGCGACACTCCTCTGATCGCAATTAGCCACGCAGGCACAGGAAGCAGACCATGGGAGGAGGCAGGAGGATCTGTTGGCCAATTTCCTGATGCCCGAGAGCGAGCCTGGGGAGGGGGCGAGGCAACCGGAGCGGGAGGATGGTTGGATACCATGGCAGCACCTTAAAGACGTTAAGACTCAGGTAATTTGCCAATAAATTCCACGTTTTCTGCATTCCCAAGGATTTTCTCCTCCTGCTGTCTGGTTTAGAGGCCAAACACCACATTATTTGTTGATCCTGAAAGGCAGCTGCACCTCTGTGGTCAGCAGAGTGCCCAGGAGCCTTAGAGGGGCATCAAATCCCACAGCCCTGGCTGGGAGCAGTCCTGGAACTCCTTGAACCAGGTGGAGAAGGAGCTCGGGGGTTTCCTTCTCCATCCCCTGTGCCAGCAGGAGCCCCAAAACCCTTGGGGCACCCCAATTCAAGGCTGAAGCACCTCAAAGGCTGGCCGCAGCCTCAGGTGGGTTGTCTGAGCCCTTCCCGGGTTCTCCTGCAGCCTTCAGCAACGGGAAGGGGTGGCCCTGGGAAGGAATTCCAGTCAAGGAAAACATCCTGCAGCCCATAAATGCTGGATCTGGCCGCCTTTTGCTGCTCCAGGGCAACATCCCAGCCCTCAGAGACTCCCCAAGGGCCTTTTCCAGGGATCTCACACCAGAAGAACAACCCCAGACACTATGTGGGGTGACAAGGAAGCAAGCACAAGAGATTTTCCCTACTGAGTTTCACTTGGTTTTTATCTTGTCCAGGGATTTCCTGCCCTTCCCAATATTCCTGGGATCCTGTTGCAGCTCCAAATGTCCGCCCCCACACCCTCTTGCTGGGGCTGGCAAAGGATGCTCCACATGCTCCCTGCTGTTCCTGGTCTCTGCAGTCCTCCTCTGATCCTCTTCCTCTCAGAGGCCCTTCAGGCCATGGGGAAATCACCTTTTATTCCCTCCTCAAGCAGAGGGAATTAAGAGGAAGAGCTCCCAGCCAAGAGCCAGGAGTGGCTGGGAAACCTCAGAATCAACAACTGAGGTGCTGAAACTCTGCATGGATTCAAAAAGACAGCAAGGAAAAAATTCTCAAATGGAAATATTTTTTAAGGTTGCTGACTGCAAAATCCCCCCTTAACTCTTGAAAACCTCAAAGAAACAACCTGGCGTGTAGCACTTCCAAGGGCTCTGGTTTAAGTTGGTACAGTCGTGTTGGTCAGGCTTTGAGGTCTTTCCCAACCCTAAATCATTCTCTGATTCTAATCCCAGCACATCCCAGAGGCAAAACGATGGGGAAATGAATCTGGGGAAGCAATCTCCCTCCTCTCCCTGCTCAGCACCACACACTTGCCCGGGATGGATTCCAGTCCAAGGGAAAACATCCTGCAGTCGCAGAAATGCTGGGATCTGGTCCAGCACCCATGGCTGCAGGACCGCTTGATCTGACCCCGAAGCTGCTTGTGGCGTTGCTCTGAGGAAATTACAACCCACGCAGAGGGTTTGTGAGGAAGCCAGCGCTTGCTCTCAACAGCCGCAGGCTGGTGCTTAATGAGCTTTCAGCTGGATTGTTAGCAGAGTGGAGAGGCACAATCTAAAGGCCCATTAGCTGCCATGACATCACCAGCCTCGGAGGAAACTCTGTGCGGGCAGGAAGGAGGCAAGGACGCAGTCGGGCCATTATGGCTGTGGAATGAGTTAAAATCCATGTGAGTTTAGCCACAGACGTTACAGCCACGGAATGATTTAGACCGTGGAGTTAAAACCATGGGGTTAGCAGCCATGGAATGAGTTAGAGCTGTGGGGTTACAGCCGATGGACATGAGTTACATCCATGGATTACAGCCATGGAATTACAGCTGTGAGTTAAAACCATGGGGTTATAGCCACGGAAATGAGTTACATCCATGGAATTACAGCCATGGAATTAACAGCTGTGGAGTAAAAACCATGGGGTTATAAGCCATGGAATATTACCATCCATTTGGAATTACAGGCATGGAATGAGTTACATCCAATGGAATTACAGCCATGGAATGAGTTACATCCATGGGGTTTACAGCCATGGAAGAGTTAGAGCTGTGGAGTTACAGCATGGGGGTTACAGCCCATGGAGTCTGCAGCCACTGGAATTGTTACAGCCACAGAGTTACAGCGCATGGAATTACAGCCATGGAATCACCAGCCATGGAATCAAACAGGCCATGGATTCACAGCCATGGAGTTGTTACAGCCATGGAATCAACAGCCATCTGTTAACCCTGCAGGGTGACACCAGGAAAACTCCAGCGCCCTGGAGGAGATCTGCTTGTGCAGGGGGTCTGTGGTGTTTTGTGAGGGTCCCCAGGATGAGGTGAGAGATGGGAATCGGACCTTCATGTTTCAAGGCTGATTTATTTTTTTTATGATATGAATATTATATTATATTAAGAAATGCTATACTAAAACTATACCTAAAGAAAGAGAAGGACACAGACAGAAAGGCTTAACAAGAATGAAAAGAAAAACTCATATTGACTGCTTCAGAGTCAACACAGCTGGATGGTGATAGGTCAATAGTAACAACACAATTCACCATTAAAATCAAATCCAAAACATTCACCTGTTGGTATAAACAAGGTCCAACCATAATTCCAAGCAGCAAACACAGGAGAAGCATATCAGGTTAATTACTATTTAACATTTTCTCTGAAGGCTTCTTCAGCTATCCCAGGAGAAGAAATCTTGTGAAAGGGATTTTTCCTAGAAAATATCATGGTGACAGGGGTCAGCTAAACAGCCCAGCCTCCCAAGCCAGAGCAGGCACAGCACAGCACTGCCAAGGGAGCCAGGGATTGCTAAAACCACAGAGGCTGAGGAGAGGCTTTGGGACTCTTCCTTTCCCGTGGATGAATGCAGAATTCTTTCAGTTCATTCACGCTGAGAAGCTGCTCTGCAGGCTCCACCAAGGGGCACGTCGTCCTTCCTTCCTTCCTTCTCTTCCTTCTCTTCCTTCCTTCCTTCTTCTCCTTCTCCTCCTTCCTTCCTCTTCCTTCCTCTCCTTCCCTTCCTTCCTTCTCTTCCTTCCTTGTCCTTCTTCTCTTCCTGTCTTCCTTCCTTTCCTTCCTTCCTTCCTTCCTTTCCTTCCTCTCCTCTTCCTTCCTTCCTTCCTTCCTTCCCTATTCTTCTTCCTCCTTCCTTCTCTTCCTTCCTTCCTTCGCTTCCTTCCCCTTCCTTCGACTTCCTTCCTTCTTCTTACTTCTTCCTTCCGCCTTCCTTCCTTCCTTCCTTCCCCCTTCCTTCCCCACTTCTTCCTTCCGGATTCCTTCCTTCCCACTTCCTTCCCTATTCTCCCATTCCTTCTTCGCCACTTCCATTCTCTTCCGCCACTTCTCTTCTCCGCCACTTCCTCTCTCGCCTCCTTCCTCGCACCTTCCTTCCTTCCTTCCCCCCTTCGCCACTCTTCCTCTTCCTCCGCCACTTTGCACTCCTTCCGCCATTCCTCCGCCTCCCACTTCCTTCCTTCCGACCACTTCCTTCCCCTCCGCGCACTCTCGCCACTTTCTCCTTCCTGCCACTTCTTCCACTTTCCTTCCGCCACTTCCATTCCGCTTCCTCCACTTCCTTTCGCACCTTCCTCCCCTTCCTTCCTTCGCACTTCCTTCCCTTCTTCCGCCACTTCCCTTCTTTCGCACTTCTTTTCCCACTTCCTTCCTTCCCCTCCTCCGCCAGCTCTCCTTCCTTCCTTCTCCCACTCTGCGCCACTTCCTTCTTCCCCGCCACTTCTTCGCCTCCTTCCGCCACTTCCTTCCGCCACTTCCTTCCTGCGCCACTTCCTTCCTCGCCTTCCTTCCTCTTCCGCCCTCTCCCCTCCTCTCCAGACCTCGCACTTCCTTCCGCCACTTCTTCCACTCCTTTCCGCTTCCTCCTTCGCCACTTCCTTCCTTCCCCTCTTCGCCACTTCCTTCCGCCACTTCTCCTTCCTTCTCGCCACTTCTTCCTTCCGCACTTCCTTCTCCGCCATTCCTCTTGCCACTTCCTTCCGCCACTTCCTTGCCTGCCACTTCTTCCTCGCACTTCTTCCTTCCCGCCACTCTCACACTCCTTCCGCCACTTCCTTCCTTCCACTTCCCCTCCCTCCTCTCCTCCCTCGCCTCCCCTCCCTTCCTCTCTCATGGAAAAACGATGGAATTTTCTGAATCCACCAAAACTCAGCCTGAGGGCAGCCAGCCAAGCCCAGATAAATCCCAGGGAATTCCCCTGGTTTCCATGGATTTTCCCCAGGGAATGATGCAGTTATTCCCTGCTGGGGGTGCAGCTGTTCCCAGCCCTGATGGTTTTTCATCAGTCTCAGGAGGAGATTTGCAGCTTTTTTCCAGGTGGAAACTCTTCCCACCCCTCTCTGGGGCCCAGGGAGGTGCAGTCTCTGGATTTCCAGGGCTCTGCTGGTCTCTGTGATCCCAGGGGCAGAAAACTTTCCTTTGCTCCTGAATCACCTTTTCGTTAGCTCCTGGGGGGCAGAATCTACCCATTTTTCTTGCTTCTGGTTGCAGAATTCCACCCCCTTCTTGCTTGGCAATCCACACTTCTGCCAGGGCAAAATCCACCATTTTCTTGCTCCCAGAGACAGAAATCCACCCCTTTTCTTGCTCCGTGGGAGCAGGAATCCCCCCTTTTCTTACTCCCAGGTCAGAATTCCAGTCCTTTTTCTTGCTCCTGAGGCAGAAATCTACCTTTTCTTGCTCCTGGGGAGAGGGATCCACCTTTTCTTGCTCCCAGAGACAGAAATCCACCCATTTTTCTTGCACCCAGGGGAGAATTCCAGTCCTTTTCTTGCTCTGGGGCAGAAATCTACCCCTTTTGTTGCTCCTGGGGCAGAAATCCACACTTTTCTTGCTCCTGGAGGAGAAAATCCACCTCCTTTCTTGCTTCAGGGACAGAAAATCCACCCTTTTCTTGCTCTTGGGAGCAGAAATCCACCATTTTCCTTGCTCTGGGGCAGAATCCACCCATTTTCTCGTTCCTGGGGCAGAATTCCAGCCCTTTTCTGGAGCAGGAGAAGAGCTGCTCTCCCAGATGCTCTCCTGTGTAAAATCGATGCTCTCCAGCGGGCTGGAGACCTGAGCCTGCCAACTCTGGTTCCTTCAATCTCGTTAACCACGGGGCTCTGTTTAAAGTCATTAATTACGACTCTCAGCTGCCAGACAGGGCCTCAGGACCTATGGCAGGGTGGATTTTTAAATGGAGAGAATTCCTAGGTGGAATAAGATTCCTTGGTCTCAGGAAAAACCTATGGGACAGCTGATAAATATTTTCCATCCTCTCCAGCGTGGGGTTTGCTGCAGGTCCCTCCTTGTGGGAAGAGGAATCCAACATCGCAGCCTTCAGACACCCTCAGTCCTGCTGTGAAATTCCAAAGAATTCCCATCCATTCATGGAGAAACTCTGCCTGGTCGCACCTTGCACAGATCCATGAGGATTTCCACAGGGAAATGTTGTGAATCCTCTTCCCACGAAGCCCTGCCCGGCACTGGAGGGTGGATTTAACTCCAAATCTGCCCCATCCCAACACGGATCATCCTAATCCATGAGGTGCCTTCAGTTTTATGGGAAGGCATTCCCTGACTCTGGCATGGATCAGCCATGTTGGGCAGTCAGGACCATCCATCTCCCAGAGTTAAAGAAAACCGGACAAAATCCCTCAAACCCAAATTCTTCCCAGATGCACGCGAGCACAGAATTAGAAAACCACAATTCATGGGAAGCTGGAAGGAACGGGCAGCCTCTCCAGGGAAGGGCTCCTGTTCCATGTGAGTGGAGTCAGAAGGAAATGGAATTATCTGATAGAAAAATCTTCAGGAAGGCAGAGTTGTGGGAATGGCAGGATGGAGCAGCCCAGCTCTGCCATGGATAACTCGGAGGAGCTGTTTCCCTTTTTCTCCTCATCTCTCTCCCTGTGCAGGAATTCCCAGCTGTAACCGTGGGATGCTGGGATCCAGAGATGGGAATGCCAGAGGGAAAAACTCATTTCCCTGGGGGCAGGGAGTGGAAAGGAAAGGCTGGGAAGGGGTTTTTCCTCTTCATTTACTGACCTGTGAGAGAGCCCTCCCATTTCCCTGGAGCTGTGATGGTCTCACTGTGCTGAGCTGGGGACACTGCTTGGGGCCTGCAGAGCAGCTCCTCAGCGTGAATGAACTGAAGTACTTCTGCATGCATCCATACGGGCGAAAGAGGAAAGGCAGTTCCAAAATCTGCATTGGACGGCTTCTGCTGCAGGCCTCTGTACGGTTTTTACAAGGCAATCCCTGGCTCCCGCATGCAGTCTGTGGCCATGTCGCCATTACGGTCCCTGCCTGGGAGGGCTGGGGCTGTTAATGACCCGCTGTCACTCGTTGGTCAAATTTTGAAAATCCCACTTCACGGCACGCGATTTGATCTATCTCTGAGGAAAGACTGATGTTTGGCTGAGAAGCCTCAGAGAAAATTGAGAATAATAATATATCCTTTGATTGCTTCTCACTTTGTGCTTTGCTCGCTTTGGGGATATATGGTCTGGACTTGTTTACCAACAGGTGAATGTTATTGTATTTTCATGTGAATTGTTTTACTTAATGAACCCACTTCACCATTACCCCCGTGTTAGGGACTATGAGCAGTCAGTCATGTGAGTTTTTTGCTTATTCCATTCTTGTTAAGCCGTTCTGTCTGTGTCCCTTCTCTTTCATTTTAGATAGTTTTTAGTTAATAGCATTCTTAAAATATACTATAATATCATATTCATATCATGATCATTAACTTCATCTCATATCTATCAATGATCATATCAAACTATAAAATATTAATAAATCAGTCCTTCTGAGAACATGAAAGTCCGATTCCCATCTCTCACCTGTCATCCTGGGGAAGAAACCCCTCCCATAAACACCAGCAGACCCCTGCACAAAGTCAGAAATCTCCTCCAGGAGCCTGGAGTTTTCCTGGTCACCCTGTCAGGTAACAGCATGCGGTGTGATTCCGCCAGTTGAGCTGCAACAAGCTTTCGCGAATGGCTGTGATTCATCTCGCATTGGAATGTAACTCCGATGGCTTAACGCCCATGGCTGTAATTCCGATGCTCGTAAGACCACCATGAATTTTAACAATCATTAATGGCTGCCAATTCCATCTGACTGCTTGATCCAATGGGCTGTCACCTCATTCCATGGGCAGTAACAACTTCATGGCTGTAAAATCCATGGTTGTGTTTGTGCGGAATGAATTTTATTCACTCCCATGTGCTTGTAATTCCATGGTTGTAACTCATTCTAATGGCTGTAACCCAATGGCTGTAACTCAATTCACATGGCAATCAACAACTGCGTGGCTGTAACTCCATAGTTTGTTACTCAAAATGAGTTTATATTCAATCCATGGCTGTTAATTCCATAGCTGTGACTCCGTGGCTGTAACAACTTCATGGCTGCAACTTTCTCCGTGGCTCTAAAACTATTCATTCCATGGACGAATCCAGCCGCTGTAAACTCAATGAGTTGGTAATTCATCTTCCATGCCTGTAACTCCATATCCTTGTAACTCCTTCCATGGCTGTGTACAACCTGCATGGCCTGAAAACCATTGGTTCTAATTCTAAACAATTTTAATTCACTCCATGGCTGCAAAGCAAGCTCCCAATGGCTGTAACTCATTCTATGTGCTGTAACTCCATGGTCTGTAATTCCACCAGCTGTAAACTCACTGATTTTAACTCCATGGCTGTAACTCCATTCCATTATGCCGTATAATCTGCATGGGCTTGTAAAGTTACATGGCTTGTTAACTCAATGAGTTTAATTCCACTCCATGGCTGTAATTCCATGCCTGAAATCCTGTGGCTGTAACAACTTCACATGACTGCAACTCCATGGCGTAACCCATGGAGTAACTAACTCATTCCATGGCTGTAAATTTCCATGGATGTTAAACTCATTCCATGGCTTTATAACCCCCAATGGTTTTACGCCACCAGCTGTAAGTTCCATGCATGGTAATCCAATCCATGGCTGTAATACCAATGGGCTGTACACTCATTCCGTGGCTAAGAATCCTCCATGGTTTTAACTCACGTCTGTAATTCCATGGCTGTAATTCTGGGATGTAAACTCATTCCATGGCTGTAATCGGGCCTACACATTCACTCCATGGCTGTATAACCCCATGGTTTTTGACTTCCACCAGCTGTTAATTCCATCGGCTGTAGATCCCACGGTTAACTTCATCCGTGGCTGATGAATCCCCATGGTTTTAACTCCACAGCTGTAATTCCATGGCTGTATATGGATGAATCTTCCAATGGGAACCAGTGTAACTTCATTCCAGGCTTGTAACCCCATGGTTTTAAACATCCACGGCTCAACTCATTTCCGTGGCTGTAACCTCTGTGGCTATAACTCAATGATTTAACTCACTCCAACAGCCATAATTCCACTGGCTGTCCTGCCTCCTTCCTGCCCGGCACAGAGTTTCCTCCGAGCATGGTTGGATGTTCATGGCCAGCTAATGGGCTTTAGCCTGTGCCTCTCCACCTGCCTAACAATCAGCGAAAGCTCATTAAAGACACCAGCCTGCGGATGTTGAGAGCAAGCGCTGGCTCCTCCAGAACTCTCTGCGTGGGTGTAATTTTCCTCAGAGCACGGCACAACATGCTTCGACAAGAGCTGGTCAGATCAAGGGTCCTGGCAGCAGGTGCTGGAACCTAAGATCCAGCAATTTCTGGACTTGCAGGATGTTTTCTTGACCGGGAATTTCCATCCCGGGCAGTGTGGGTGCTGAGCAGGAGCCCTAGGAGGGGAAGATGCTTCCCGCAATTCATTTCCCTCACTCGTTTGTGCTTCTGGGTTATGTGGCTGGGATTAGAATGAGAGAATGATTTAGGGTTGGGAAAGACCTTCCAAAGAGCTGAACCAGAACCGACCTGTACCAACGTTAACCAGAGCCTGGAGTGCTAGCACCACAGGTGTATCTTAGAGGTTTTCCAAAAATTAAGGGGGTGATCTTTGGCCAGTCAGCAACCTAAAAATAATTTCCTTTGAGAATTTTTCCTGTTGTCTTTTGAATCCATGCAGATTTCAGCAGCCCAGTTTGTTGATCTGAGGTTTTTCCAGCCACTCCTGGCTTCTGGCTGGGAGCTTTCCTCTTTAATTCCCTCTGCTGATGGAGGGAAATAAAAGGTCGATTCCCCCCATGGCCTCTGAAGGGGTTCCTCTGAGAGGAGAGAGATCAAGAGGGAAGGTATCTGCAGAGACCCAGGACAGGCAGGGAGATGTGGAGCATCCTTTGCCAGCCTCTAAGCAATAAGGTGTGCGTGGACGGACATGTTCTGTTGGAGCTTGCACAGGGATCCCAGGAATATATGGAGGGCAGGAACACCCTGGGACAACAGATAAAACCAGTGAAAACTCCAGGTAGGGAAATCTCTTCCGCTGCTGCTTCCTTTTTCACCCACGATGGTCTGGGGTTGTTTGTCTGGTCGTTGAATGCACCGGAAAAGGCCCTGGGGAAGTCTCTGAGGGCCTGGGAATGTGCCGCGTGGACAGCCTCCCAGGGGACCAGATCCAAGCATTTTATGGGCTGCAAGGCGTTGTTTTCCAACACTTGACCTGGAGTCCTCCTATATGTAGCCTTCGCGGCATGAGCTAGCGGCACACCAATTCTGGAGGGCACTCACCACGCGCACTAGCGCAACCTATAGAGCCAGTCTTATTGACAGCTGCGTCACGCTGAATTTGGTTGCCCAAGGGGCTTTCTAGCGCGCTCCCTGCTGTGCACAGGGGATGGAAGAACCCCCGAGCTCCCTTCATCTCTCTGCA
>NDFG01000030.1:324150-337516 GCA_002167245.1 Sporophila hypoxantha
CTCATTATTCAGTTTGTGGGGCATCTCTAAGTAGGTAGGACCACTTCCCTTCCCTTCCCGTTCCCTTCACCTTATCTCCCTCCCTTAGGGCCCCTTCACCTGCACCTTGCCCCTTCCATGCCATACCTCAGTCTTTCCCTTCCTTCCGCTTATCCTTCCTACCCTTGTCCCTGTTCCCCCTCCTGTCCTTCCTCCCTTCTTCCCTTCCCTTCCCTTCCCTTCCCTTCCTCATTGGAAAAACGATGGAATTTCTCCAATCCACCAAACTCAGCCTGAGGGCAGCCAGCCAAGCCCAGATAAATCCCAGGGAATTCCCCTGGTTTCCATGGATTTTCCCCAGGGAGATGATGCAGTTTCCCTGCTGGGGGTGCAGCTGTCCCAGCCCTGATGGTTTTCTCATCAGTCTCAGGAGGAGATTTGCAGCTTTTTTCCAGGTGGGAAACTCTTCCAAACCCTTCTGGGGCGGAGCCCGCCAGGAGGTGCAGTCTCTGGATTTCCAGGGCTCTGCTGGTCTCTGTGATCCCAGGGGCAGAAAACCACCGTTTTGTTGCTCCTGGGGGCAGAAAATTACCTTTTCTTACTCCCTGGGTGGCAGAATCTACCCATTTTCGTTTGCTTCTGGTGCAGAAATTCCACCCCCTTTTCTTGCTCTGGGGCCAGAAATCCACCTATTTCTTGCTGCACGAGCAGAAATCCACCCCTTTTTCTTGCTCCTGGGAGCGAGGAACCCCCTTTTCTTACTCCCAGGGTCAGAATTCCAGTCCTTTTTCTTGCTCCTGAGGCAAAATTTACCTTTTCTTGTCCTGGGGAGAGGGATCCACCCTTTTCTTGCTCCCAGACAGAAATCACCCACTTTTTCTTGCACCCAGGGGCAGAATTCCAGTCCTTTTCTTGCTCCTGGGGCAGAAATCTACCCCTTTTGTTGCTCCTGGGGCAGAAATCCACACTTTTCTTGCTCCGGGGGAGAAATCCACCTCTTTCTTGCTCTCAGGGACAGAAATCCACCCTTTTCTTGCTCTTGGGAGCAGAAATCACCCATTTTTCTGCTCCAGGGGCAGAATCCACCCTTTTTTCGTCTCCTGGGGAGAATTCCAGCCCTTTTCTGGAGCAGGAGAAGAGCTGCTCTCCGATGCTCTCCTGTGTAAAAATCGATGCTCTCCAGGCAGGGGCTGGAGACCTGAGCCTGCCAACTCTGGTTCCAATCGTCGTTAACCACGGGGCTCTGTTTAAAGTCATTAATTACCTCTCAGCTGCCAGACAGGGGCCTCAGGACCTGTGGCAGGGTGGATTTTTAAATGGAGAGAGAAATTCCTAGAGTGGAATAAGATTCCTTGGTCTCAGGAAAAAACCTATGGGACAGCTGATAAATATTTTCCATCCTCTCCAAGCAGTGGGTTTTGCTGCAGGTCCCTCCTGTGGAGAGGAATCCAACATCCAGCCTTCAGACACCCCTCAGATCCTGGCTGTGAAATTCCAAAGAATTCCCATCATCATGGAGAACTCTGCCTGGTCGACCTTGCACAGATCCATGAGGATTTCCCACAGGGAAATGTTGTGAAATCCTCTTCCCACAGAGCCCTGCCCGGAACTGGAGGGTGGATTTAACCCCTAAATCTGCCCCATCCCAACGGATCATCCTAATCCATGAGGTGCCTTCAGTTTTATGGGAAGGCATTCCCTGACTCTGCATGGATCAGCTTCTGTTGGGCAGTCAGACCATCCATCTCCCAGAGTTAAAGAAAACCGGACAAAATTCCTCAAACCGCAAATTCTTCCCAGATGCACGGAGCACAGAATTAGAAAACCACAATTTCATGGAAGCTGGAAGGAACGGGCAGCCTCCTCCAGGGAAGGGCTCCTGTTCCATGTGAGTGGAGTCAGAAGGAAATGGAATTAATCTGATAGGAAAATCTTCAGGAAGCAGGAGTTGTCGGGAATGGCAGGATGGAGCAGCCCAGCTCTGCCATGGATAACTCGGAGCGGAGTTTCCCTTTTTCCTCTCATCTCTCTCCCTGTGCAGGACATTCCCAGCTGTAACCCGTGGGATGCTGGGATCCAGATGGAATGCAGAGGGAAAAAGTTCATTACCCTGCGGCGAGCAGGAGTGGAAAGGAAAGGCAGGGAAGGGGTTTTCCTCTTCATTTACTGACCTGTAGTAGAGACACCCATTTCCCTGGAGCTTTGATGGGTCTCACCTGTGCTGAGCTGGGGACCTGCTGGGGCGTGTGCAGGAGGTGTCCTGCAGCCCAGTGTCACTCCCCTTGCCATCTCCTGTGCCCCTTGGAGTGCTCACACACAAACCTCTTGTTTCTTTGGCTGTTTTTTTCCATTTCATAGTTGGAATAAATGGGGAAGTGCCATGAAATGCTGTGACAAAAGGTGAAAAGAGTGACACAGGGCCATGGGTTTGGAACTGCCTTCAGATGATGGCCATGCTCGTAAATAAAGTCTATTTTGATTGGAGTTTATATTTTCACAGACTTTCTACCAAGAAATCCCAGGGACAGGCGAGCGGTCCTGACAGCCCCGTGCTCGACGTCCCTTGCCACCTCCTGTACCCTGAGTGTTCACACATGAACCTCTGGCCTTCTTTGGTCTGGGTCCTCCTTCATCTTTGAATTGGAGTCTAACTACGGGAGAGGTGCCATGGAAAATGCTGTGACAAAAAGAAATGCTACGCCAGGCGCATGAGGGTGGGAAACTGCTCTCTTCTGTGGCCATGCTCTAAATAAAGTCATTGATTGGAGTTTATTTGTTCATGTCCCTCCTTGGGCCCTGTCTACCAAAAATCCAGGGACAGGAGCTGTCCTGCAGCCTGGTGTCAACTCCCCTTATGGCCACCTCGCTCTACGACCTTTGGTCTCCACACATTGAACCTCTGTGTTTCTTTGGCTGTTTTTTCCATTTTAGATTGGAATAATGGGAGAGGTGAGGTGCCATGGAAATGGAAGCTGACGAGAAGGAAAGTGACAAGGGCCATGGGAGTGGGAACTGCCTCAATACTGGCCATGCTCTAAATAAAGTCATTGATTGGAGTTTATTTGTTCATGTCTTTCTACCAAAAATCCCAGAGAAAGAGGAGCTGTCCTGCAGCCCCAGTGTCACCTCTCCTTTGTCACCTTCATGCACAGGACCTGTCACCTCCTGTTCCCCTTGGAGTGGCACTGCACAAACAATGCGTTGGTTTTTTGGCTGTTTTTTTCCATTTTAGATTGGAATAATGGGAGAGTGCCATGGAAATGCTGTGAAAAAGGAAGTTGACAACAGGGGCCATGGGTGTGGGAAAGACTCTTGCCATTCAACGTGGCCATGCTCTAAATAACATCATTTATTGGAGTTATTTATTCACGCTTTTCTTACCAAAAATCCCAGGGACAGGAGGTGTCCTGCAGCCCAGTGGTCACTCTCCAACCTTGGCCACCTTGGCCGAATCTCTAAATAAAGTCATTTATGGGGAATTTGCTTATTATTCACATCCTGTCCTGGCCCTACGTGCCCCTGGTGAGCCTGCAGAGCAGCTCCTCAGCGTGAATGAACTGAAGAATTCTGCATTCATCCACGGGAAAGGAAGAGTCCAAAGCCTCTCCTCAGCCTCTGTGGGTTTTTAAGGCAATCCCTGGCTCCCCTGCAGTGCTGTGCCTGTGCCTGTCCTGCCTGGGAGGGCTGGGGCTGTTACTGACCCCTGTCACCATGATATTTTCTGGAAAAATCCCTTCACCAGGATTTCTTCTCCTGGGAAGCTGAGAAGCCTCAGAGAAAAATGTAAATAGTAATTACCTGATTGCTTCTCCTGTGTTTGCTGCTTTGGAATATGGTCTGGACCTTGTTTACCAACAGGTGAATGTTTGATTGATTTAATGTGAATTGTTTTTACTTAATGACCRATCACCATCCAGCTGTGTTGGACTCTGAGCAGTCAGTCATGAGTTTTTCTTATTCATTCTTGTTAAGCCTTCTGTCTGTGTCCTTCTCTTTCTTTAGTATAGTTTTAGTATAGCATTCTTTAATATAATATAATATCATATCATATCATATCATATCATATCATATCATATCATATCATATCATATCATAAAATAATAAATCAGCCTTCTGAGAACATGAAGTCCGATTCCCATCTCTCACCTCATCCTGGGGACCCTCACAAACACCACAGACCCCCTGCACAAGCAGAAATCTCCTCCAGGGCCTGGAGTTTTCCTGGTCACCCTGTCAGGTAACAGCATGGCTGTGATTCCATGGCTGCAACAGCTCCATGGCTGTGATTCATTCCATGGATGTAACTCCATGGCTTTAACCCCATGGCTGTAATTCCATGCTGTAACTCAATGATTTTAACTCATTCCATGGCTGCAATTCCATGACTGCGATTCCATGGCTGTCACTCATTCCATGGCAGTAACAACTTCATGGCTGTAAATCCATGGTTGTTTGTCAATGATTTTTATTCACTCCATGGCTGTAATTCCATGGTTGTAACTCATTCTATGGCTGTAACTCCATGGCTGTAACTCATTCCATGGCATCAACAACTGCGTGGCTGTAACTCCATAGTTGTTACTCAATGAGTTTAATTCAATCCATGGCTGTAATTCCATAGCTGTGACTCCGTGGCTGTAACAACTTCATGGCTGCAACTCCGTGGCTCTAACTCATTCCATGGCTGTAATTCCACCGCTGTAACTCAATGAGTTTAATTCACTCCATGCCTGTAACTCCATACCTGTAACTCCTTCCATGGCTGTAGCAACTGCATGGCTGAAAATCCATGGTTCTAATTCAACAATTTTAATTCACTCCATGGCTGCAACAACTCCATGGCTGTAACTCATTCTATGGCTGTAACTCCATGGCTGTAATTCCACAGCTGTAACTCAATGATTTTAACTCCATGGCTGTAACTCATTCCATGGCTGTAATAACTGCATGGCTGTAAATCCATGGCTGTAACTCAATGAGTTTAATTCACTCCATGGCTGTAATTCCATGCCTGTAACTCTGTGGCTGTAACAATTCCATGGCTGCAACTCCATGGCTGTAACCCCATGGATGTAACTCATTCCATGGCTGTAATTCCATGGATGTAACTCATTCCATGGCTGTAATTCCATGGATGTAACTCATTCCATGGCTATAACCCCATGGTTTTTACTCCACAGCTGTAATTCCATGGCTGTAATTCCATGGCTGTAATTCCATGGCTGTAACTCATTCCGTGGCTATAACCCCATGGTTTTAACTCCACAGCTGTAATTCCATGGCTGTAATTCCATGGATGTAACTCATTCCATGGCTGTAACCCCACAGCTCTAACTCACTCCATGGCTGTAATTCCATGGTTTTAACTCCACAGCTGTAATTCCACGGCTGTAACCCCACGGCTCTAACTCATTCCATGGCTGTAACCCCATGGTTTTAACTCCACAGCTGTAATTCCATGGCTGTAATTCCATGGATGTAACTCATTCCATGGCTGTAACCCCATGGTTTTAACTCCACGGCTCTAACTCATTCCGTGGCTGTAACTCTGTGGCTATAACTCAATGATTTTAACTCATTCCACAGCCATAATTCCACGGCTGTCCTGCCTCCTTCCTGCCCGGCACAGAGTTTCCTCCGAGCTGGTGATGTCATGGCAGCTAATGGGCTTTAATTGTGCCTCTCCACTCGCTAACAATCAGCTGAAAGCTCATTAAGCACCAGCCTGCGGCTGTTGAGAGCAGCGCTGGCTCCTCACAAACCCTCTGGTGGGTGTAATTTTCCTTCAGAGCACGGCACAAGCAGCRTGGGGTCAGATCAAGGGTCCTGCAGCAGGGTGCTGGACCAGATCCAGCATTTCTGGACTGCAGGATGTTTTCCTTGACTGGAATCCATCCCGGGCAGCTGTGGGTGCTGAGCAGGGAGAGGAGGGAGATGCTTCCCCAGATTCATTTCCCCATCAGTTTGTGCCTCTGGGATGTGCTGGGATAGAATCAGAGAATGATTTAGGTTGGGAAAGACCTCCAAAGCTGACCAAACACGACTTACCAACTAAACCAGAGCCCTGAGTGCTACACCCAGGTGTTTCTTGAGGTTTTTCAAAGTTAAGGGGGGGATTTTGCAGTCAGCAACCTTAAAAATATTTCCATTTGAGAATTTTTTCCTGCTGTCTTTTGAATCCATGCAGATTTGCAGCAGCCCAGTTGTGATCTGAGGTTTCCCAGCCACTCCTGGCTCTGGCTGGGAGCTCTTCCTCTTTAATTCCCTCTGCTGAGGGAGGGAAATAAAAGGTGATTTCCCATGGCCTGAAGGGTCCTCTGAGAGGAAGAGGATCAGAGGAAGGACTGCAGAGACCCAGGAACAAGGCAGGGAGATGTGGAGCATCCTTTGCCAGCCCCAGCAAAGGTGTGGGGGGGACATTTGGAGCTTGCACAGGATCCCAGGAATATGGGAAGGGCAGGAAAGCCCTGGGACAAGATAAAACCAGTGAAACTCAGGTAGGGAAAATCTCTTGTGCTGCTTCCTTGTCACCCCACAGTGTCTGGGGTTGTTTCTGGTGTGAGATCCCTGGAAAAGGCCCTGGGGAGTCTCTGAGGGCTGGGATGTGCCCCTGGAGCTGCCCCAGTGACCAGATCCAGCATTTATGGGCTGCAGGYTGTTTRCCTTGACTGGAYTTCCTCCCAGGGCKYCCCTTCCCMTGCTGAAGGCTGCAGGAGAACCCCGGGAAGGGCTCAGGACACCCCACCTGAGGCTGGGCCAGCCTTTGAGGTGCTTCAGCCTGAATTTGGGGTGCCCCCAAGGGGTTTTGGGGCTCCCTGCTGGCACAGGGGGATGGAGAAACCCCCGAGCTCCTTCTCCAGCCTAGTTCCAAGGAATTCCAGACTGTTCCCAGCCAGGGCTGTGGGATTTGATGCCCTCTAAGCTCCTGGGCACTCTGCTGACCACAGAGGTGCAGCTGCCTTGCAAGATCAACAAAAATGCGGTGTTTGCCTCTCAACCAGACAGCAGAGGAGAAAAATCCTTGGGAATGCAGAAAACGTGGAATTTATGGCAAATTACCTGAGTCTTTAAGGTCTTTAAGGTGCTGCCATGGTATCAACAATTCCCTGTTTGCCTGCCCCTCCCCAGGGGTGCTCTGGGCATCAGGAAATGGCCACAGAGCCTCCTGCCCAAGCATCCACCCCACGGGCTGCTCCGTGCCTGCGTGGCTAATTGGATCAGAGAGTGTCGCAGACATCCTTTTCACTAAAATCCTTTCTTRAGGATTTTTCCTGCTGAAGCTGAGAAGTTCAGCAACAAGATGTAAACAATAGGTTATCTGCTGCTGTGGAATGCAACAGGTCTGTCTGGACTGGCCCAGCTTGGATGTTTATAGTTAATGGCCAATCCAGGACTGAGATCTCTCAGACACAGTCCGAGAGAGCTGGTTTGTTGTCATGCTTTTTATTCTATTCTTAGGTAGTTAGCAGCTTCTGGAAACTCTCCTTTTCTTTTCTTTTTAGTATAGTTCTAATGTAATATAACTCTATATATATATATTTATATATATATCATAACATAATAAATCAGGCCTTCTGTAATGGAGTCAAGGATCTACGTCTCTTCCTTCACCCCAAGAACCCTTGTGACCACCGTAACAAGAGAGAAATAATTTAATGATCTGGAAGTGATGAGGGACTGGCTGGCTGATCCCAGTGGTGGCCCCGTGCCGAGGGGAGCTCATCCAGCCCAAGATGCCCCTTGGAGCGTGACAGGGCAGCAGGGATGGGCCTTGGGCAGGGCAGGAGCTCCTGGGCTGGTTCTGATCTCATTTCACGCCTTCATGGCTCCTGATTCGCGCAGATCTCACTGAGGCTCTGAGCAGGAATTTAATTGTTCATCCAGCTTTTCCTGGAGCCCTTCTGTGCCTGTTCCGCCCATCAAGATGGATGAGGAATCCCTGCACCAGGAATATTTGATTTCTTCTMGTCTGAATTTCACCCTGAGGTTTTGGGAATCAAAACTTCTAAARTRGATGGGTTATGCTGAGGTTTGGGGMTTTTTTTAGGWGTGAAAAGGGAGCTTCTAGGCCATATTCCTGGGAAATGGSCTTGGATATCTGGAGTGGCTCTTTTTCACCTTGCAGGTGCCTCCCTGCAGTTCTGCAGGGAGCCCAAGGATTTCTTGACATTCAGAGCCTGCAAAGCCACTCATTTCTTGCTATTCCTGCATTTGGGAATTTTGAATTCCATTGAAATCTGAATTTCTGTTGTGATTTTTCATGGGTTTTCTCACCCAAGCTGGATTTGTGCAGAACAAGAGGTGCCCTGAGATGAAATATGGGGTTGAGCTGCAAGGGAAAAAATCCCTGTAAAGTCCAGGAAAAGGGGATTGACCCCAGTGGAGGACATCCAGAGAGGGGAGAACCAGGGACAACCCCAAAATCCTTGGATTGGGCTGTTGCTTGGGTCAGTAACCTCAGACAGGGCTCCCAGACCAGGTTTCCTCATTGTCACAAAGAAGGATTTGCTGTTATCCACCAAATAAGGGAAAGCAGCAATCAATTCTCTCCAGAGCTATAATTAACTGTGTTCCCTGGGTTGTGCCAAAACCAGGGAGGAACAGAAAACCAAGGAAAAACAAGTCTTGAAATGTCATTTCCTTCACCCACCTGTCAGAGCAGGCRTAGCTGGGAATTCCTGAGGCCTCTGTGCTTCAAAATCCTGGCAGATGAGGCTTCCATGGCCCCCCCAGGCAATTCCCTGTGCCCAGAAATCTCCATCCCTGGGTTGTTTTCTCAAATCTCRATTCCAGCCTCCTCTCTGCAGCCTTGTCATGTCTTGTCCTGCTTGCCTTGCTCATGGAACTCCTGTTCCACCCTTCCTCTTCCTGGAAATTCTTGGTGTGCTTCCCTCAACCTTCTCATTTTTGGGCATCTCAGCCCATGGTATTTCTCACTCTCTTCTGTGCTCTTGCCCATCAGCATTCTCATTTTTTGTGATATTTTTTCAGCTGTACCAAGGTCATTCGAACCTCGTTTTGCTGCATCCATGGAGGCATTTCCTGGATGCCTGGCTGTGGTTCTCCCTGGGATTTGGACAGGAACTTGTACCCACCTCACAACAAAACACAGGCAGAAAGAAAAAGGTCCTGGTGATGCCTTGGGAAGGCTGCCCTAGGACAGAGACTAAACAGAGCTACAGAATAAAGCAGGGATTTATGAAAAGGATCTCCTCAATGGTCCACCTTGGGCAGCACCAGAGCCCAGCCAGGGCTGCCACCCAAGATGAACCAAAAATGGCCCAAAATGCACGAGCGGGCACGGGTCTGTCCCTGTGATCATTCTGCTCCATTGCATCTTGCAGTTCATTGTCCATTCCACCTTTAGCCCCTGCAGTCCCACCCTGCTTGTTTTTCTCTCTCCAGCCACGGTGTTTGTGCTCTTGGGCTGAGATTTGGATCATTTGTCCTTGGTTGCCAGCTGGAGCAGGAATTGTTTTGTCTCCCTGCTCTGTGCAAGAGCTCACCATCCCATAATGGAAGCCCAGACCCACACACTAAAGCAGCACAGAATCTGAAAAATATAAAAAACTAAAACTGCAGGCATCACTGGAAGAGCCCTTGTTTTTCCAGGATTGCTAATTCCAATACATTTCAGTTATAAACAAAATTTGCATCAATCATAGAAAAGAAAGAAAAGTCTGTGATTGAACTCTCCCCCTCCTTGGGTGGTGCAGCTGCTGGGRTGTCCCAGGAATGTTTTCCTGGAAGGAAACTCTAAGTTGTTCTAAAGAAGTTGCTTGGACAGCCTGGATCTGGCAGTGCTGCGTGGTCCTCAGTCCTGCCCTGGCGTTTTTGGCCACGTGAGGAACTTCAAACTCCTTGGAGCCACCCCAGGGACGTTGAGTCCATGTCCTGACGTGTCTCTTTGCACAAGGAACCATCTGATTTCCACGAGACTTTGAATCTGCACCATTTGTGCAACCCTGAGAATGTCATCAGGGAGAGGCAAAGCAAAGCTCAGCTCCAGGTCTGGGCCAGGACTGTGTGGGCTGGACATGGGACAGGCCTGGGATAACCCTGGGAGCCATAGGGAAGCCAAGCATGGCTCATGTTCAGAGTGGCCAGTTCCAGAAGTCTGAAACTTCTGAACTATGGCACATCCAGCTGGTAGAAAAGCCAGGAAAATCAACCCKAAAGGAAAAAAATGGAGAGGAAAAAGGACAAGGGAACAAGAGTGCAAATGTGCCCTTGGGCCCAGGCCCTGAGGAGGGACAGGAGGAGCTCAACAGGGTGAGAGCAGAACACTCCCAGGACCCAGTGTCCTCCTGCTCTCTCTCTCGGGAGCTGCTTTATCTTCAGGGAAGTGTTGTCTCTTTTGGGAATGCTGTTRCCAAGAGTGTGAGCAGGAACTCTCTGTGCCTTCAAGCAACCCTTCTGGTTATCTCAAGCCTCAAATTCTTCCTCTGTTAACCARAGAGGGGTGGGAGAACTCCTCGTTCCGTTTTCCTCGTTGTGATTTCCAGGGAAGAAAGCAGAGTCAGGAGCTCTGGGCTCTTGGATCCCCTCCATGGCCTCGTGCATCTCGTGGTGCAYCTTCCCAGAGCAGGAATTAACGATGAGAAACTCGCTTGGTGGAGTCCCAGGAGGGCCATTCCTGGCTGGGGAGCCGCTGGCACATTTATCCATGGATGCACACTCAGCCTCCAGCTTGGGAAAAGAGAGTGTGCTCTGGCACTGCCTCTGGAGAGGCTTTGGGATCAGGGCTCTGTCGTGGTGTTGTGAGGTGAGAGATGAGAATTGACTCCAAGTTCTCAGAAGGCTGATATATTATATCATATCATATATTATATCATATCATATTATATCATATTATATTTCATTATATTGCATGTCTATATTATATTATATTATGTTATGTTACGTTATGTTACGTTATGTTACGTTATATTACATTATATTACATTATATTATATTATATTATATTATATTATATTATATTATATTATATTATATTATATTATATTATATTATATTATATTATATTTCTTTATTTTATTATAATTTTTATATTATATTTATTTTATTGTGTTTATTGTATTGGATTATATTATATTATGAAAATGATATACTAAAACTATACAAAAGGAAGAGAAAGGAGACATCAGAAGGCTTGACAAGAATGATAATAAAAATGATAATAAAATAATAATAAATAATAAAATAAATGATAATAAAAACCCGTGACTGACCAGAGTTCACCAGCTGGACTGGGTTTGGTTATTAATTTAAAACAATTCACATGGAACCAATCAAAGATGAACCTGTTGGTAAAGCAACCTCCAGAGCACATTCCAAGCAATCGGATAATTATTGTTTACATTTCTTTTCTGAGGCTTCTCAGGAGGAAAATCCTGYTGAAGGGATTTTTCAGAAAATGTCATGGGGACAGGGCTTGGGATCAGGGCTTGGCACAGGCTCATCCCTGAGCTCCTGGAGCAAACTCCTCCATGAGCACAGCAGGGCTCTGGTTTTTCACTCAGAGCCAAGGGAAGGGGCCAGGATTGCTCCTTCAGACTGGACCCAAACAGAACCTGGCAGGAGAAGGGTTTTCCTCACCCGACTCCAGAATTTCTGCTGATCTAAGGCAGTGAAAGACTGGAATTTACCCTCTTGTAAATGGGGGCTTGTCTTGGTTTGGAAAGACAGGAGTCTGCTAAGGAAGGCAGGAGCCTCCCCTGAAATGGAGAATGTAAACCCTCCCCAGCCCTCTGAATTGCTATAATTTTAAATTAAGGGGTTCTCAGGCAAAAATATGGGAGCAGGAAATAACAGTTCTTTAATAGAAAAAAACAAACAAACAAAAAAAAAGAATAAAATAAACAATGCAGTCCACTAGAACAACACTGACAAAGTCAGAACCCAACCTGACACCCTCTCGGTCAGGGTGTTGGTGGCAGTCCGATTGAAAATGTGGCTGCAGTCCTCTGAAGTGTCAGGTGTGGTTCTGTTGGAGCAAGGAGGATCTGTAGAGAAGGATGTATTCTTCCTCTGAAGATGCAGTGTAGGAAGAGGCAGCTGCTGTTCCTCTGGGGAATTCCGTGGAGAAAAGCCAAACTGTGTTCCAGAATCTCAGATTATATCCGGGTAGCAATGCTGGGCTCCTCCCGCTGGCTCACATCTCACAATGGATGTTTAGTTCTTATCAGTCGTGCACTGACATTCAATAGTCTGTTATCAGCAGGTGTCCCTCCCGAGGAAGTGTGAATGTGGTCACCAAGAGAGATAAGGCAAACTGCCCACTTGACAAAGGTAATCTGCCATACAGATGGTAATGGAAAACATCTTGCATGCAATCTTCAACAGGGCTAAAGCAAGGGAAAACACAATTTTTGATATCCCTGGATTTTCACCAACACTTCACCCAACAGCATGAATGATTCATCCTCTGAAACAGAGATTTATGTTATTTTTGTTTACCTTCARCTACCAAAGAGCTGAGCTGGTGYTGCTTGYGGTCTGTTCCTGCCCTGGACTTGCTGGGAGCTGTTTTGACTGAAWTTTTCAAAGCTTCTCAACGAGCCTTTCAAGTCAAAAGAACAAATTAAGCAAGTTTTTAAAGTATTCTGCTACATCAGCTCTCACTGTTCTGGGACAGCCAAAACTCTACAGCTTGGTCTGGTTGGTGGAAGAACAAATCTCCTGTGCCCTTGGTGGCCTGGGGACACAGAGCTGGAATTAGAACAGCAGCTGGACTTGGTAAAATTATTGTTTTGTATTTATTGATCTCCTATGTTGCTTTGACAGCAAACCTTCTGGGGTGGCTGTCCAAGCCACWGAGTGAAGGACAAGAAAGGAAGTGGAAAATAAATGAATAAACAACATAAAATTCATCAAAGATTGATTTTAACACACTTTTTTGATTTTGCCAGCTCTGTGCCTTCCATTCTCTACTTCAGGCCATGCCTGGGGCCAGTGAGGTGCCCTGGAAGCCCAAATTCCCACAAAACACCAAATCTTCAATASCCCTGGTGGAGTGTCTCATCAGCACAGCCAAACGCAGCTCTGTCTCCTTTCTTTGGGATTTCCGGATGTGGGAAATTTTCCTCAGGTCCAGGCCCATCAGCAGAGATGGGGACAGTGGGAAAACCAGAAAACAGAGCCCAGAGTTTGGTGGTCACTTTGGAGCCGCTGCCACTGGAACCTGGGCTGTAACTCCCAGATTCCCCAAATTAATGGGTTCCAATCCCTGCWCTGGGCCAGGGCACGGCTGGAGCTGGGCCAGGGCYGCTCAGGCTGAGKTCAGGGCAAGGTTCTTCCCCCAGAGGGTGCTGGCACTGCCCAGGCTGCCCAGGCAATGGGCACGGCCCCGAGGCTGCCAGAGCTCCAGGGATGCCCAGGCTGGGCT
>NDFG01000030.1:368372-379211 GCA_002167245.1 Sporophila hypoxantha
CCCGCTGCCCTCCCCTGCAGTGATGTAACGCCGGAGCCAGCGCACGCTCCCGGGCAGCTGCATCCCGGCTCGGGGACACGTGCGGGGACAGCGGGGCTGKGCCACCCGGGAGGGCTCAGCCACCTTCACCTCGCTGCTCCTGCAGCCCCGTCCCCGGGGACTGCGGATCTCAGCCTGTGACGCASGGAAATCAGGAGAGTTTGGAGCCTGGAAATTGCTAAAAATGGGGATTTTTGCCCGAGCTGGAGCGGTGGCTCGTGGAGGGTGAGCTGGTGCAGCTCTCAGACCCTGGTTTGGCTCAGCTGTGCTAAAAACATTCCCTGATTTGGTCAGAAGTGCTGCTGTGGTTGTCCCCCCTCCCTCCCTGCTCTCTGTGGGGTCTGCAGGAGGGACCTGCCCCTTGTCCCTGTCCCCCCTTCTCTCCTGTCCCACCCCACCGAAGGGCTGAGGGAGTTCTGTCCCCCTTTCCCCATGGCTCTGGTGTCCCATCTCCCCCTTCCCTCTCAAGGTCAGGCCCCCATCCCTCCTTCCCCCCCTCCTCTGCCTTCCTCCTCCTCAGAGGTTTGGGGTCTCTCCCTGTGCCAGAGCCTCTCCASCCCACCCAGAGATCACCTGGCACCTCCTGTCTGCCTTCTCACCCCCTTCCCCCTGCAGGGCTGCTCCTCTGGCATGGATGCCACCCCTTCCCTGCATCCTGCCTCTCCCAGGGGAGGGATGGGAGGGGTGCAAGGATGGCAGGGAAGGGTGTAAGGACGGGAGGAGAGGGTGTAAGGATGGCAGGGGAGGATGGAAGGACAGGAGGGAAGGATGTAAGGATGGCAGGGAAGGATGTAGGGATGGCAGGGAAGGGTGTAAGGATGGGAGGGGAGGGTGTAAGGATGGCAGGGGAGGGTGTAAGGATGGCAGGGGAGGGTGTAAGGATGGCAGGGAAGGGTGTAAGGATGGCAGGGGAGGGTGTAAGGATGGCAGGGAAGGGTGTAAGGATGGGAGTGAAGGGTGTAAGGATGGCAGGGGAGGGTGTAAAGAGGGCAGGAAAGGATGTAGGGATGGCAGGGGAGGGTGTAAGGATGGCAGGGGAGGGTGTAAGGACAAGAGGGAAGGGTGTAAACATGGCGGGGAAGGATGGAAGGACAGGACGGAGGGGTGCAAGGATGACAGGAAAGGATGTAAGGATGGGAAGGACAAGAGGGAAGGGTGTAAACATGGCAAGGTAGGACGGAAGGACAGGAGGGAGGATTTAAGGATGGTAGGGAAGGATGGGAGGACAGGAGGGAAGGGTGCGATGATGGCAGGGAAGGGTGTAGGGATGGCAGGGAAGGGTGTAGGGATGGCAGGGAGGGATGCAAGGATGGGAGTGAAGGGTGTAAGGATGGGGGGGAAGGATGCAAGGACAGGAGGGAAGGGTGTAAACATGGCGGGGAAGGATGGAAGGACAGGAGGGAAGGGTGCAAGGATGGCAGGGAAGGGTGTAGGGATGGCAGGGAAGGGTGCAAGGATGGCAGGGAAGGATGGAAGGACAGGAGGGAAGGATTTAAGGACGGCAGGGAAGGATGGAAGGACAGGAGGGAAGGGTGCAAGGATGGCAGGGAAGGATGTAGGGATGGCAGGGAAGGGTGCAAGGATGGCAGGGAAGGGTGCAAGGATGGCTCAGCTTCAGGGGAATAAACTTCAGGCCAGGCAGGAATTCCTGCAGCAGCCTTCAAACCTCTCCTGCAAAGAGCTTTATGTCCACAAGGATCCAGCCTAGCAGAGGGATGCGGCTTTGTTGCCACTCCAGTCAATAAAATGCAGTAAATAAAACCTTTTATCATTTTAAGTGGCTCGTTTTTCATCTGGAGGGATGTGGGAGTCCAACAGGGCAATAAAACTTCAGTGCCCTGTAAAATGCTTTTTTTAGGCAGGTTAAAGAAACCAGGTCCAGACCCAGCTTGTTCTGAGAGGCACAAGGTGCAGATCAGGGAGGGAAGGAGCTGTTCCACTCAGAATCCAAGAGGCACAGCAGGATTTCATGGGTTCAGCTGCAGCAGCACAGACTTTACCCTGCCCCATCCCTTCCCTGCAGGATTTATTCCCCACGAAGCTTTGNGAGGCACAGCAGGATTTCATGGGTTCAGCTGCAGCAGCACAGACTTTACCCTGCCCCATCCCTTCCCTGCAGGATTTATTCCCCACGAAGCTTTGAGCCAGAAATCTGTGAGATTTCCAGCAAAGAACCCATGAAAACCTGGTTTGGAAAATGTGTTCAGAGCTGGTGTTCAACGGGGGCTGAGCGGGGAAAGCGGAGAGTGTTTGTRGGGACAGAGGCACAGACAGGGTCATGGACTCATGGACTCAGGGAATCAGGGAATGCTTTGGGTGGGAAGGGCCCTTAAATCCCCCCCAGTGCCACCCCTGCCATGGCAGGGCTACCTCCCACTGTGCCAGGTGCTCCAGCCCCAATGCCCAGCCTGGCCTTGGGCACTGCCAGGGCTCCAGGGGCAGCCACAGCTGCTCTGGCAATTCCAGCCCAGCCCCTGCCCACCCTGCCAGGGAACAATTCCCAATTGCCAAGATCCCACCCAGCCCTGCCATTCCTCTGGCACTGGGAGCCATTGCCTGGCTCCTGTCCCTCCATTCCTTGTCCCCAAGTCCCTCTCCATATTTCTGGGAGGCTCCCTTCACCTTTTCAGCTCAGCTTCCAGATGTGCTGAGGGGTGCAGAGCTGGGGGCAGCTCCTGGGACCCCCCAGCCCTGTGGGTCAGACCTCAGCCCCAAGGACCTGCTGAGGGCCCTTCCCCTGATGGGAACAGTGGCAGGAAAAATCTGCTGGGCCATTTCCAGTCCTCAGAGCGCATCTCAGGTGGGGACACTGCCCACCTTGGGCTCCATCCCTGTCCTCTGTGCCCACAAGAGCCAACCTGTGCCTGGTGCAAGCCCCACAGGACGAGGTGGTGGCAGTCCTAAAATAGAGGTCCCAAATTGTGGCGTTCCCATTCTCTGAACAGAGAGAGACACAATTCTCTCTCCCAGGATTTTTCCTGGGGAAGGCAGTGAGAAGCTCAGAGAGAAGAAAATTCTTATCTCTACTTGCTGCTCCTGCTGTTTTTGCACATGTGGAATGTGTTATGGGGATTGTCTACCCGAAGGGATTTGTCAATTAGATTCTGRTGAGGATTGTTTTGTTTCCTTGGCCAGTTGGGTCAAAGCTGTGTCCTGGCTGTCTCATACAGTCACGGGTTTTTCTTTAGTATCTTTTGTATAGTATAGTAAAGTATCTCTTTAGTATAGTATAATTATAATATAGTATAGTATAGTATGGTTATAATATATTATCCTATATAATATATTATCCTATATAATATATAATATATAATATATAATAGATTATATATAATAGATTATATATAATAGATTATATATAATAGATTATATATTATATATAATAGATTATATGTTATATGTTATATTATGATATCATTATAATATATAGTATATATAAAATATATAACGAGATATATTATGTATAATATATAAAATATATATTGTTATAATATATTATATAATATTATTGTATAATATATATTATATAGTTATAATATAGTTATAATATATAGTATATATTGATATAATATATATAATACTATAATATATAGTATTAATGTATAGTGTTAATAAAGCAATTGTTCAGCATTCTGACTCATGGAGTCAGAGCACATTACTCCCTGCATCAGGGGCTCCCTGCTTTGATACCTCACAGGCTCAGGGACAGCTCTGAGCCAGGGGGGGCTGACAGTGTAAGGGTGAAGATTCATCAGCTCAGCAAACGAGCAGAGGAACGACCTGGGAGTGCACCCATGAGCAGTGTGGTTGTCAGAGAGCAGCAGGAACTGTGGTCAGGGGGATGGAATTGTGCAGGAAATGGCAGGAACAGCCCATCGGGGAGCACGGGGTAGGGCTGCACTCCTGGGAAATGTTATTTACACAACTTTGAGCAGTTTACAAAGTGGTTTTCCTTTAGTTCCTGGTATCAGGGGGCAACTCCCTGGTGGCTGGGAAGGAGGGAGAGCTGCTTGGCACGGGAAGCAGGGAATGAGTGTGCTGGAGAAGCTCCTGGAGAAAGCAAAGCCACAAGGCTGTCTGATCTGCCTGCCCCATCCTGAACTACAGCCCCCGGCTGGTTTGAGATGGGTGCCCCCCTGGAGCCAGCCCCACCCAGCTCCCTTTGTGTGAAGGCAAAATCCTGGGTGAGTCCCCATCCCTGGAGGGGTTTAACAGCCCTGTGGAGGTGGCACRTGGGGACACTGGTCAGTGGTGGCCTTGGCAATGCTGGCAGATGGTTGGACTTGATGGTCTTAAAGGGATTTTCCAACTTAAATGAATTTGGGATTCCTTGAGTCCGGATTTACCTGCTGTGCTTTGGGAGCAGAGGTCCCTGGCCTGTGGCTGCAGGGAGAACCTGAGGGGGAGCGAGGGCAGAGCTCAGGGATTGCAACTCCTCCCGAGGGGCAGCTCCCATCCCTGCTCTGGGCCAGGGACAGCAGCCAGGGCACGGCTGGAGCTGGGCCAGGGCAGCTCAGGCTGAGATCAGGGCAAGGCTCTTCCCCCAGAGGGTGCTGGCACTGCCCAGGCTGCCCAGGCAATGGGCACGGCCCCGAGGCTGCCAGAGCTCCAGGGATGCCAGGCTGGGCTTGCTGGGGGCTCTGGCAGGGTTTGGCTTTGGGATTGATCATCCCTGTGGGTCCCTTCCAGCTCAGCACATTCCATGGTTGTGTGAGAGTGAGGGATGGGGGAGATGAAGGATGGGGGAGYAATTTGGGCAGCGCTGCAGGGATGGCCAGGGTGGGGCTGTTGGGGGSTCTGGGCAGGGCCTGGATTGGATCCAMGATCCTGTGGGTCCCTGGAGCTCAGGATATTCTGAGATTCTGTGAACTACCTGAGGTTTTGGTGCATTCCTGCTTTCTGCGCACCACGGGATGGTTTTCCAGCTAAAATCCAGCTTCCACTGGAACGTGGACGGGCTGAGAACACCCCAGGGCCTGACCCAGACCACCCTCCCTCCCTCCAGCCAGACAAACTCTCCAACAGCTGCGGAGCTCAGAGACCAGGCCAGAACCGCTGCCAGCCCCTGACAAGAGGTGATCTATGAGCAGTTCTGTGTTTGATGGCTCATGGCAGAGAGAATTCAGCTGAAGGCAAGAAGGGAAAGATCAGGGAAAGCAGGGGAGCCCTGCAGGAGGCAGCTCTGTGAYTAAGGCTGCCTCCTGAGTGAAGCTCCAGTGCTGCAGAAACAGCAATAAATCCAGCCCCACTTCATCCAGAGGACAGAGCAGAGCCCACTTGGCCTGGCCAAGACAGAGCTCAGGGTTTCAGCACCAGAAAAGCCTCCTGGAGGTTTGTCATGAGGCCTGGCAGAGCCCTTCAGTGAGGAAACAGCTCCTGGATTTACAGCACGAGGCTGGATGGGCCCTCCCTGCTGGTGGTGTTGGAAATGGGGCAGGACGAGACTCTGGGTGGGACTGGGGGATGGATCCATCTGAGCTCATCCCCGCTCCTGTCCCAGCCACCTTCCCTGAAGCTCCTTGGYTCACTGTGAAGCTCCAGATTTCCATTCATCCCTCAGCTCAGGAAGGACCCGGAGGGGCTGGAGCGAGTTCAGGGCAGGGAATGGAGCTGGGAAGGGTCTGGAGCCCCAGGAGGGGCTGAGGGAGCTGGGAAGGGGCTCAGCCTGGAGCAAAGGAGGCTCAGGGGGCCCTTGTGGCTCTGCACAGCTCCTGCCAGGAGGGCACAGCCGGGGGGGCGGGCTGTGCTCCAGGAACAGGGACAGGAGCAGAGGAACGGCCCCAGATTGCACCATGAGGGTTTAGGGGCATCTTTGGGCTTGGTTTGGGGCACAGATTCATTTTCGTTTCAAAAATGGACGATTTTTGGCCAAAAATGGCATCTCTGAGGGTCAGTCTCTGGGGTCTCCCTGGTGGAAAGCAGAGAGTTGGGTGAGGGTGGAGGTGACCTGGAGGAGGGGTCTGGCTGGAGAATGGAGAGGGAGCTCCAGAAAGATGCACAAGACACTGGAGAGAATTTCTAGAATTAAAAAAAAACCAAAAACCAAACAAACAAAAAAAAAAAAAAAACAACCAACTAAACAAAAAACCACAAAACTAAAACAAAATGAAAGAAAAGAAAAGGAGAATGAGAAGGAAAAGCAAAAATGAAAACAAAATGAAAAAGGGAGGAGGAAAAAATGGAACTAGAAAAAGGAAAAGGAAAAGGAAAAGGAAAAAAAATAAGAAAAAAAAGAAAAAAAATGAAATAGAAAAAGAAAGAAAGAAAAAGAAAAAGAAAAAGAAAAGAAAAAGAAAAAGAAAAAGAAAAAGGGACAAAATATAAGGAGGAAAAACCCTTATTAGTTTTCAGCCCAAAATGCTCAGATTTTGGTTTTCTGTGGGAAAAATATTGAATTTCTCCTGATCCTTGCCCAGGGAACAGGGATTATAATTTTTTCTGCCTATCTCTGCCACCCAGCAGTTGCAATCTCTCAGAACTCCCTGCTGAGGGGAGGTCTGGGGCTCCCACCCTTCCCAGGTGCAGGGAGCACCACAGCAGCAAACCCAGTGGGGTCCTGGGCACCTGAAATGGGAGAAAATTCCTGAAACTCCTAAAAGTGGATTTTGGGAGCTGGTTTGTGAGGCAGAGCCATAACTGGCCGAGGGAGGTTGGCTTCCTCCCTGGAGAGCTGTAAATGCGAGTGCTGGCCAGGAGAAATGCCAAATCATCGCTCTGCTCTGCAGGCCTGGAACTGCATCCAGCGGGCACCGCCTCGGGAGAGAGCGGGATCAGCCAGGCCGGGCTGGTCAGAGGTCCCAAAAACAGCCCTGGCCTTGTTTAGTCTGCAAGTGCTGCAGGGGAGACGTGAGAACAGCTCTGAGCAATGTGCGAGGGGAGGCTCGCAGGGAGAGCACACAGAGCCTTCTCCACATCATGGGAAGGGTGGTTTGGGGTCATCTAGGGACATTCAGGGGGATTTAGGGAGAAAACCCCGATGGGAGAGTCAGGAAAATCCTGGACTCTGGTCACTCTCTGCAGGCCCTGCAGGGTCTGGAGCTGACCCTGAACTCTCTGTCCACTCCTGATCCAGTGGTCACTCAGGGGTCACTCAGGGATCACTCAGGGTCACTCAGGGGTCACTCAGTGGTCACTCAGGGTCACTCCTGGTCACTCTCCAGTCACTCTCCAGTCACTCAGGCATCACTCAGTGGTCACTCAGGGTCATTCAGTGGTCACTCGGTTGTTCTCAGGCATCATCAGTGGTCACTCAGGGGTCACTCAGTGGTCACTCGGTTGTCTCTCAAGCATCACTCAGTGGTCACTCAGGGGTCACTCCCTGGTCACTCTCCAGTCACTCAGGCATCACTCAGGGGTCACTCAGTGGTCACTCAGTGCTCACTCAGTGGTCACTTAGTGGTCACTCGGCTGTCTCTCAGTGCTCACTCAGGGTCACTCAGTGCTCACTCAATGCTCACTCAGTTGTCTCTCAGTGCTCACTCAGTGCTCACCCAGGGGTCTCTCAGTGCTCACTCAGGGGTCACTCAGTGGTCACCCAGGGGTCACTCCCTGGTCACTCTCCAGTCACTTAGTTGTCACTCAGTGCTCACTCAGGGGTCACTCAGTGCTCACTCAGTGTTCACTCAGTGCTCACTCAGTGCTCACTCAGGGGTCACTCAGTGGTCACCCAGGGGTCATCAGTGCTCACTTCAGGCAAGTGGAGGTTGGTTGGGTTTTATCAGAGGTTGAGGGGCCTGGCCAGGCTGGTGCCATGGGGACAGGGGTGGGGTGGCAGGGCCACTCCCGGGTGCCCAGCCCAGAAATCTTTGAGCCCACAGCTCCTCCTCAGAAATGTTGGGGGGTGGATGCCACAGTGCCACCGTGATGCCCTCGAATTCCAGGACACAGCCATGGATCCCTGAGCTCCTCAGAGTCATGGGGACAGAGGGGAGGAGCAGGGATGAGCCCCAGGCCATGTCCTGACAGGGGAGAGGGAGCAGGAGGTGCAGATGTCACCATGTCACATTGGCACAGCTGCTGTGTGCACCCTGCAGGATGCCAGCAAGAAAAGCCCTCAAAAAACCTCTGGAAAGGGTAAATCCTGGCATTCCTAATTTCTGCTGTGTCTCTGTCCTTGGTTACAGGATGTAGCTGGGGGTGTGTGTTCTATCTGTTTTGGAGTTAAATCCACTGGGAACAGGGGCAGGGTGGAGCATGGAAAATGGGAACAGAGTTAAAGACAGGGATATCCACAGGGATTTGGGATTGGGAAGGGCAGGGGACGGGGTGGGACATGGAACTTGGTGTCAGGTTGGAAATGCAGGATGGAAATGGGGCTGTGTGTTCTGTCCCCACTGTCAGAGCTGGGGCAGCTCTCTGCTGTTCTTGGGGCAGTTTTCTTGATCTCTCCCACAGCCAATCCTCCTGCAGGAGATCTCTGCTGTCCATGGCCACTGAGTGTCCCTGCAGGGCTGATCCAATTCCAGCATCCATGGGGAGATGCTGCGCCCAGGGAGGAGCCAAGCATTCCTACCTGGATCCAATCTGAGCCTGGAGCAGCACAGCAGCCTTTGCCCCCTGCATTGCCAGAGGAGCAGCTTTCTGCTGCCTGCATTGCCAGAGGGAGCCCAGGCCCATCTCCAGCAGCCCTGGAGCTGCAGAGGAAAACTCCCCCCTTGTGCAGGATCCCTGCTGCAGCAGAAGCACAGCTGGCACTGCAGGAGGGCTGAGCCCCCATGGGATGGGGCTGTGCCACCCCCTGACCCACAGCGTCCAGGGCCTGCTCTCAACTCTGGCAGGCTTATTTGCACTATTGCAGTTGTATTTTTAATTTCCCTAATAAAGAACTGTTATTTCTGTTCCATGTTTTGCCTGAGAGCCTCTTAATTTCGAATTTATAATAATTCAGAGGGAGGGGGTTTCCATTTTCCATTTCAGGGGAGGCTCCTGCCTTCTCAGCAGACACCTGGCTGTTCAAACCAAGGGCAAGTTCCCTCTCCACTCGCCAGCCACCCCGTGGGGCTCAGCACTTGCTCCAGCCTCACTGCAGAAAGGGTCACAGGAAACCAGGATGGAATAACCCGTGTTTGGAGCGTGGTGGGTTTTGATGTGAAAGTGCTTTGATGTGAAACTGGAGCTGGGTGGTTCTAGAATCAGGGAAAAATGAGGGAGAGCACAAGCTAAACACATCCAGTAAAAATGGAGTATATTCTTTCTTGTTTGGGGACACACTGGCAGGACAGTGGGCACTGCTGTCCAGACCATATGGGCCTGTGGCACTGGTGACAAAGTGTCACCAGCAGCTCGGTTTCAGAGCCATTGGGTTTATGTGAAAGTGCTTTGGCAGTGAAACTGGAGCTGGGGTGGTTCTTAAAATCAGGGAAAAATGAGGGAGAGCACGAGATAACACATCCAGTGGTCACACAAGAGGGTGACAGGCGCCTGTTCCAGCCACCCACGGGCCTGTGGCACTGGTGACAAAGTGTCACCAGCAGCTCGGTTTCACAGCTCTGCTCCCAGCTGGATCTCACCTTCCTGGGACAGCAAACTGGGCACTGCTSCTTCCCAGGGCTGCTGTCCCCTCCCTGTGCCTCAGGGCAGGGACTCTGAGCGTGTTCCCTCAGCTGGGCTGTTCCCAGATCCCGGCCAGCAGCACAAACATCCATCTGCAGCGTCCCTGGGAGCCCAGGGCGTCGCCAGGAGGGAGCTGGCTGCTCTCCACAGCCAGGCACACYAGGAGCAAACAATGCTCTGGTTCTGAGTGGGGCTGCACAAACCATCAGGCACCTCATTAATCTTGTGGTTAATTCTCTGCAGGAGGCTGCCTGCAAGGAGGAATAAATTCTCCATTTTAATTACGGCAGGAATAACAAGAGTGGCCTTTCCAACTCCTTTTCATTGCTGGTGGCAACCTGTTGTCAAACTTGTTGTCCTTGGGTGGTTTTCCCCTCTTTGTTGAGCCTTGCACAGCCAGGGAGCACAGACCAGCAGRGATTCCATCACATGCTGAAATCAGRGGTGCCTAAATCCTGGAGAAACCCAGGAAAACCCCTGGACACAGCTCAGCCTCCCCCAGCACCCCTGAGGCTGGAAATGCTCCAAATCCCCATCTCTGCCCTCTCCCAGGGAGCTGGGAATGCCTCAGGGAGCTCGGGCTGAGCCAGTGCCAGGCTGTGACTGATGTCCCCAGGCTGTCACAGCCCTGAGCCCCGGGAAGGGCACTGCCAGGGCTTGGCAGAGGTCACAGCTTCGCTTTCCCTGGGCTTCACCCCAGCTTCTGTCCTTTCCTAGAGCTGCACATTCAGAGCTGGCTCTGGTCAAACTGCCCCAGCACAGCCCTGCTCAAACTGCCCCAACACAGCTCTGGTCAAACTGCCCCAGCACAGCTCTGGATCCAAACTGCCCCAGCACAGCCCTGGATCCAAACTGCCCCAGCACAGCTCTGCTCAAACTGCCCCAGCACAGCTCTGGATCCAAACTGCCCCAGCACAGCTCTGGATCCAAACTGCCCCAGCACAGCTCTGGTTCCAGAGTGTCCCAGCACAGCTCTGGCCAAACTGCCCCAGCACAGCTCTGGTTCCAGAGTGTCCCAGCACAGCTCTGGTCACACTGCCCCAGCACAGCTCTGGTCAAACTGCCCCAGCACATCTCTGGTCAAACTGCCCCAGCACAGCTCTGGATCCAAACTGCCCCAGCACAGCTCTGGTCAAACTGCCCCAGCACAGCTCTGGATCCAAACTGCCCCAGCACAGCTCTGCTCAAACTGCCCCAGCACAGCTCTGCTCAAACTGCCCCAGCACAGCTCTGGATCCAAACTGCCCC
>NDFG01000030.1:404034-417808 GCA_002167245.1 Sporophila hypoxantha
TAAGAGAGTACGAGAGCCCCAGCACAGCTCTGGTTCTAAACGTTTGCCCCCAGCACACTGCTGGCTCCAAACTGCCCCCCAGCAAACACTCTGGTTCTAAACTGCCCCAGCACAGCTCTGGCTCCAAAACTGCCCCAGCACAGCCTGGATCCAAACTGCCCCAGCACAGCTCTGGGAGCAAAACTCGCCCCAGCACTAAGCATCTGGGCTGCCACAACTGCCCCAGCACAGCTCTGCAACAAACCTGCCCAGCACAGCTCTGTCTCAAACTGCCCAGACACCATTGGCAGCCCAGCCACAGGCTCTGGACAAAACTGCCCCCAGCACAGCTCTGGCTTAAACTCCCACGCTCTGCCACTGCCCCAGCAAGCTCTGGCTCCAAACCTTGCCCAAGCACCAGCCCTCGGCATCCAAATTCAACGCCTGGCCATGCCAGCACAGGCTCTGGACCAAAACTGCCCCAGCACAGCCTGGCTCCAAATTGCCCAGCACAGCCTGGCTTCAAACTGCTCCCAGCACAGCTCTGGCTCCAAACTGCCCGGCACGCACAGCTCTGGTTCCAAGCTGCGCCCACAGCACAGGCTCTTCGGTGCCCAGCACTCTGATGCTCCCAGCACAGATGGCTCCAAACTGGCAATTGTCCAAACTGCCCCAGCACAGCTCTGGTCCAAACTGCTCCCAAGCACAGCTCTGGCTCCAAGTGCCCCAGCAAGCTTGCTACCTCGAGCTCTGCCCAGGCATCCCAGCTCCAGGCAGGCTGAAGCACCAGAGCCTGGTGGTGGCATCAGCGGGCAGATGCCCTCCCTCCAGCCCAGCAGGAGGCAATTGCTGCCTTCAGGACCTGTTGGATTTTGCTGGAATGTCCCAACAAAAGCTTGGAATGACGAATCTGGACTCCATGTTTGTCAGAAGGCTAAATTTATTACTTTATTATACTATATTATATTAAAGAATACTAAACTATACTATTACTAAAGAATACAGAAAGGGTAACTTACGAAGGCTAAAAAAATAATAATGAAAACCTCCTGACTCTCTTCCAGGAGTCCTGAACACAGCTTGGCCCTGATTGGCCAAAGAGTGCGACAACAAACTGCACAGCTAGATCAGGCAATGCCAATCAACACCTGTGGTGTAAACAATCTCCAAATCACACTTCCACATGAGCCACAACACAGTGAGATAGCAAATTAGGATAAGCAATTGTTTGCTTTTCATCTGAGGGCTTCTCAGTGCTTGCCAGAGAGACAATAACTCGCGGCGAAGGGGATTTCTCATAGGATGTTGAATTGCCACAGGGGCCATTTGCTTTCTCGTTTTCCGTCTCCTCTGCTGCTCCTGCTCCAGGAACTGACTTGAACCTGGCAAAACCAAAGTGCAGCCAGCTGCTAGAAGACGGGCTGAGCTGGACACCCTCTGTCCTGCCTGGCCAATGGCCCATTGCTGTGTGTCGTAGGGAGACACAGCCCCAGCCTGGCCAAGCCAGGCTCCCATGGCCCAATTATCATTAATAATCAATTCACCAATACAGCCATGGCCTGCTCGGGACTCACACCCAGGCAGGAAGCTGTTCCTTGTGGCACAGACACAAAACTCTGGAGTGAGACAGCAGGGAGAAGACCAGAGGCCCAGCCCTTGAGCTGAGCTCCTCTGGGGCTCATGGGACTGAATCTAAATACAGAAATCACAATCCCTGGTGTCCCCGGAGTACCAGCTCAGCCCTGGCAGCCCTCGTATGCCCCGCAGCTGCCTCAGCAGCACCAGAAATCCTGAGTAAGAATTTTGTTGATTGATTGCTTCCAGAAGAGGGGAGGGAAGAGTCATTCCCAGTTTCCTGCTGTGGGCCAGGGGCACCCAGGGATGATTCAGGCGTGCTTTGAGCGTGGTGTTTGGTGTCAGGACCCAGGACATCCCTTGTGCTGTCCGCAGGAGCCAGGACCCCTTGCCAGGGGTCTCAGGAGACCCTGGCACAGAGCCCAAAAACACCTGTGGGTTTGATTATGACCCATGAGAGCAAATTACCAACCTTATAGGAAGATCAGCAAGCCACAACAGTTTAGGTAGAATAATAGTGAAGTATATCACGGCGTGGAAAAGTAGATTTTGGGTTTTTGGTTATGGGGTTCAGGAGGCAAGATGGAGGGAACTGGGTGTGTCCAAGCCTTTCTCCTTCTTCTTCTTGGCCTCCATCTTCTGGCCTGTGATGTGGCACTTTGGATTGGTTTAAGTAGTAGAGCTCCACTGTCTAACATAGGGATAGGTATTGGGAAGTTTATTGTAAATATTGTACATGTAGTTTTTTAGTTATAAAGACAATTAAACACTGCCCTGGGGCAGGCAGAGTGCCTGGAACTGTCCTGCTTGGATGGATCTCGGCAGGACAGGAGAAAGTTTTTTTATAGATAAGAAACAATAAACAACCTTGAGACCGAGAATGAAGAGCTCTGACTCCTTCTCCAAGCGCCAGGCTGGGAAAAGAGACTTTTCAAACTTTCCTTTGGGGCCACTCTGGAGCAGCGAGAGATTCCCGACAGTTTGGTTGGCAAACAAGGAGCAGGAGGGCTGCTCAGGACCTCGACATGGGCCCAGCTCTGCATGAGACCACGGATTTGTGAGATTTGGTCTTTTATCTGGCATTTCCTGGCCTCTTTCCTTTCTGCCTCAAGCTTCTGTTCTTCAGGTTGCTGACTAACAAACTCGGGGTTCTGCAGTTGGCAGGGCTGGGGGAACTTCCCATTTCATCTAAAAGATCACAGAATATAATAGTTATAGAACTATTATAGATATGGAATATGATAGATATGGGATATGTATAAGATATGGAATATTATATCTGGAATATGGATAATAATTATAATAATATTATTAATAATACTATTAATATTAATAATATGTTAATATATATTAAACATTATAACATATTATTAATATTAATAATAGGTTAATATAATAAATTAATATTATAATCTATAATATGGAAATATGATATATGTTAATATGATGTAATGGAACATTATAGATATAGAATATTATAGATATGGGTATATTATTGCTATGGAATAGTATAGATATAGAACGCTATAGATGTAGAATATTTTTTAAGATTATGGAAATAGTTATGAATATGATAGATATGAGATATTATGATATGGAATATATAGTAATGCAGTATAGATATGCGAATATTATAATATAGAATATGATAGATATAGAATGTTATACATATATATGAATGTTATAATATGAAATATGTATAGATATAAATATCATATATATTGGAATGTTATAGAGTATAGGATGTTATAGGTATGGAATGTTGTAGAATATTATTCATAGAATATTAATATCATGGAAACATATTAGACATCCTGAGTGGGAAAGGACCCACAGGATCATGGATCCAGCCCCTGGCCTGCCAGAGCCCCCAGCAAGCCCAGGCCTGGGCATCCCTGGAGCTCTGGCAGGCCTCGGGGCCTGCCCATTTGCCTGGGCAGGCCTGGGCAGGCCAGCACCCTTGCGGGAAGAACATTTCCCTCTTCCCCACCATCCCAGCTCAGAGGCTGCCAGAACAACCTGAAGAGGTTTAGTCGGGTTTAAAGTTAAACCGCCCCTAATTTAACTCTGGTGATTCTGATGTGAATATCCTGTTGCTGCCTCCTCTCCTCACAGCCCCATCCGGGGTTGATGCCAACCAGTAAAATGCTGTCTCAAGGCAGCCTGGGCACAGCTTATGTCCCAGAGCATCCTGGGGGCATTTGGGCATGGAGAGCAACCTTGGAAGGGTCTGCCCCCAGGGCTGGGGAGATCCCACTGGGATCCCTCAGGGCCAAATCCCCCTCCTCTGGGGTAGCCTGTTGGCAAATGCTCCCTCTGCCCACCCTGCAAACCCTCCCTGTTTCTTTGTTCCTCCCAAAGCCTCAAATTTGAAGGAACTTCCCCAAATTTGAAGGGGAAACTATGTTACTATTAGGACATGAAATAGGTAATAGACAATATATAATAATATATTTCTATAATATATAATATATGAAATATATAAATTAAAAAATAAAATATAAAATAAAAAATAAAAATAAAAATGAAAGCAAAATAAAATAAAAAAAATTTTATAAAATTAATTATAAAATAATAAATAGACATATAGGACATGAAATAACACACAACATGGACACGCTGCTCTTTTCAGGTAAAAGGAGATTTTTTAATTTCTGACTTCCAACATTTACAGATTTTCCAAAAGTGACAGTGGATTGGGTGGACAGTGCCACCTCTCCAATGACACTGAACAAACCACAGTCCATCAAATTTACTCCTCTTCCATACAGGAAATGCAAAACAATAATTTATTTACATAAAGTGTCGTGAAAAATTCATTACAAAAATGTTAAACATCAGAAAGCTTAGAAAATCTTAAAAAAATTCAGTGGTGAGCAGAACCTCCAAAAAAGCAACTCCCAGGCCATTTTTTTATTTTTTTTCACTCTGTCCTTTGCCCACACGTGGGTGCCTGGGGGGTGCAGGATGAGCTGGTGGGGTTTAAAATATTTCCTGGCAAAACAAGCAGAGGAATCTTCCCCCCTGTTGCTTGATTTCACAGCAACCCCAGGGTGAAGCAGGAACCCCCGACCTTGGCACAAACCAGCAACCCAAAAACGCTGGGAGAGAATTTCCCATTGGATTTTTCCCCCTTTACTGGAAAAAAAAAATCCACATTTCCCTCCATGTGGAATTCAGCCACACTCGATGTGCTCCCAAAACCCCTTTTTGTCCTCAAATCACCAGGAACGAGGCACAGAGGGAAATCCCTGGGAGTTTTTCCCCTCTGGCAGCACATGGGAGATGCCCCAGCCCTAGAGCTGGAAACCACCCAGGCACAGGTTTGGCACGGAAAAGGTAAAACAGCTCTATTCTTTCCAGTTTTTTTTTCCCATTCCTTTGGCTCCACCACGTTCATCACGGGCTCTTGTGGTGACCACAATGTCTCACCGGAGCGGGGAAAGCGTCTCAACACACGTCTGGAGAGGGGGAGGATGGAGTTTTGCTCCGCTGTGGTGTCCACAGACACCTCATTCTGAGCACCACGGGCCAGCCAGGCCAGAGCAGGTGATAATGATGTGCTGATCCCAAAGCTCCAGTTGAAAACGAATTATTTGTTTTGGAGCAAGAACGGAAAACTGAGCCGTGGTGCAGCCTCAAAGCCCGGCGGGCAGAGCCAGCAACAGAGGGGTTGTTTTTGCCAGCTTTCTTGCATAATCGCTGTTTTTCTCCCAGATTGGGCCTGGCAGGACTCGGAGTGCTGCTGTTGGAGCTTCCAAACTTCCCGACAGCTGTGTTAGGAAAATTAATCCACAGCACCAGAGGTTTGTGTCCAAAAAGAGACAGAGGAGTCCTTTTACTTTATTCCATAAAGGCAGAGGCCATGGGCATTCCCGCCTGGATCTCTCCAATTTTTGGAGGACGCAGCCTCTTTATCCCAATTTCCCAGCCATTTCCTTCTCTCTTCCCCCTTGGCTGAGGGACTTGAGAGGTTTCAGTAAACTTCCCAGAACACCTGATCCAGAGATTCCCCTCTAATATACAACCTCCCTTTTGATTGTTAATTCTTTGGGAATTCAAGGGTTTTCCCCATTTTCGTGAGTACTCGAGAGGTTCAGACTCCCGATACCACTGATACTGAAGATTTCCCAAAGATTCCCCTCTAATGTAAACCCTCCCTTTTGATTGTTAATTCTTATGGATATTAGGGTTTTTCCCCATTTCTGAGTACTCGAGAGTTCAGACTTCCCAAACTGCCTGACACCAAAGATTCCCCTCTAATGTACAACCCTCCCTTTTAATCTTGAATTTTATGGAATTTAGGGGTTTTCCCCATTCTGAGGCATTGAGAGGTTCAGACTCCTTGATCACCTGATACCGAAGATTTCCAAAGATTCCCTCTAATGTACAACCCTCCCTCTTAATCTCGAATTCTTATGGAATTTAGGGGGTTGTTTCTTCCTCATTGTTTCTTTCATCTCCCAATGTCTAATTTCATTTATCAGCACACCTAAAGTTTATTTGTAAAAGCAAATATCTTTTTCCATTCGTCAATCAGTGGAATCCTTCCTGTGTTTCTTTTATCTTCCAGAGCTAACAACCAGCAGACCCACCATTGGTTTAGGCCTAAAAATAAAAAAAAAAATGAAAAACAAGGGAAAAAAAAACATATAAACTCCAGAGGAAAGTGGCTGGAAATTTGAGAAATTCCTCAGACGCCCTGAAGGGTGCAGTCCTGCTCACCTCTTGGTTTCTGTGCTGCAGAACGTTTTTTTCTTCTCAAAATTATCAATTTAAAGCAAAAAAATAACTATGATACAAAATGAACTAGATAAAATAAACATTCGAATTAATTGTTAAAATTAAAAAACAGTAAAAACTTCTCATCAATCTTTTTATTATGCTACAAGTGATAAAACTCCTGACGATCCTAGAATTGGAACTCTTAAAATGACTTGAAAAATATATACATTATAAAAAGACAGAAAACAACTTTTCCAAATTGGAGAAATTGCAAGATCACGTAAACACTCCAGCCAACTGATACTATTCTTAAACTCCCACCCGCCCGAACGCCCTAGCCCTGATTTTCCTTTTTTTATTTTATTTTAGACTTAAACCAATGGGTGCTTTAGTTCTTTCCAAGGAAAAAAAAAGGAGATAAATGCAAGAGGAAGGTGGCTGGAAAATGAGAAATTCCTCAGAGCGGCCCTGAACGGTGGGAATTCTGCTCAGCTCTGTGGTTTCTGTGCTGCAGAATGTTTTTTCTTTTCAAAATTATCAATTTTAATGGCCTAATAATAATTCATTTTGCTCCATTAAATGCTAAAAGTGAAAGAAAAGGTCCTGGATGATGCTTAGAATTTGAACTCTTAAAATAACTTGAAAATATAAAAATATATCATTTATAAAAAAACAGAAAACAACTTTTCCAAATTGGAGAAAATCTGCAATTATCTCAGGCCTCCCTGATTTTCCTTTTTTATTTTAACTTTAGGTTCAACCAATGGTGCTTTAGCTCTTTCCAAGGGAAAAAAAAAAGAGATAAATGCAAGAGGAGGTGGCTGGAAATGAGAAATTCCTCAGAGCAGCCCTGAACGGGTGAATTCTGCTCAGCTCTGTTGGTTTCTGAGCTGCACCAATTAAGAATTAGTGCTGGCTGAGGATCCTTCCCTGAGTTTCTGCCCTCTCTGATTTTTTCTTTAATTGCTGTTTCTGGCTATAATTGTGCAGAGAGGCCCATTAATATTCCCCAGTAAATCAGGGATGCACTGGAGCAGCTGCAGGGTCCTGGCCTATTAAGGAGCCCTGAAACTCCCCTTGGAAAGCCCTGCTTGGAGTTATAATTTTAATTTCCATCATTTATGCTGAGATTTTCTCTAATGGAGCATCCACCTCGGGCTGCATTTGCTTTTTAAGGGCTGAGGGAGGGAGGGAGCTTCAGCCAAAACAATTCAGCAGTTTCAAAGAGCAAAGTTAGAAGGAAAAAAATTCCCTTGTTTTCCCCAGCCTGGTAATTCTGATCAAATTTGTCCAAAATTTGTGAGCTCCCCAAGCTTCCCATGGGGGCCTGTGGGGGGATTTTATTCCCATTAGAGGGGTCCAGATCCTACAGCTCCAACAGCAGAGTCCTGATTTCCGCCTGCCCTGGAGGATTCGCCAGTTTGGGGTCTTGGAGGTGAAAAATTGGAGTTAAATCCACTGGGAACAAYGGGCAGGGTGGAGCATGGAAAATGGGAACAGAGTTAAAGACAGGGATATCCACAGGGATTTGGGATTGGGGAAGGGCAGGGGATGGGGTGGGACATGGACATTGGTGTCAGGTTGGAAATGCAGGATGTGCCTGGGGCTGTGTGTTCTGTTTGCAATCTGTCAGAGCTGGGGCAGCTCTCTGCTGTTCTTGGGGCAGTTTTCTTGATCTCTCCCACAGCCAATCCTCCCTGCAGCAGATCTCTGCTGTCCATGGCCACTGAGTGTCCCTGCAGGGCTGATCCAATTCCAGCATCCCATGGGGAGATGCTGCGCCCAGGGGAGGAGCCAAGCATTCCTACCTGGATCCAATCTGAGCCTGGAGCAGCACAGCAGCCTTTGCCCCCTGCATTGCCGAGGAGCAGCTTTCTGCTGCCCAGCTTGCATTGCAGAGGGAGCCCAGGCCCATCTCCAGCAGCCCTGGAGCTGCAGAGGAAAACTCCCCCCTTGTGCAGGATCCCTGCTGCAGCAGAAGCACAGCTGGCACTGCAGGAGGGCTGAGCCCCCATGGGATGGGGCTGTGCCACCCCCTGACCCACAGCGTGCCAGGGCCTGCTCTCATTCTGGCAGGGCTTGTTTGCACTGTTGCATTTGTATTTTTAATTTCCTGTTAAAGAACTGTTATTCCTACACCCATATCTTTGCCTGAGAGCCCCTTAATTTCAAAATTACAATAATTCAGAGGGAGGGGGGTTTGCATTTTCCATTTCAGGGGAGGCTCCTGCCTTCCTCAGCACACACATGTCTGTTCAAACCACAACAATTTGGAACAGAGTTATGGATGTAGGAATATCCACAGGGGTTTGGGATTGGGAAGGGCAGGGGATGGAAGCAGAGCTGGTGGAGTGGAAATGGAAAAGGTRGCAGAGTTAAAGATATAGGAAAAGCCACAGGGATTTGGGTTTGGGAAATGGGAAGGGGATGGAAACAGAGCTGGTGGGGTGGAAATGGAAACAGGGAACAGAATTAAAGAGATAGAAAAAGCACAGGGATTTGGGATTGGGAAGAGCACGGGATGGACATGCAGCTGGTGGGATGGGAATGGAAAGTGTGAACAGAGTTATAGGGATATCCACAGGGATTTGGGATTGGGAGAGGGGCAGGGATGAACACAGAGCTGGTGGGGTGGGAGATGTGATTCCATCCAGGATCAGCTGCACAAAGGGATGGGAAGAGCTGCACTGGGAAAAAATTCCTGGAGTGGGAGCCAGGGCACGGGGAGGGAGCATCCAGGGAAAGAGAAGAGTGTGAACAYTGCCAGGGATTTAGGGATGCTCCAGGATGGAGGGGAGAGGGTGGGGAAGAGGCTGCAGCTTCACTGGATCATTGAGGGGGAAGATGGGTGAGATTCCCCTACAGTAACCCAGACAGGAGAGGTCCAAGCCCTGCTCCTTTCCCTCTTTTTGAGACCATTTTTCCTCTTTTTAGGACCATTTTCCCTCTTTTTAGGACCATTTTCCCTCTTTTTAGGACCATTTTCCCTCTTTTTAGGAACATTTTTCCTCTTTTTAGGACAGCTGGAGATAGGCTGGATGCCACTTCCATGATTCTGTGCTGTTCATCTGCATTTTATGTTGTTATCAGTCAATAAATCCCTGTGTTCACAGTTGGGGATTGTGAAGCAAAACACTTCAAAGTCATAAAAATAACTATGGGAGGAAAAATCATAAAATATGAAGCAATATTTGAGAATTCCACACTTGGATATTCATGTTTTCCAACAACAAATCTGCTCAGGGAGGATTTTTTCCAAGAGATGTTGCAATCCGTATTTTTGGCATTCAAAAAAAGTGTTCCAGGAACAAAGGCCTTGTGAGCTCCAGCCAGTTTTATCTTCAAATTATAAATGGGAAACTGAGGCCCGGGAATGAAGAGTTCCCCATGGTCCATGAGCCCAGAATTCCCACTGTTATCCCAGTAAAACCAGTTTAAACAGAATAAAACTCCCCAGTAGAGGTGAGCGCCGTCTTTTATCTCCATCAGATGCTAAATGTCCTCTTTCAAACCCATTCCTTTCAAACCCATTCCTTTCAAACCCATTCCCTGCTCCTACTTCACTTGGGGAGAAATGGGAATTCTCCCTGATCGAGGAGGAAATTGCTTTGCCTTTTGTTAGGAATAATTAGGAATGCAATTTATCCCCCCTTCCCTTAATTACGAGTGCAGGAGGATCCATTTGCCTCGTTAAATATTTATTGTTCCAGCCTAGGTAAGAAGGAGCACAGCCCTGGAAGTGCAGCCTTGGAAATCCATCCCTGTTTTCCAGAGTAAGAATTTCATCTCGGATCACTTTCCCCACTCAACCTGCAGCACAAATCCACCAGGATTTTATAAASTTTTACTGCTACTGGCTTTGAGGCTGCAAAAACCTGGAATTTCACCCTCTTGGCTTGGAGATCAAGAGTGAAACTGAAGTGGGGAAGATCCCTGAGCAAGGCTGGGATTTATTTTGTGGGGTTGTCTATAAATCAAGGACGATTTAATGTCCACCCTGCTCGTTCCTGTCTGGAGTTTGCGGTGGAGCCATCCAGAATTTGAGTCATGTGTGAAATATTTCTGTCCATCTGCTCCAGCAGGAGGAGAACAGCTCTTCCAAGAGCTGCTTTTGTCCATAATAAATCTCCAAGGAAAGCCCAGCAGATGTGGAGGGTGGGTGCTCCACGCAGACCTTCGGCCACGTCCTGCATTGTTCACCCAGGACCTCGGCTCCYAGGAAGATTCCCAGAATTCTTGGATTGCTTCAGCTTGAAGCAACTGAGAAAACATCTTGGGCTGTTTGACCCGTTGGGTCGTGAAAATAAATATTTGGAGGGAAGGAATTTCTGTGGGATATTTCCCAAATCCAGGGGCTCGTGTGGTGCTCTGGCTCGCAAGGTGACAGGTCTGTGTTGTGTCCATGGCAGGGGGACCTGGGGACGGGACCACTGGTGGCTTTTTCAGCTGTTCCTCAAAAGGAGCCCCAGGGCAGAGAGATTGGGGTCACCCAGGGAGAGAGTTCCTGCCATTTGAGAAGGAGGAGAAGGAGGGAGTTTGATGGATAAAGCACTGATGGCTGCTGCAGGAGCTCACAGCYCTGTGGCCCCACAAAAACAACATTTCTGTGGGGCTGGGCTGGGTTTAGAGCCAGATCCCGCTGGCAGGGCCTGCAGAGCTCTGCACAGCCACCCTGAGGGGGTCCTGCTGCCCATCCCACAGCTCTCTGTTGTGGAAAGGTACCTTTCCCAGGATCCAAATTCCCCCTCTCCTCATCCCTGGCAGGGGCAGCTGATTGTCACTAAAATGAAAGTGTCAGGATTCTGCACATGGCAGGGGTGGCTAGTCTGTGTGTCCTACCCAATTTAGGACTCCCTCCTAAAAATTAACATTGTTACAGACAAATGAGGAGATTCTCTTAATACTTATTGGGTTCACAAGAAAAAAAAATCCAAAAAACAAACTAGAGCTCCTAGCTAATTTGCTTAGATGGTTTAACACCAAAATAAGGAGGACAAAAGAATGTATAGAGTACACAATAATATTTGAAAAGAAATCTACTAAAATATTTTTCTAGGGAATAAAGGTTCCTCTCTGAAAGAAAAGAAAGCTGAATCTCTAAAAATAGTGTTTCAGGCTAGTTCTGTAGTCTACTGATAGCTCAGCTGTAGCGTAATGGAGCGGTTAAAACATATCGAGGATCACATGAAGCACCATTAAATTTTGCTTAGAATGAGCTTGTACTGATCACGAGGATAGAAGTTGCCTGGCGCATGTTTTTTCCTTTTTAGGTCCTCTCTCTCTGTTGGATTCTGAGTCCTTGCTGTTAATATTTCGCAGGAGGAGAAATACTGGTCTCTCACGATATTACCAGATGTGGATGCGAGGATGGTCACTACAGGAGAGAATGTTTGATTGTCCTGGAGAAAGAGACAACATGAGTCTGTGAACCATGTTCCAAATTTGGGACTTGGATGAATCTTAATAGGTGCACTTTGCATAACATCATCAGACATTATATGCACACTTTCATGAGGAGGGAGAGGGTCCAAAATGGCCAGACATTAGTAGAATGTCCCTTAGTAGTTAGGCGGCTGCTTCTTTAATGCATTAGAGAAAAATATAAAAGGGGCAACTCTTCAAAATGAGGAAAAAGCTTCATTTTCAAAAACTGTGTCCCTATAGTTTTCAACAAAGGAGGTGGTATGGACGGGAAGAGAAAGTTATCAAATATATTAATCAGCTGGAACAAATCCATACCGTTGTGGTTCCACTTCGACAGAAATGCAGAAAAGTACCAACATTGTAATGAACAAGGAAGGTATAAAACTAGAAAGTCGACTGTATATATTGGTTAAAAAGGCTGGCATCAATAGCACTGGAAAGAGACGCACGCAGATTATGAACGGCACCCACAGAGGAAAACGGCGATTATTGAGCAAGTTCTTTCTTTGGATGACCACATCTGACTTGGAGAGGGAGAATAAGAGCTCCAAAAGTAATTATGTTAAGATATCTCAGGTGAGTCTGCGTAAAAGTTATAAAAAATTTTTATGGGATGCATTATAATGGAAGTCATTTGCAGGAGAACTGGGTTCAAATGAACCAGTCCAGAAAATTTGTAAAGCAGCTCAATACACTTATGTATAAAAGAAGTAAATACTACATGAGAGAGAATGGAAGGGATTAATCAGTTTCAGGTGGTTAAGCGTCCCGGCGGAAGACCTTGTGGCATGTTCTTTACGATGGTTTCCAATATAGAAAGGGTTCCTTGGTAAGTGAAGGGGCTGGAAAGCTTTCTAGAGCTTCAGCTGACAATACTTATCCGGGGATCCATCTTTCACTCTGGTACAGGAACTGCAAGTTTATTGTATTCATGTCTGAATTTCAACCCCACATACCTCAGGAGGCTGGAAATCAGGAGGCCATTTTTATCCCAAATCAACCCTATATGGCGCTTCAACACAACGGGTCCCAAATCACATCGTGTATCTCTACTCTTACATTGATTTTATACATTGCAATGAATCAACAAAGAACTCTCACAAAAGACAAATATAATGATAGACCAAGTCTATTGTACCATGGATTATAACGTCTGCAAAAATTTAATCTGTTGACTATGAGAAGAAAATTTTATTTTTCAATAAAGTATTTGGGAAAAAAACGCCCGCAAATCAACATGTTTTTTAGACAGAGAAAGAAGTATTGTCCTAAAGGATGGAGATTGGATATTAGTATGTTTGGGTGTTGTCAGGATTGCTTCAAGGCTAGGGTGATTTCTCACAGGCCACACAGGGTGTATCTTAACAAATCTCCATTTTTTCGTTACTGAATTTGCTAAGGAGTTGGATGTTACAAAGTTTATGATAGGGTTTGCGCGGAACACATTTCACTCGCGGAAAGACACTCAACCCTTGGCATGCTCGCTAGTGACGCAGAACGCCAAGTGCTAACACCGCTGTTGAGAGGGCAGGAAGGGCTGGAGGGAACTAACACACAGTGAGTCTCGGCACGAGAGAGCTCAACAAATACGAAGATGGACCAGGAAGAGAAAGAGGGGAGGTTGTTTAGAAGGTTGGACAAGACAGCAAAACTAGGAACTAACTTAATTCAGATTAAAGTTACCGAACAGACGGCACACGAGGAGGATAGAGATTGAGCGTGTTGTGACACGAGAGGTATTATGTAGTGTGGCTTTTTGGCGAAACCAATCTCTGCAGGTCACGATTAACTTCGCAGGAATGTGACTCATGCACACTCGATTTAAGACCAAAGCCTGACTTCTATAGGTACGCCCCTGCATTCTTGAGGAGGACACTAGTAAAGCAGAGCGCCCTCAAAGGAAGCAATCAAGTCGTTATATAGAGGGTCTCTCTAGTTTTCCACTATGGTGTTTGGCTCTGGGGAATTTCACAGCCCAGCCCCTGCTCCCACCTAGGCCAGAACAATTTCCCAAATTGCCGAAGATCCCATCCAGCCCTGCCATTCCTCTGGCAACTGGAGCCATTGCCTG
>NDFG01000030.1:459084-475839 GCA_002167245.1 Sporophila hypoxantha
GAAAAGGCCTTTGATATTTTCACATCCAACCTGGGACTCGAGTCCCAACCTTGCTCCCCAGTCCCAGAGTACCCTTGAAGTCAATTTTGCCACCATTCCAGGATATTCCTGGGGCTTACGCTCCAGCTTTCTGAGGCGCGATGGGCCACTGCAAAAAACCACCTTGCCTCGGGCCAGCCCCTCTTGCCAGGCCAGCACCCTCTTTCCATGCCTTGAAATTTCCCCCAACATGCGCAAAAATGGGGAGTGTTTTAAAAAGTGGCAACTATTTCCTCCCACGCTCGCGCGCGTGGGTTCTTTGTTGGTGATCGGAGGGGTTGGAGCTGTGGCACGGGAAACAGGAAATGTATTCCCTGCCAGGAAGGGGGCTGGGGCAGGCGACACCTCTTTGCTGTCTGGGGCTTGCATTGGAATGGAGGTTTCCCTTGTGGGGAAAAGATATCGATGGGATTCTTGGTTGCTCAGGATCCCAGAGGAGATGAAAGATAGGCGAAAAAATTAGTCCTCCAAGGACCCATCGTAGTCCCAGCTGAAGTCCCCACGCTTGATCCCCACCCAGAGCTCTTAGAGTGCCACCTCCAGGAAATTCCTTGGGGGACCTCCAGGATGGGCCTGCAAACCTTCCTTGCGGCAGCCCGCGGCCAAGGCCTGAGCCCCCTTTCCATGGGGAGAATTCCTTGCTGTGCCCACCCTGAGCCTGCCCTGGTCCCAGCCTGATGGCCGTTCCCTCTGCTCCTTGTCCTGTCCTGGAGCACCACCGACCCCCCGGCTGTGCCCTCCTGGCAGGAGCTGTGCAGAGCCACAAGGGCCCCCTGAGCCTCCTTCTTGCTCCAGGCTGAGCCCCTGCCCAGCTCCCTTCAGCCCCTCCTGGGGCTCCAGCCCCTTTCCCAGCTCCCTCCAGCCTCTCCTGGGGCCCTCTAGACCCTTCCCAGTCCCTCAGCCCCTCCTTGGGGCTCTAGACCCTTCCCAGCTTCCATTTCCCCTTCCCTGGACACTTCTCAGGCCCCTCCAGGTCCTTCTGTTCCCAAAGGTGTACCAGAACTGGAGGCCAGGATTGGAGGTTCTGCCCCTTGGCAGGGCTGGCTGTTAACATTTGGCCTCACTGAGCCTCAGAGGGATTTTCCCACCTCAATGATTTTTTATTATTCCAACCATGGGCACAAAGGGTTGTGCAGATGGCTATTTTGGGATTTGGGGCTTTTGAGGCTGTGGGGCAATTGTTGTCCCTGAGGTCACAGACCTTCTGCCAGGAGGATTTTGCTCTGCAGGATGAAGGCATCTGGAACCCAGCGCAGCTTCATGCTGGGAGCTAACCAGGGGCCACAGGGGATTGGCGCAAAATTCCCTTTGTTTTTTTATTCCAGAAATGCGTCTATTGCCATCACTCCCACCACTTGGAAAGGTTTTTTAACAACAATACTTCCAACCTCCTGGCTTGTATCCACAGAAACAAAACAACCCCTGAATGCCTGCCAGGGCTTGTCTGGAAAGCCATGCTGGTTTCACCACCCTCGGTTTTCCCTCCTGGATGGCCCCAGTATGCTCCACCAGCCCCCCTTCAGCTCTCGGGGTGTTTTCACAGCTCTCCTTGGGGTTAGGAACAGAAATTTCCTTGGCAATCTTCCTAGTCCTTTGTTTGTGCTGTGGGCACAAATAGGCCCTGCAGAATGTCCCTGTGCAGGAAAAAACCCTTCCAGGCTGCCCCAGGACTCCACTATCTGGTCCAAGGCTGCAAGGTGGGGGATAGCGGGGCACACCAGAAAGGGAAAAACCCTTTCTGCAGGATTATCGCTGTCATTTCTTGGCAAGCGCCCACAGCACCACCAGCACCATCCAATCCCTGCCTCCAATCTCGTGGCCTGGAAAAGGCCTCCTCTTTAGCCCCAGATCTGGGATGTTTGCTGCCAAGCCCTGGGCAGGGCCAGACTGGTCCTGCCCAGCTGAGCTGCTGGCAGAGGAAGGATTGGAGCATCCCTGCCCTTGATTCCTGCATTCCCTGCCCTGATCCTGCATCCTGCCCTGATCTGCATTCCTGGTGGGGAACGGGAAAGGGAAGGTGAAGGGAAGGGGAAGGGTAAGGGGAAGCGGAAGCGGAAGGGAAGGAAGGGGGAAGGGAAGGGAAGGGAAGGAAGGGAAGGGAAGGGAAGGGAGGGAAGGGAGGGGAAGGAAGGGGAAGGGAAGGGAAGGGAAGGGAAGGGTAAGGGAAGGGAAGGGAAGGGAAGGGAAGGGAAGGGAAGGGAAGGGAAGGGGAAAGGGAAGGTGAAGGAAGGGCAAGAAGGGAAGGGAAGGGAAGGGAAAGGGAAGGGAAGGGAAGGGAAGGGAAGGGAAAGGGAAGGGAAGGAAGTGAAGGGAAGGGAAGGGAAGGGAAGGAAGGGAAGGGAAGGGAAGGAAGGGAAGGGAAGGGAAGGGGGAAGGGAAGGGAAGGGAAGGAAGGCGAAGGGAAGGGAAGGGAAGGGAGGAAGGGAAGGAAGGGAAGGGAAGGGAAGGGAAGGGAAGGGAAGGGAAGGAAAGGAAAGGAAAAGGAAAGGAAAGGAAAGGAAAGTTAAAGGAAAGGAAAAGAAAGGAAAGGAAAGGAAAGGAAAGAAAAGGAAAGGAAAGGAAAAGAAAGGAAAGGAAAGGAAAGGAAAGGAAAGGAAAGGAAAAGGAAAGGAAAGGAAAGGAAAATGCCACGTGTTTGCCATTAGTCAAGCTCCCAGGCCTTTCCAGGTGGATCCACAGATCCCAGGGAAGACGGCTGCCAGCAGCAGCGGCCAGGAATTGAGTTCAGCACCCCTCTGGCACCAGTCTGGCTGGCTTGGGAGGGTTCCTTGGCTTCTCCAGCTCTGTGCTTGGTGGTTTGGACGGAGGCTGAAGCAGCCTGCAGGCAGCTGATGTGCTGCTGTGCTTCCAGCTTCACTTGGGGGGCTGGAAACTCCCGGGATGGGCCCCCTCAGGACATTCCTGGGGAATTTTATTTGCCCAAAAAAACCTGGTCTTTGAGCTCAGTGTTCAGGATAAAACCTCTATTTTCTGGAAGCTGAAGCTCAAAGGGTTTTAGTTGCTGAGGGAAAAGGCACCTAATGTTTTCTGCTGGCGTAAAAGATAGAGAAGTGATTTCACGGTTCTCCAGGCAAAGTGTTTTAGGTGGAAAATTCCTCCCAGCTTGGAAAGGTTCCCCCTGATCTTCCTGGGAGACTTGGGGGCGAGTTGAGGAGGGAAAAGGAGCAGCAGAGATTTGTGAACCCAGCTTCTAAAAGAGGCTCCCAAAAGGCAGAGCAGCTCCCTCCCCATCGCCCCAGGGGCTTCATGGAGCCCCGGATTGCCTCCAGAAGCAGCAGATTGCACGATGGGAAGAGCAGGATGGGAAGAGGAAGATTAAATGTGGAGATGGCTGTGGAGAGGCACAGCGAGCTGTGGGTTCATCTTCTGGCAAAACAGCTCCATGCTTTTCCTCCCTTCGGCATTAATCCATGAGGGTGTCACAAGACATCTTTTATGGGAAAACATTCCTTTCCTTACGGATTTTTCCTCTGAAAGCTTGAGAGGCTCAGGAACAAAATGGCAAACATGATTATCTGCTGCGATGTGGAATGGCAAACCAGGTTTGCTATCTGCTGATTTGGTCCATGCTTGGATGTTTTGTAATTAATTGCCAGAGTGCGAGCAGTTCAGCTTTTGGTCTTCAGACAGAGAAGTCCGAGCCACAAACCTTTGTTATCAACTTCCTTCCTATTCTATTCTTAAGCTTAGGCCTTCTTGATGGAAAATCCTTTTTCTATTCTTAGTTCATAGTTTAAATTGCTAATATATATCATTAAAATAAATAAATCAGCCTTCTGAATACATGCGCAGTCAAGATACTCGTCCTCTTCCCTTTCATCCAAGAACCCCTTGTGAACCACCGTTCACATATGGGGGAATCCAAAGCCCAGGGGACTGGAAATGAGGGTGGCGTGATGGCATGTGGACATGAAGCCAAAATCATCCTTTATAGGGACCCTTGTGCATAACCAAAGTTGTTTTTCTGCCCACCACGCTTGCTATTCCGAGGGCTTGCTGAATTGGAATGGGGATGGTTGGAAAAAGTCCCTTCAAATCCACGGTTTCTCCTCATTTTCTGTGCAGTTGAGGCAGAGTCTGCTGCAAGAAGGAGGAGCCATTTCCACCACGCTGCTTTCCCACCGAAGCTGGGCAGAATAGGATTTAGAGAGATTTTGCCCAGCGTTTTGGGCCCATGAAGGAGCTCCGTGCCTCCTCCCACAGGAGCAGGACTGTCCCCATCTCCCTACAGGTGGGCCTGGAGACCTCCAGTCATGAGCCTCTCCACCTGTTCCGAGACTTCCAAAGGCTTTTTCCTCACCACTAGAGCAAGCAGCACCAAGAACCCGTCTTCCCAAAATTGCCCAGAGGAGAATGGATTCGGTTTTGCTGTATTGTGGACAATTATTGCGCCTTGTTGGGGGTGCCTGTCCTGGGAGCCACCTGCACACTGGCTGGCGACAACCTTGGCTGTTCACCGCTACCAGAAGAAGCTGCTGAGCCAGTGCCCAGTGGGTAGTGGAGAAGCCGTGGGCAACTCAGGAGAAGCGAGAGTGACAGGACAAGCTCAGGAATCCTGGAGAACTCAAGAACTGCGAGAATTCTCAGGAAAATCCTGGGAGAACTGTCCAGGAACTCCTGGAAGAAGCTCAGAACTTCTGGAGAACTCAGGATTCTCCTGGAACTCTAGGAACTTCCTGGAGAGCTTCAGGAACTTCTGGAGAGTCTCAGGATCTCCTGGAAACTCTAGGAAAACTCCTGGATGAGGCATCAGGAACTTTCTTGGATGAGCTCAGGAGATCTCCGTTAACGGAACACCTCTTAAGGAGTAACCTCCTGGATAGTCGAATGAACTTCTGGAGAGCTCAGGATCTCCTGGAACTCAGGATCTCCTGGAGAGCTCCCAGGATCTCTCTGGAGAACTCAGGATCTCCTGGAGAACTCAGGATCTTCCTGCGAGAAACTTCAGGAGCAATGATCATGGGATGAAAAGGAGATTTCCTGGAGCCACCCCAAATAGGCTTGGAAGGCTAGGGGACGGCCTGTGGGAAGTGTGACGTCGTGGCCCTGGAAGCAGCGCATGGCCTGCCAACACAGGCAGCAGGGTTCCCTCAGCAGGGTTTGTTCCAAGGTCAAGCCACAGCATCCCCTGCCCGGGTTCCTGCCAGCTTGCTGGAAAATGCTTCCAAATAGGGCCTCTACTTTGTTGCCTTTTCCACGTCTGGATTGCTCTCCACACAATCCATCCCCACTGGTAGATGGGATGGGTCACTCATCCCTTGCCAGTGTCTGTGTTTTGAGAAGGGTTTTCTGCTGGGGTTCCTGATGGACAGGCTGTTTGTTTTATATCCACACCAGAGCTGTCCACATCCATGTGTGAGTCCGTATTGATGATGCGTGTCCGTATAGATATATATGGATGTGACGGTGTCCATATTGATGGCTGTGTGTCGGCATACTGATGGATGTGTTCTCCCTTTTCCTGGCTGTGCTTGAATACCATTACTGATGGATGGTTGCACTTCTGCCCATATTAATGGCTTGTTAGTGTCCATGTTTATGGATGTGTTGTCCAACATTTTACAGATATGTGTCATATTCATGGAGTGTCTGCCATATTCAACTGGGATGTCTGGCCACATTAATTGGCTGCTGTGTCCATGTTTATGGATTGTGCATCCCTGTTCATGGAATGTGTTTGTCCATGTTTATGGATGTGTGTCCATAGTCATGGTATGTGTGTCCCTGTTTCATTGGATGTGTGTTCATACTCATGGATGTGTGCCCATGTTTTATGGATGTGTGTCCATATTCAGGATGTGTGTCCATATTCATGGATGCGGTTGTCCATATTTATGGATGTACGTCCACCTTTTTGGATCTGTGTTCCACTTACAGATGTTGTCCCCCACATGGTTGTGTGCCCCATGTTTTATGGATGTGTGTCCACTTTGAATGGTCATGTGCGTTTCCGTGTGTGAAGACTTGGTATGGTGTGTCCACCTTTTATAGATGTGTTGCCCTGTTCATGGCTGTGTGTCCCGCTTGTATGTTCTGTGTGTTCCATATGAATGGCATTAGCTGTTGTCGTGTTGATTAGATTGTGTGTCCGTTGCATATCAAGGAATGTGTGTGTCCACGTTTTATGGATGTGTGTCCACGTTTATGGATGTGTTCCAAGTGTTTACGGATATGTGTCCTTGTTTCATGACTGTGCGGTCCACATTCTAATGGATGTGTGTCCACCTTTGATGGATGCGTTCCAGGTTGATGGATGCATGGCCAACATTAATTGGCTGTGTTGTTCCATGTTTATGGACTGTTAAAGCCGTGTGTCCATATTTATGGATGTGTTGTCGTTGTTTCATGATGACATGTCCAACATCGGGCATGGATGGACACAGGGATTGGATGTGTTGTCCATCTTGCATGGGATGTGGTTACAGACATTTTTCTTTATTGAAAGATCTTTTCTTCAAGATTTTTCTTTTCTGAGAAGCTGGAGGGCCCCAGAAACAAGATGTAAACAATATGATTATCTGCTCTGTGGAATGCAACAGGTGAGTCTGGATTTGCCAGTGAGTTGTTCCTTCAGGAGTGATGCGCCTAAATCCAGGGCTTAAGAAAACTCTCTCGGACAGAAGCCGGAGAGAGCTGCTGTGTTAATCATTCTTTCTATTTTCTATTTCTTAGGTAGCAGCTTCTGGGGAATCTCTTTCTTTTTTTTTTTTTTTTTTATAATGTAGTATATATATATTATAACAATAATAAATCAAGCTTTCTGATCTGAAGCTTAATCTTTCGTCTCTCTTTCTTCACCCCAAAAACCATTGGGCCAAAAACAGCAAACAAGATGGTGTTCCGTGTTTATTGGCTTGTGTTCCATTATTTGATGCCTCCAGTAGTGTGTGTGCCATGTTTATGGCTTGTGTGTCCATCTTGTATGCATGGTGTGTCCATATTGATGGCTGTGCTTGTTCCATACTGGATGGCTGTGTGTCCATGTTTGTGGATGTGATGTCCATCTTGACTGCTGGTGCTGTCCATCTTGATGGCTGTGTGTCCATGCTTGTCGGCTTGTTGTGTTCCATATTTGATGGCTGTCTGATTGTGTCCATTCTTTGATGCTGTGTGTTCCATGTTTGTAGCTGCTGTGTCCATCTGATGGCTGGTGTGTCCGATGTTTGCTGGCGTGTGTCATATTTGTGGCTGTGAGTTCGCCGCACCCCTGTGTGTCATGTTTTGTGGCTGTGTTTCCATCGTTTGTGGAATGTGTGTCCATCTTGATGGCTGTGGTCCATCTTGATGGCTGTGTGTCCATGTTTCGAGGATGTGTGTCCATGTTTTTGTGGCTGTGTGTCCATGTTTGTGCTGTGTGTCCCAATATTGATGGCTTGTGTGTCCAGTTTGTGGCTGTTGTGTCCATTGTTTTGTGGCTGTGTGGTCCATATCATTTGATGGCAATAAGAATGTGTCCACTTTGATGGATGTCGCTGTTCCATGTTGATGATGCAATGGCCACAATTACATTGGCTGTGTGTCCCATGTTATGGATGTGTTGTCCATATTTATGCGATGGTGTCTTGTTCCTTATGATGAAACATGTTCCACATGGGCATGGATGGATCACAGGGATGGCATGTGTGGTCCATGTTTATGGCTTGCTTCGATGCTCTGCACAAGTCCTGTGTCCATTATGATGGCTGTGTCGTGTCCATATTATGGCTTGTGTGTCCATTACTGAATGGCTGTTTGTGTCCATGTTTTGTGGATGTGTGTCCATCTTGATGGCGTGTGTCCATCTTGATGGCTGTGTGTCATGTTTGTGGCTGTGTGGTCCATTATTGAGGCTGTGTGTCCACTTGATGGCCACTGTGTGTCCATCTTGATGGCTGTGTGTCCATGTTTGTGGCTGTGGTTCCATGTTTTGTGGCTTGAGTGTCAAATTTTGCTGGCTGTATGTGTCTCCCACTAATGATGCGCTGTGTGTCCATAGTGATGGCTGTGTGTCCATGTTTGTGGATGTTTGCACACAGATTTTGCTCTCTCCAGAGGGTCCCCATGACCTCTCCTTCCCAGGAACCCACCCCAGATTTCCTCAGGTTCTCTCTGCCACCCCCCAGCCCCTGGGGACAGGGACATTTCTCACTGCTCCAGATGTTTCCAGTATATTCTTTGGGGTTGTTTTTAACTTCCCCCAAGGGACACTCATGGAATTGGGGTCTGGGACACTCCGTGTGTCATGGAGCACCTTCCATCTGTCCTCAGGAGACCTCRAGGCTGCTCCTTCCCCAGCAGTGTCCGTGGTCCATCCCTGCTCTGGGCACCAGGATTGCTGGAATTTCAATTCCTATTCCAACCAGTTCTCCCAGACTCTGCTGGACATCCGTGGCTGGATGTGCTCCATGCTGGACCTTCAAACACTGGGGGAAATCAGATTTATTTGGGAATGTGAAAGGAGGGATATTTGGGACATAATGAATTCCTGCCTGTCCTAGAGCTCCTGGAGATGTGGTGGGACGGAATATTTTAGGGGAAGTTCTGGAGTGTTCCAGCCTCTTCCTAGTTCAGATCATTCAGAATCACATCAAGGCTGGAAAAGACATTCCAAGATCACCAAGTCCAACCTTTGAGTCCCACCATTCCCTCTAAACCATGGCAAGAAGTGTCTGCTCGGGTTCTGAACACTTCCAGGGATGGTGACTCCACTTCTTCCCTGGATGAAGGAGTGTCACAGACATTTCGTTTATGAAAAATCCTCTTTTAGGATTTTTCCTGCTGAAGCTGAGAAGTTCAGCAACCAGGCTTAAACAATCTGCTGCTGTGGAATGCAACAGGTCTGTGTGGATTGGCCCAGCTTGGATGTTCAGAAATAATGGCCAGTCCAGAACTGAGGGTTTGTTATCAGTCTTTACTTTTCTGTGCTTAGATTAGGTAGCTAGCAGTCTCTGGAAACTCTCCTTTTCCTTTTAGCATAGTTATAATGTAGTGTATATATATATCATAACATAATAAATCAAGCCTTCTGTAATGGAGTCAAGGATCTACATCTCTTCCTTCACCCAAAACCCTTGTGACAGCCGTCACAGAAGGAGCTGTCAGGACTGTGACCCAGGAGAGGGTCCCAAAACAACGTGTGAGCTGTGCCACCAAAAATCCCCCTTCTCTGCCCAATTTCTTCACCCTCAGGAGGAGAGAGGGGCCAGGAATAGCTCAAAGAAGGGAATTTTTGGGATAAAATGGGAAAGTGAAGGAAAAATCAGGTTGTGCCCATCAGAGGATGGTACAGAAGGGTCTCCTGCAGCTGTGATTCCCAGAACTCGGATCCCAGAGGCTCCATGAACTGCTGAAGCTGAGCCCTGCATCCCACAGGCACTGGAGAAACCTCCCTGACTCCAGGGCCAGCTCTCCAAACGTTTTATTGCCTGGAAAGGGTTGGGACGTTTTGGAGTGGCGAAAAGGCCACCAAAGGCCACCAAAGGCCACCAAAGGCCACAGTGTGCAGGATCACCCAGCCCTTCCCGGGGCTCCCAGCACAGCATCCCAAAGGAAAAGCAGGAAAGCAGCGAGGTGAAGGTGGGATCTGCAGCAGGGAAAGGTAATATTTCCTTTTTTTCACTGTTCTACAAATCATTTCCCCAATCCATCCCCCTGGCAGATGAGGAGATGACTTTTATTGTCCCGCTGTGACAGGGCAGTGACAGCTCTGCTGGGAGAGGAGGGAAGGGAGGCAGGGGTGACTCACAAACATCTTTAGATTAAATAGGATAGAGACAAAAAATCAGGCTTTCCACATTTTCCACTGTCCAAGGCCAAACTCCAGGCTGTGGTTAAAAGCCAGTCTTTATTTTCCAGCTCTATAATTTGATTTAATAAAAATTTTTATTTCTTCCCCTCAAACATTGCCTCTTTCATTATCTCTTCCTCAATAAAGCACTCCTTGGTGGAATTTCAGGATAATTATTGGCTGCTTTATTCCTTGTAAGCACTGCTCAATCACAGGAGTCACACAGTCAGTGACAAACACATCCTTAAGGATGGAAGGAGCTTTATTTAAAGCAAGGATATGATTCACACTCCATTTTTATATTCCAAGTGCTTCAGAACATGGAAATACGTGGGGAACAAAGATCCTGCAGTCAGATTTCCTCGGAAGCAAAAGAAAAAGGGAAAAATCCTGAAATGATTTAGATTTCAACTGGAGATAGACCATGGGAAAGCCTGGCAGGTTCTTTGTGCTGTCAGGATGGACAGTCCGGCCATGGGAGCTCTCCTGAGGGATTCAGGGGTTCCTGGGAACGGGAACGATTCAGGGGTTCCTGGGAACAGCTCAGGGATTCAGGGGTTCCTGGGAACGGGAATAGTTCAAGGATTTGGGGTGTTCCTGGAAAGGAAAACAGATCAGGGATTCAGGGAATTCCTAGGAATAGCTCAGGGATTCAGGGTGTTACCAGGAATGGGAACAGTTCAGGGACTCAGGGTGTTCCTGGGAACAGCTCAGGGATTTGGGGTGTTCCTGGGAACAGGTCAGGGATTCAGGGGTTCCTGGGAATGGGAACAGCTCAGGGATTTGGGGTGTTCCTGAAAAGGGGAACAGCTCAGGGATTCAGGGATTCCTAGGAATAGCTCAGGGATTCAGGGCGTTCCTGGGAATGGGAATAGTTCAAGGATTCAGGGCGTTCCTGGGAACAGGTCAGGGATTTGGGGTGTTCCTGAGAAAGGGGAACAATTCAGGGATTCAGGGAATTCCTGGGAATAGCAGACATTCAGGGTGTTCCTGAAATGGGAGCAGCTCAGGGATTTGGGGTGTTCCTGGGAATGGGAATAGTTCAAGGATTCAGGGTGTTCCTGGGAACAGCTCACAGATTCAGGAGGTCTCTGGGAACAGCTCAGGGATTCAGAATGTTTCTGGGAACAGGAACAGCTCAGGGATTTGGGGTGTCCCTGGGATTRAGGGTTTCCTGGGAAGGGGAACAACCACATGAGCCAATCACAGATGCACCTGTTGCATTTCCACAGCAGCAGATAATCAATGTTTACAAATTTGTTCGCTGAGGGCCCTCTCAGCTTCTCAGGAGGAAAAATCCTTAAGGAAAGGATTTTTCACAAAATGATGTCTGTGCACCTCTGGGATTAAATTGCCAGAGGTGGAAAGTGTCTGTCAGGATGGATTTTATTTCGGCTCATCCTGGGGCCAGTGGGTTAAGATCCTGCGGGGAGCACGCAGGAAAGACTCGGGACGGCACATAGCAGGAGGGAACCTGCCTGCCCCTGTACCTGCTGGCAGCCTGGTGTTCCCGGACTCCAGAAGCTGCTCCAGCCGCGGAAGCTCTGCCCCCGGGGCTGTGCTCGGGGTGCTCCTCCCACGTCGGGTGGCTCACCGACGGTAGTGACCGCGGCCCGTGGTCAGCCCCGCGAAGCAGGCATGTCCTTTATTTTTGATTCCCCGTGACCAATGCCACAGCGCAGGGCTGTGAGAAGCGGGGCGGCTGCCCGAGCAAGCTGCTGTCGCCGGGGGAGCCGGCGGGACAAGCGACACCCGGGCCACCCCGCAGGGAAGGATGACTCTGCCAGCTAGATTCCTGTCCGTGCTACAGGTTCCCTCTCTGAATACGTCCCACTCTGCCCCTACTTTCCCCTACCTTTATCTCCTGGGAATAACAAAAAAAAACAAAAAGGAAAAAACCACACACACAAACAAAACAAAACAAAAAAACAAAGAAGTATTTTGGCTCCTTTCGCAGCCACCGGCAGTCCGCGCTGGCAGCAGGGGGATTGCGCAGCCTCCGCTCCCCGCCCCGCTGGTCTGGCTGCTCGCCCGTCATGCTTGAGCTCGCTTCATCAACACCCAGCTGCTTCGGAGAGGTTGGGGAGGCACCCCAGTAACCCCACACTCCGTCCCCACACCTAGTACCCAGACACTCCATTCCAGCATCCTACCCGCAAACCACCCGAACTCCCATATTCACCCTCAGCACCCACCCCAGCCACCCAGCCAAGTCCCCCAACCGCCTTCGCCCCATCCCATTCCCCCAGACTTCCACAACCTCCACACCACCAGCACTAGCAGCCCCGTACTCCAGCACCCCAGTACCCAAGCACCCCCAGTTTCCCCACATTCCCGCTCCAGCGCACCACACTCAGCCCCAGTACCCGCACCCCCAGACATATCTCCAGGCATCTCCCAGCACCTCCAGCACCCCGCACCCCCCAGTCCCCATTCCCGTCACCCCAGCACCCACCACAATCTCCAGCACTCCCAGACCCCAAGCACCCGCCAGTTCCCCCAGTTTCCCCAGCACCTCCAAAAGCGCCCCCAGACCTCTCACAACCCCCAGTCACTCCCAGCAACTCCCAGCCCCTCACTATCTCCAGCATCTCCCCAGCAACCTCCACAGCCTCCAGCATCTCCAGCACCCCAGCACACACCCCCCCAGTTCCCCAGTTCCGCCACCCAGACCCCCAGCACCCCCAATTCATCTCGCAGCATCTCCCAGCCCTCCAGCAACCCAACACTCCCAGCAACCCCAGCAACCTCAGCACCTCCGGCAAACCCCAGCACATCCAGCGACCTCCAGCACCTCTCAGCCCCCCCGATCTCCAGCACCCCTGCACCTCCAGGCCCCCATATCTCAACACCCAGACCAGCCCCCCCAGTATCTTCCAGGCCCCCCAGCACCTCCAGGCCCCCAGTGCTTCCAGCACCCCAGAGGCCCCGCCCGGGCCTGTCAGCATTTGTATCATAAGGAAGATGGAGGCTGGCACATCGGAGTGTCACCCTGCTGCTGTCACTCTAGCCCCCGCAGCCCCGCTGGCCTCGGGCATCCCTCGGGCTGCCCCAGCAAGGGGGGCTGGGGGCTCTGCTGGGCTCAGCAATCTGGCGTTTGCACGGTTTAAGCAACCTGGCAGAGTTCTCCTTCCCCCGAAATGCGGGAGGAAAAGCCGATGTGCACGAGGAGAGGGACAAGGCTGTCAGCCAGCAGCAGCTGGTGTCTACCCCAGGAGGGATCTGGGCCCCTCTGCAGTGGGCAAGGGTGGTGGCAGCTCGGGGCATCCCTGCCAGGTGCAGGACCAGCCACTCGGCTCTCCTCATTCCCAGCTTTTTCTCACCAGAAGCAACAAAACGAAGCTTGTAAATCCTCAGCCCTTTGTGGCCTTGAGCCTTAAAATCCCCAAATCCCCCTGCAGTGCCTTGGAGAGCAGCGACTGCAGGGACCACAGGCCCGTTTCTCCTGGCACAGCCCGGAGTTCTCCCTCTCCAGAGCCCCGGTGAGATGTCAGGGCACAAAGGGACAATTGTTGCACAAATGCACAGGGACAATCTTGCATCCCTGCCCCAGCCCAAATCCTTCTGCACATCTGAGGGTCGCTGCTTTGCACTGGGCAAATGTTCCCGTGCCCTTGGCAGCTTGCCTGCAGGGGCTGGAGCCTCGCTCTGGAGCCAGGCTGGGAGAGCTTGGGAGGGTGCTCCCCTGGAGAGGAGAAGGCCTCCAGGCAGAGCTCAGAGTCCTTGGCAGGGCCTGAAGGGGCTCCAGGAGAGCTGCAGAAGGGACTGGGGACAAGGATGGAGGGACAGAGCCAGGCAATGGCTCCAGTGCCAGAGTGAATGGAGGGCCTGGATGGGATCTGCAATTGGGGAATTGTTCCCTGGCATGGGTGGGCAGGGGCTGGGCTGGAATTTGCCAGAGCAGGCTGTGTGGCCTGCCCCTGGAGCCCTGCAGGCCAGGCCAGGCTGGGACATTGGCACAGTGGGAGGTGTCCCCTGCCATGCAGGGGTGGCCACTGTGCTGGGATTTTCAGAATCTCTTCCCACCCAACCCTTCTGTGAACTCTGAGACTCTGTGATTTCTGTATTGATTCTATATTGATCTTATTCATCTTTTTCTCTGATATCAGAGGGCTGGGTGGGACTGATAAGCCCTGTGCAGTGTATGACCCCACACATTCAGTGATAGGGTTCAGTGCATTCCCCCCCTCAGGGTGAGCCCACTACTCGTGGGGGTCAGCGTGGCCTTTGGGTGCCACAAATGCCAAGCTTGTCACCTAAGGTGCTGGCGTCCCTCTGTGGAGGTGGCCACTCTCCCAGGCTCTTGAACTCCCTTAATGGGGTACAGACACCCCTTAATGGGGCTGGGCTTGGGTGGAGCATGCTGTGGATTTGGGGACTGGGTGAGGCTCGAGGTAGGCGGGTCAGTGCTGTATGTTGCGCGTCACTGTGTCCTTTTAGCCAAATGGGACGTGCATGGGAAGGGAGCAGTGGATGGAAGGTGGCTGGGGGATTTTCATTCTCTGTAGGAGTTCCAGGGAAATTAGCACAGCCAGGATGGACAGAGAGGCAGAGATTCTCTGCGCCAGGTCCAGGAACTTGTGGTTTATTGCAAAGGGCCTGAGGTGCAGGGCCCTGCTGGGAGCTTGCCAGCCACAGCTCAGAGCAGGCCTGAGAGAGAAGGAGGGGGAAGAGAGGATGAGGGAGTGAGAATGAGTAGGGAGTAAAAAAGCGTAAGAGAGTAAAGGTTTCTTGTACCAATACAAATAAATCTTTGTGCTGAATATTTCTGATTTCTCTAACCAAATCTAAGTCCAAGATACTCAAATCCCAAACAGCATTTTCCTATACATGCCTATAAGAATCATTAACTTACCACACTGGGTTACCATTTTAAACCCTAAAAAACTCCTCTTTGGCGCCCTTCTGCCAAGCCAGCAGGGTCTTGCTCTGAGCCTTGGGCTGTCTGCAGAGCAGAGGGTGTTGTTTGATCAACAACGGGGATCACCTTCAAGCTGGCCATGCCATGTTTTCCAGTTGTTCAGTATACTGAGGAGATCCTCAGGAGCTTGCTTTCATTTCAATCTCAACTTAGAGTTTCCATATTCTTCCAAATCTATTTGCCCAGGCATTCATATTTATAAGGCTTTCCTGTTCATCTTCCCCGACCAGTTCCCCACTGTTTTGTTTCTGGAAGTACAACTGGTCGCCCAAAGGGCTCTGTGGGACAGTGGGAACGGACTGGCAGGCCACCAGGAGCTGTGCAGTTGCTGGAGGGATGGGAAAGGCTGGCACAGGTGGCTGCCATGTGACAGCACTGCTGACCATTTGGGGACACAACCCGTGGGCTACACGAGAGCCACCTCCATCCCTGTCCAGGAAACCAATCCCCCTTTCAGCCAGCAGGACAGTGTGGAATCCTGGATGAAGGCCCCACCCTGTCCCCTCTCCCAGACACCAGCAGGGACAGGCTCAGCGCGTGGTGCTGTGAGCAGCCCCTGAGCAGCCTGTTCCCCCACTGCACAATCTCCATCACAGAATTCCCTTAGCCTGGAAAAGCTCATCCACTCCATACCACAGCACCCCATGAAAACCCAGGCCCCAGGATGGGGGAATTTTCTGCCTCAGCCCCTGGGGATGAGCTGTTTGTGCCTGCCACTGGAATTCCTGCTGATTCGCAGGAAAAGGAAGGAAAATGTTCTCTGTGCTGCATTCAGTCCCTTCCCCGCGGACGTTGGGGACGGCACAATCCCTGGAAGGGAGCGGGAATGAGTGCAGGATGGGAAAGGGGGAGGGAGGCGCTCCTGAAAAAGGCACTGGTTGTTACAGGAGATGGGGGAGGAGAAAAGGAGGGGGGGAAAGGGAAAAAAACACAGCTCTGGTGACGCAGAGGGGASCCGTGGAGGAAGGGACGTGAGGGCAGCCTGTGCTTCCCACAGCGCCGCCTCTGGGGCCGATTGCAAGGGTTCCCCACCTGCCTGGGCCCTGTGTGTGATCCCAAGGGCTTCCGTGTGATCCCAAGGGTTTCCGTGTGATCCCAAGGGTTTCCATGTGATCCCAAGGGCTTCCGTGTGATCCCAAGGGTTCCCCACCTGCCTGGGCCCTGTGTGTGATCCCAAGGGCTTCTGTGTGATCCCAAGGGTTTCCGTGTGATCCCAAGGGTTTCCATGTGATCCCAAGGGTTTCTCATCTGACTGGGCCCTATGTGAGATCCAAAGGGTTTCCCACCTTCCAGGGCCCTATGTTTGATCCCAAGGCTTCCCCATCTGCCTGGACCCCACATGTGATCCCAAGGGTTTGCCACTGGCCGTGTGATCCCAAGGGTTCCCCACCTGCCCAGGCCCTACATGTGATCCCAAGGATTTCTGTGTGATCCCAATGGTTTCCCACCTGCCTGGGTCCTACCTGTGATCCCAAGGGTTTCCTATCGGCCATGTGATCCCAATGTGTGATCCCAATGGTTCCCCACCTGCCTGGGCTCTACATGTGATTCCAAAGGTTTCCATGGGATCCAAGGGTTCCCCATCTGCCTGAGCCCTACATGTGATCCCAAGGGTTTCCATGTCATCCCAAGGGTTTCCGTGTGATCCCAAGGGTTTCTGTGTGATCCCAAGGGTTTCCCACCTTCCTGGGCCCACCATGTGATCCCAAGGATTTCCTACTTTCCCGGGCCCTATGTGTGATCCCAAGGGTTTCCCATTGGCCATGTGATCCCAAGGATTTCCCACCTTCCTGGGCTCTACATGTGATCCCAAGGGTTTCCGTGTGATCCCAAGGGTTCCCCACCTGCCCAGGCCCTGTGTGTGATCCCAAGGGTTTCCATGTCATCCCAAGGATTTCCGTGTATCCCAAGGGTTTCCCCCCTGCCCAGGCCCTACATGCCAATGGGAGGATGCTTCTGGCACGGGGATCTCCAGGATCAGGGATGAATCCTTGCAAAGCTGGCACAATGATGCGTCCCAGGATTTTGC
>NDFG01000030.1:503741-524531 GCA_002167245.1 Sporophila hypoxantha
AGATCGGATGCGGAGTCTTCGGCGGCTCTGTAAACATGCCTGCAAGGTCAATATGCGGTTTCCTCGGGTGCCTCATTTCAATGAATATTGTAAACGGGCTTTCCCTCCTCTTTTGAGCGAGCCAGTCCGGCTGCTGCCCGATGTCTGTTCTCCCCGGACTAAAATAAAAAACAAGTGAAGGCCATGCATTAAGGATCAAAGATGCTGGGAGCCCCTGAAGCACCGGGATGCCGGGCCCGGTTTGGCTCTGTCCCCAGACCTGGGTGGCACCTCCCTTCGCATAGGTCCCAAAGGCTTGTGCCCCAGGAGGTCCTGTGCCCACCCTGGGGTTATCCAGTTATAATTAGGAACGCAGTGGCACAGCACTTCTGTGATGCTGCTTGGCTTTTCCTGGGCTCCCAGTCACCCTACCGCCCCTCCTCCCTCTGGGTGTCCCCCAGGGAGTAATTTAGAGCAATTAAGCAGCAATTAAAGCCGCCTTGGGGAGGATAATGGGGGTGTCCCCATGCTCTGATGTCACCCGAGGCAGGCGCTGTGCTGGGCTGGGGCAGGCAGGCGGCGACCAGCCAGGGCGGTTTTCTGCTGCAGCTGAGGTGGCATGTGTCGCTGAATGATTCTTCACCCGGACATTGTATCATGGACTCGAAGGGGTATGGTTGGAAGGATCTGTAAGCTCAGCCAGTTTATTCCCTTGCCTGGCTAGCGGCACCTACCAGGATGCTCCAAACACCATCCAGCCTGCCTTGGCACTGCCAGGGCTCAGGCACCACAGCTCTCTGGGCACCCTGGACGCCCAAACTCTCTAACCAGCCTTTGCCAGCTCAAACCCCCTGTGGCAAATGGCACTGGGGCACTGCAACCAGCAGAAATCATTCTTTCCTTTTCTTTCTCCAGTTGCTGCAATGGTTTTGGTGCTTCTTTCTCCTTGATTCAGGAATGGGAATTGCCAGAGTGGTTTGGCTGGGAAGATCTTCGAAGACCAGCTCATTCATGGCGAGGGCCACTCCCACTGGCAGGTGCTCCGCCCATGCCCAGCCTGCTTGGGCACTGCCAGCTCCAGGGCCGCCACAAGCTGCTCTGGCATTCCGCCAGCCCCTGCCCAGCCCTGCGAGGACAATCCAATTGCCAAGTTCCCATCCAGCCCTGCCATTCCTCTGCACTGGAGCCATTGCCTGGCTCCGGTTCCCTCCATCTCTGTCCCAGTCCCTCTGAGCTCGTCCTGGAGCCCCTTAGGCCCGCAAGGGGCTCTTGAGCTCTGCCTGGAGCCTTCTCCTCCCCCGGGGAGCACCCCCCAGCTCTCCCAGACAATGCTTGTGCGCTTCTGCTTGTGGAATTTTCCCCTTATGGAGGTACAGTGACCAGATAAAGGGAAGTTTTTAGTCCTCAATGGCTTCTGTCCCGTTCCCCCTCTCGCAGATCTCTCGTGGTTCCTCCCTTTATTCCATCAGCCCCATGATAGCCAGCCTGGCTGAGAACACCCAGGGCAGTTCTGGCTCCAGGGCATGGTTGCCACCTGGACACCGGACGCTCCTGCAGGCCTCTGCCTGACGGGCTGAGCCGAGGATGGGCCCGGATCTGCTTCCCTCCCCCCCCCCTGCAGACACAGGGCATGATTGCACTTGCTGAGAAGAAAATGCGCAGAGAACAGCCACAACTCTGATGGGAGTTCAGACATTCCCAGAGAGGAAATGGGGCTCAGACTGCCCGTGGTCCCACTCACATCAGCCTATTACTGGGGTTTTGTGCATCCTTCTGTTCCCTTATTTTTCCCCTTTCCTTTCCTTTCCCTTTCCTTCCTCCTTTCCTTTCCTTTCCTTTCCTGTTCGCCGTTCCTTTCCTTTCCTTTCCTTTCCTTTCCTTTCCTTCCTTTTCGCTTTCCTTTCCTTCCTTTCCTATCCGTTCCCTTCCCATTCCCTTCCCTTCCCTTTCCCTTTCCTCCCCTCCCTCCGCTTCCCTTCCCTTTCCCTTCCCTTCCCTTCCCTTCCCTTCCCTTCCCCTTCCCCTTCCCTTTCCTTCCCCTTCCCTTCCCTTTCCCTTCCCTTCCCTGTCCCTTTTCCCTTCCCTTCCTTCCCTTCCCTTCCCTTCCCTCTCCCTTCCTTGTTCCTTTTTTTATTTTTTTTAATTTATGCCAAATCAGCCGGAAGGCTTCACAACAGCCAGGCCTCCCTTGGATGAGCTCTGGTGCCCTGCACGCTCGGGCCATGTGGGCAATAATCCAGAGGCATGCGTCAGATGGACACCGGAACAGCCTGCCCTGCTGGAAATCCCAAAGGCGGGAAGGCACAGGCGCACAGCAGGTCCCCCAGTGCCCTGCCTGTGTCTGGGCTCGTTTGGGGTGCACAGTCCTGCGTTGGTGGAGCGGCCAAAGGGCTCCTGAGCCACAGAGCGAAGAACATTGAACATTGTCCTGAAGAAATGATGGAGGGAGGGCGTCGATGGGAATAAAATCTGGCCTCCCATCCCGCCGGCCTTTCCCTGGCGGGACACAGGGTGCAGGGTGGAAAGTCGAGGTAGGGTGGGATAGATACAGGGAGCAGGGGTCCTGGGTGCAGACTGGGAGTCCTGGGTGCAGATGGGTCCTGGGGTGCCGATGGGTCCCTGGGCGGTGGTCCCTGGTTGCACGTGGGTCCCTGGTGCAGACTGAGAGTCCCTGGGTGCAGGTGATTGCTGGTGCGGCAGGATGGCGCATCACTGGGCACGCTGGGTCACTGGCGGCAGGATGGGGCCGGGTGCATGGATGGGGTCCCTGGTGCAGACTGGGAAGTCCTTGGTTGCAGGATAGGGTCCCTGGGTGCCAGTTGGGGTCCCTGCGTGCAGCATGGGTCCCCTGTTGTAGGATGCTTACTAGGTAAGATGGGTCCGAATACCAGATGGGGGTCCCTGGGTGCAGGATGGGATCACGGGGGCACGATGGGTCCTGGTGCCGGATCGTTGCGCTGTCGCTCCGCGGCTCGCAGCGGCCATCGCCGCTGGGCCGCCCGTAGACCGACGAACGGGAATGGGACGGGCACCGACGGGCTGGGTAATAGAGAATGGGATTGGGGCGCACGCGAGCCGGGCTGCACACCGTCCCAGGGGCCGGCTTGCCGTGGGCAGCGGGCACTTGCCCGGCCCCGCGCTCCGAGGGCAGCTTCCCACCGGCACGAGTGCCGCTCCTCCTGCCAGGAGCTGCCCTGTCTGCCCCAGCACCGCGTGTGCCCCGCACGGAGCTCACCCTCCCCTTGTGTCCCTCCCTGGCATGGTCTGCGGCCCGCGCCTTGGGCACCCCCGCCTTGGGCACCCCGCCTGGCCCCCTCTTTCTCACCACGGCTCTCGGGGTTCACAGGCTGCAGTGGGGTCCAGGGCTCCGAGCTTCCATTGCCCCACGCGTGCCGCCCTGCAAGCTGTGCCCCCAACCCTTCCACCGGCACTTTAAACATCCCACTCCTCCTCCTCCCGGGCACCCACCACCAGAAGACTCAAACAGCCAAATCCAAATAACCGTGTTTATTCAAACGAACTTACTAACGAGGCAAGACTGGCCAGCCTGGACCCTGACTTGTGCCTTGCATGGGACAGGGAGCCTGGGACATGACCTGTGCCTGCAGAGGGCTGGCACTGACCTGTGCCCCGCAGGCGGGCTGTGGACACTCCTGTGCCCCACAGGACAGGGAGCTGGACACTGACCTGTGGCCCTGCAGGGACAGGAGCTGGGACACTGGACCTGGTGCCCCAGAGAGGACAGGGAGCTGTGCACTGACCCTGTGTCCCACAGGACAGGGACTGGAGCACTGACCTGGCCCTGCAGACAGGGGCTGTGACACTGACCTGTGCCCTGCAGGCGGACAGGGAGACAGGAGCTGTGACACTGACGCTGTGGTCCCACAGGACAGGGAGCTGGGAACACTGACCTGTGCCCACAGGGACCAGGGAGCTTGTGACACTGACCTGTGCATTGCCAGGGGGACAGGAGCTGTGACACTGCCTGTGCCCCAGAGAGACAGGGGAGGCGTTGGACACGTGACCTGTTGCCCCCCGGGACAGGGAACTGTGACACTGACCTGTGCCCACAGAGGAACAGGGAGCTGTGACACTGACGTTGCCTGCAGAGAAGAACCAGGAGCTGTGACATGACCTGTGCCCCACAGGACAGGAGCTGGGACACTGACCTGTGCCCCGCACGGGACAGGGAGCCTGGGAACACTGGCCTGTGCCCCACAGGACAGGGGAGCTGTGACACTGACCTGTGGCCCCACAGGACAGGCAGCCTGTGACACTGACCTGTTGCCCCAGAGAGGACAGGGAAGCTGGTGACACTGACCTGTGCCCACAGACAGGACTGTGACACTGACCTTGCCCCCAGCAGGGAGCTGGGACACTGACCTGTGCCCATGCCGAGGGAGCTGGACATGACCTGTGCCCTGCAGCGGACAGGGCTGTGACACTGACCTGCTCCCCAGAGGCGGACAGGAGCTGTGACACTGACCTGTGCCCAGAGGGGACAGGGAGCGGACCTGGACCTGTGCCCTGCAGGGAAGGGAGCTGTTGACCACTAGACCTGTGCCCTGCAGAGGACAGGGGAGCTGGACACTGACCTGTGCCCCACAGAGGGAGCTGGGGACACTGGAACCTGGCCCTGCAGAGGACAGGCTTTGGACAGCCTGCCAACAGCTGGGACCACTGACTGTGCCCATGCGGCAGGGAGCATGTGACATGACCTGTGCCTTGCAGGACAGGCAGGAAGCTGTTGACACTGACCTGTTGCCCTTCGCAAGCGAGACGGAGTAGCGTTGACACTGACCTGTGCCCCGAGAGGGAAGCTGTGACAACTGACTGTGCCTGCAGAGGAGCTGTGGGACACTGACCTTGTGCCCTGCGATGGAGCTGGGACACTGACCTTTGCCCTAGCAGAGCTGGCCTTAACTGTGCCCCCCAGCAGGGACGGTGGGACCACTGACCTGTGCCCCAGAGAGGACAGGGGAGCTGTGACCACTGACCTGTGCCCTGCAGCGACAGGAGCTGTGACACTGACCTGCTGCCCCGACGAGGACAGAGCTCGGACACTACCTGTGCCCACAGACTAGGGAGCTGTCTGACATGACTACCCCTGTTGTCCCCCGGGAGCAGGAGCTGTGACACGACCTGTGTCCAGAGAGAGACAGGGAGCTGACCACTGACCTGCATGCCCCACAGGACAGGGGAGCTGCTGACACTTGACCTGTGCCCCAACAGGACAGGGAGTGTGACACTGCCTGTTGGCCCCAGAGGGACAGGGAGGACAGGGAGCTGTGACACTGACCTGTGCCCCACAGGACAGGGAGCTGTGACACTGACCTGTGCCCCACAGGACAGGGAGCTGTGCTCCTGCTGGGACAGCCCCGGGGAGCTAGGGCACCACCCAGGCTGGCACACAGCAGGACCTGGCACACAGCAGGGCCTCTGTCCCCAGCCACCAGTCCCGGGGCTTTGTCTCCCTCCAGGCTCTTTGGGGACACAACCCCAGCCGGGGCCTGGGTCCTGCTACCCCGCCAGACCCCAGAGACCCCAAAGGCACCAACAGGGACCCATCCCTGACAGGGCACTGGCAGCTGGGGAGAACCAAACCCTCCCAAGGCAAGGCAGTGGTGTCTGCTGGGCAGAGAGGCTCTGGAGGCGCTGCCCAAGGCACTACACAAACACGGAGGTGATGAGAGCTTTAAAACCACCCTCAGGTCTCTCTCAGCCCTTAATTTTCTCTGCTTGGCACTTCATCCCTTTCAAATTAAAACTAAYGAGCTGCAAGAAGGCACAACCCAGCACAGCAGCTCCTGCGTGCAGAGCYGAGGCTGAGGCAGAGCTGGGGCTGTCCCCAGCCTCGAGGGACACAGCCACGATGGCAGCAGCACGGCCYGGGCCACCTCAGCTGAAGTCCCGGTCCGGCAGCAGCAGCGGAGCCACCAAGGTCCAGAGGTAGAGCAGGAGCCCGGCCCAGCTGGAGCAGATCTTCACCCACACGGCCGTCCAGGGGCTGCTCAGCACCTGCAGGCTCTCGTCCGGCCTGGAACAGCCACAGGAGGGTGGCACCCATCGCTGTGACACCCTGACGGTGCCCCGGAGGGACGGGTGCCCCCAGGGAACACCGGGGTGTCCCGTGGCTGCTGCCACCCGTCGGTGTGACCCCAACACTGCAGCCACCCCTGGGTGTGACACCACAGCTGCAGCCACCCCAAGTGACCCCACTGCTTCAGCCACCTCTGGATGTGACCCCACTCCTGCTGCCACCCCTGGGTGTGACACCACAGCTGCTGCCACCCCTCGGTGTGACCCCAACACTGCAGCCACCCCTGGGTGTGACCCCACCGCTGCTGCCACTCCTGCGTGTGACGCCAACACTGGAGCTACCCCTGGGTGTGACCCTACAGCTGCTGCCACCCTGGGGTGTGACCCCAACACTGCAGCCACCTCTGGGTGTGACCCCACTGCTGCTGCCACTCCTGCATGTGACGCCAACACTGCAGCCACCCCTCGGTGTGACCCCAACACTGGAGCTACCCCTGGGTGTGACCCTAAAGCTGCCACCTCTGGGTGTGACCCCAACCCTGCAGCCACCCTGGAGCTGTGACCCCACTGCTGTGGCAACCCTGGGGCTGTGACCCCATCACTGGAGCCACCCCTGGGTGTGACCCCAACACTGGAGCCACCCCTGCGTGTGATCCCAACACTGGAGCCACCTCAAGTGACCCCAGTGCTTCAGCCACCCCTGGGTGTGACCCCACTGCTGCAGCCTCAGCCTCGGTCCCTGCTCCTCCTCCCGAGGGATCCCGGGCTGCAGCAGAGGACATTGGCAAGCCCAGGTAGGACCCCAATAACAATTACCGCCGCTAAGGGAGCAGGTTCCTCACAACCTCAGCAGCGCCCAGCCCACGGGCACAGCACCCCGCGAGGAGGGGACCTGCAGGAACGGGGACAGCCCTGGGTGCCCATGGCCGCTCTCACCTGTACCAGTTGGTGAGGGTCATCATGATGTAGAGGGCGGCGAGGAGGAGGCAGAGGTGGAAGAAGGTGTAGTTGTAGGAGACGCCGTCCTGCTCGTTGTCGTAGGCGCGGCGCACTGCGCCCTCCTCCGCCCCGGCCGGCCCGGCCCCGGCCCCGGCCCCGCTCTCCTCCGTCAGCATCAGCTTGTTCACCTGCGGGTGGTCCGAGCAGCGCAGGCTGCGGGCACAGGGGCAGCAGGGTCAGCACTGCTGCCCCCATGGCGGGGCTGCTGCCCCCGGGGCAGTTTGGAGGGTGGAGGCTGTGGGGAAACCCTAAAAACTCTGCCTGTGGCCCTTGGCCAGCTCTGCAGCTCTCCTGGAGCCCCTCTGGGTACGGGACAGGGCAGGTTGGGGTAGGCAGGTTGTGGGGAACCCCAAAATCTCTGTCACCATGGTCCAAAGCCTGTCACAGACATCTTTTATGGAAAATCCTTTCCTTAAGGATTTTTCCTCCTGAGAAGCTGAGAGGCCTCAGGAACAAAATGTAAACATTGATTATCTGCTGCTGTGGAATGCAAGAGGTGCATCTGTGATTGGTCTCATGTGGTTGTTTCTAATTAATGGCCAATCACAGTCCAGCTGGCTCAGACTCTCTGTCCAAACAAGCCTTTGTTATCATTCCTTCTTTTTCTATTCTTAGCCAGCCTTCTGATGAAATCCTTTCTTCTATTCTTTTAGTATAGTTTTAATATAATATATATAATAAAATAATAAATCAAGCCTTCTGAAACATGAAGTCAGATCCTCGTCTCTCCCCTCAACCTGAGACCCCTGTGAACACCGTCACAAAAACCCCTCTCTAGCTCTCTCAGAACCCCTTTGGGCACTGAAGGCCAACTGGAACCTTGTCCAGATCAACAAAGAGAATGAAGGGTGAGGTTTTGCCCCTGGGTAGAACAACCCCGGGCTCCAGTGTGGAATGGGGGCCACTCAGCTGGAAAAGAGCTCCAGGAAAGGCCCTGGGGTGCTGCTGGGCCCCAGGGGGACACGGGGCAGCAGCGAGTCCCTGCTGCACAGGGTGAGAGTGTCCGGGCTGGTCAGGCAAAGCTCTGCCTGCAGGTCGAGGGAGGGCATCCAGTGATCTGCTCTGATAAGGCCACCCCATGGCAGGGGCTCTGTCCTTGGGGCCAWCCCCAGGACAGGCAGAGCAATCTGGGGCTGTGGGGAAACCCTAAAGCTGTGACTGCGGTCAGGCCTGTGTCCCCAGGGACAGGGATGTCTGGACAAAGAGCCTTTGGTGACAAAACCCCTGGACCAAGGTGTGACCTCCCCTCCAGAGGCCCCTCCCATGGCTCTGTGCTCAGGGCTGGGGCTGTTTGWGGGCCAGGGGSATGTGAGGGGCAGCAAGGACAAAAGCCAGCAGCCTGCAGCCCCTGCCAGCCTCCCRYGGGAGYSCGAGGGAGAAGCAAAGTGCAGCCCCTGCCAGGGAAGTTCCTCCTGTGGGGCCTCCAGAGGCGCTGCCCACCCCAGGGCACAGAGGCCTGGGTGCCTGTGGCCCTGCCAGCCCTGCCCAGCCTTGGCCGTGTGTCCTGCAGGCTGGGGCCCTGTGGCTGCACACACGGACACGAGCAGAGTGCTCACCTGATGAAGAGGGTGCAGAGGATGAAGATCACCAGCCCCACAATGCTCGGGGCGTCCCACCAGGTTGTCAGGGGCTCGGTGGCCGGGGCTGAGCCAGTGCTGTTCCTCAGCAGCAGCGTGGGGTTACAGCGCTGGCCTGGGGGGACACAGAGGGACAGACCCCTGCTGCAGCGAGTGCTCCTGCCCCAGCCACCCCTCCCCAAAGCCCAGGCGGGTCTGGCTTACTCGGCACGTTGGCCAGGGCGGCCCAGGTGATGTAGATGGTGTAGAGGGTGATGAGGGATGCCTGCAGCAGCCCCGAGTGTGGCTGAGCCTCCTGCAAACACAACAGTGGGTGCTGGGGGTGCTCCTGCTACCCAGGGTGACAGTAGAGCAGCCCCCTGTCTCCCGTACCCCAGAGTCACACAGCCCTGGCTGCTCTGTACCCCAGGGGACACAGAGCGAGCCCCCTGGTGGCTTCCTGCCCAGGGTGACACAGCCCTGTGCTGCTCCTGTAGCCCAGGTGACACAGCCCTGGCTGCTCGTGACCCCAGGGTGACACAGAGCCAGCCCATGGCTGCTTGCTGCCTACCCCAGGTGACACAGAGCAGCCCCTGGGTGCTTCCCCATGGCCTCACTGGATCTTTAGGCAGGTATGACCACAACCGAGACGATGGGCAGAGGATGAGGTTGATGCTGTATGAAGCCTTGCCCTCGTGACAGCCCTCAGGGGGTTCTTGGGGTTTTGTAAAGTTAGGGGACCTGTAAAAGAGCAGCACAAGGCTAAGATGGAGCGCGTAAAGATGAAGGTGAACAGTGCAGAGGGCTGGGGGGACACCAAAGAGCTGGAGCAGTGTCACAGACATTGTTTATGACAAAATCCTTCCTCGATTTCTTCCTGAGGGACTGAGAGCCTCAGAACGAACAAATGTAAGATAATGTTATCTGCTGCTGTGCGAATGCAACAGGTCATCTGTCTGATTGGTCTCATGTGTTGTTTCTAATTTAATGGGCCAATCACAAGTCAGCTAGCGCTGGCGACAGAAGTCTGAGCCACAACCTTGTTATCCTTTCTTTCTCTTTTTCTATTCTTAGCTAGCCTTCTGATGAAATCCTTTCTTCTATTCTTTTAGTATAGTTTTAATATAATATATATCATAAAATAATATGAAACATGGAGTCAGATCCTCGTCTCTCCCCTCACCCTAAGACCCCTGTGAACGCGGTCACAGCGCAGAGCCCCCAGTCCCGGCCAGCTCAGCCTGACCCGGCCCGGGGATGAGCTGAGCCCCAGAACGCGGGTGCCCAGCAGACCCACCTGCGTACCAGCCCTTGGCGCTGCCCTGCTCCGCCCTGTGCAGCCACCGCTGGCTCCAGGAGTGCGCCAGGTCGATGAGCAGCACCAGCTGGATGAGGATGAACAGGAAGGAGCCGACCACACCGAAGTAAAACCAGACTTGAGGGGAGGAGAAAAACCATGGAAGAAGGTTTTGAATTAAGGCCTTAGAATCGACAAGACTTTTTCGAGCAATGACTTGTAAGTATTGTCAGGCYTAATTTATGCCCTTTCAACTGGCTGGACTTTCACAGCATTAAATTGCTGTGTTGTAATATAGCAATGCTCAGTGCAAGCAAGAACATGCTTTAAGCAGGTAATAAGCAGAAATATTATAGTAAAGCTACGAAACACGAGTAATAAATGACACAATTATGAAAGTTTCTTTTTAGGTGAACAGAGACGGGGAATTGTGGGAATCCACAAAATTAGAGGGTTTTGGGAAAGCTGCAAAAGGCAGGCCTCAGAGACAGCAGAACTGTGACTGGAGCTAAGCAGCAGCCATGAGATAGGGCAGCAGAAAATTATTTAAACTGTAGAAAAYCAAGGACAAATAGAACAATAATCTGTGTATTAACACTTGTCTAGAATAACTCTCTAAGCTACAGAAAAGTTTATCTAGCAAGATATTAGGAAGGTTGAAGCTTAACAATGGAGCTCTGTGCATTGTGTTTTAAGGCTTACAAGCAGGTATTGTATTTTAAATAAGCAAGCATTGTTTTAACCAAAGGTACATGTGCTTATAGTGGTTGGATAGAACTACTGTCAATCTGCTTTTGCTTTGTGTGATTGGTCAAAAAACTTATGAAGTAAATTGTAACATTAAATTCTTGGTCTGCTGCCTGAGATGCGAGCTGCTGGCATCTTCCCGTTGTCATAATCATGTAATGAGACTGATGCTGAAAAATAAACCAGCTCAAGGCACATACCACAGCAGCCCCGTCCCATTTGTGGTTTGTACAGAGCCCCCAGCCAGCGTCAGTGCCCAGGAGGGCACGGGCAGCTCCTCACCTGAGGTGAAGGTGCCGTCGGGGATGTAGAAGGCGCCCACRGTGATCCCCACCAGCACCAGGAACTTGAAGAACCAGAAGCTGTGGGAGGAGAGAGGAGGCACGGTGTGCACGTGTCAGGGACAGGGATGGGGGTCCTGCCTGTCCCCACCCCAGGTTGTTGGATAGAAGTGGAAATAGGATGGGGGTGGAGAGGGTTGCTAGGGTTAGGAGTGTGAATGTGTTTAGGACTAGTGAGAGGTCCATTACTTTCACCTGGATTTGCACCAAGATGAGTGGCTCCTAAAACCATTGGATTACTATTATCCTTTGAAAGTAAGGAGACTGAGGTTTTATACTTGTTCCAGATTGCGATGCAAGATGGTTTCTATTACCATCTGTAGGGCAGATTATCTTTTGTCAAGTGGGCAGTTTGCTTTATCTCTCTCTTTGAGTGACCACATTCACACCTTCCTCGGGAGGGGACACCTGCTGATAACAGCTATTGAATGTCCCTGCATGGCTGAMAAGAACTACAGCATCCCATTGGGAGATGGGAGCCCAGAGGGAGGAGCCAAGCATTCCTACCCGGATAGAATCTGGAGATTCTGGAACACCAGCACGGCTTCTGCACTGGATTTCCCAGAGGAACAGCAGCTGCCTCTTCCCCTGGATCTTCAGAGGCAGAGACTGCACCTTTCTCCAGGATCCCTGCTCCAGCAGAGCCACCCCTGACACTGCAGGAGGGCTGAGCCACAATTCCAATGGGACTGCTGCCAGCACCCTGACCCACAGGGTGTCAGGTTGGGTTCTGACTCTGGCAGTGTTGTTCTAGTGGACTGCATTGTTTATTTTATCCTTTTTTTTTTCCTTTCCTATTAAAGAACTGTTATTTCCTGCTCCCATATTTTTGCCTGAGAGCCCCTTAATTTACAATTTATAGCAATTCAGAGGGGTGGGGAGGGTTTACATTCTCCATTTCAGGGGAGGCTCCTGCCTTCCTCAGCAGACCCCTGTCTTTCCAAACCAAGACAATACTCAGATACCAGAGTTACCCTTGGGTGTCCTCCCGCACTCACCCGTTCTGCAGGGCGGCCCGCGGGTCCTTGCTGCTGCGCACGCACACCATGAGCACGGCAAAGAGGCAGAAGAAGGCGGCCATGGCGAAGCCCATGCGATACACGGCCTTGTGGCCCAGGAAGCTGCTGCAGTCCACCTTGGTCTGGACCCCCAGCACCGAGCCACTGCCTTCACAGAAACCYGGGAGCTGAAACAGGGATGGGAGCGTGAGCATCCCCTCAGCACGTCCTATGGGGAGTGATGGTTCTGGGAAGGTCTGGATGGAGGTCTACTGGTTGGATTGAAGATCAGTTTCTCCATCGTGAAGCAGCCTCAGCTGAGGCTGCCCCTGGACCTCTGCAAGTGTCCCAGGCCAGGCTGGACAGTGTAGCTTTATAGGTAAAAGTTAAGTTAAATTAGGGTATAGTTCAATTATATTGTATTAATTATGTTATATTAATTGTATTATGTTAAGGGGGGGCTTATTAGAATGTGCTAGAAGGGTCCAGGGTTTGGTGGAGCAGTGGTCTGGCGGGGCAAGGCAAGGCCGAAGAGGGATTGGATGGAAGACCTGACCAATCACTCGAAGCCCTGCAGAAACAATTGGCCCAGAATGAACGGCATTAAAGACCAATGAGAAGCCTGGAAATGGACCAATCATCAGGCAGATCCTAAATGGACCAATCCTGGACTCAAAGGGGGCTATAAATGGGGGAAGTTCAGTAGGGTTGGGGTTTTTCTGTTTGGATACTTGGTTTTTTTGGGAGGAACCCAGTGCAGTTGGGGTTAGCGTGCTGTTTTTGTTTTTGGCTCGCTGTGTGGGTGCCTGGGCTTATCCTGGGTACTCTGTTCCTTGTAGCTATTTTAATAAACGAGAACCTCTTTCTCCGGAGAAAGTCTGGCCTCGTTCATATTCATAACATAGCCAATTTCTCTCCACAGAGAAAAGCAAGGCACAATTCTTCCCAAGAATATTTCTGGGTTTCACATCCTCTGAACCTCAGAGAAAGGCAAAACAATTCTTATCTCAATTGCTGTTCCTCTTGTTCACAAGTGGAATGCATTGTGGAAGATTGTTTACCTGAAGGGAATTGATAATTGGATTCTGGTGTGAGTGCTGTGATTCACTGACCCATTGAGTCCAGGTGTGTGTCAGGACTGTCAGCTGGGTCACGAGATGCTGGGCAGTGCAGCTGAGTGGAGTGCTTGGCAGATTCATTTTAGATGTAATGTAATACAGATGTAATATAGTATAGAATAATATAGTAAAATAATTAATTAGTCTTCTGATAAGACTGAGTTCTCCTCATCATTTCTCCCTTCATCAGGGGCAAAAATATCCACGACAGGACAGGGCTTGGAGCAGCCTGGGACAGTGGGAGGTGTCCCTGCCCATGGCAGGGGGTGGAAGGGCTTTSAGGCTCCTTTCAACCCAAACCATTCTGTGATTCCACACCCACCACGAGCCCTGGTGCCACCAAGGATGGGCCAGACCATGACTGCTCCAATGCCACATGCCTGGTGACACAGAGAAAGCCACCCAGCCAGTCAGTGGAAAGCTGGCATGAAACCAGCTCGTCCCTAAAGCCCAGCTCAGCTGGCAGAGCTCTGCTCCCTCCACCTGAAGTCCCTCCTCCCTGACGTACAAGTCATCAGCTGAACCCCAAAAAACAGGATGTAGGAAACTTTCCTGGGAGACATCTGMGAAAACTAAAAATTGCATGAAATTATCCCACTGCATTTTCCCCTTGATGGAAAACCAGGGCTGATAATGGCTGCCCCCAGTGAGATGCTCAAAAAAAAGAGGAACAAAAGCACATCGTGACCCAAAAATTCAGGTTTTTTGATTCAGCCTCAAGTCCCCACCACAAGCTGGGTCGTTTCTTCCCAGRGACCTCCAGGAGTTCTTTACCTTGTGCAACTCCTTCTCCACGCCCGGGATTATCATGATGATGGACACGAGGGTGCCGAGGAAGAGGAAGAAGGTGAAGAGGAGGCGGGAGATGGTGGAGTTCTTGGCCGAGGGGCAGCAGCCACAGAGCAGGCACGGGGCAGAGCCACAGAGACACGACACCTGCAAGGAGAGCAGTGATGAGGGGAGAAACTGGCCCCAAAATACGTGTCCAGCTCGATCCTTAAGGAGATCAGCCTGGAAATCCACACTGCTGCCTAGAGCTACTCACACCACAACCCACAGCCCACAGGACCTCATGGAAATGGCACCAAATTCCCCAAAATGTTGCTGAAAACCCAAAGAGCTGCAGGAACAGCCAGCGTGGAAAATCACACCCAGAGTCTGAAGACGCCCTCATGGTTTTTACTCCATGCAAGGACCTGGTCAAAGCAAGCCCTGCCCTGCAGGAGCCTCCTTTTTGTAMAAAAATAAGATTTCCAAGACAATTTCAGGCTGTCCTTTCAGTGAAATCCAGGATGGGAAGATATTGGTATCAGCACCATGGGGGAAGCAACTCATCCTGCCATCCTTCCCCTCTGCAAAGGCCACTTGACAGGGGGGGAAACTGAGGCACAGCATCCCCAAGAGTCCCCTGGCACCCCAAATCCAGCACGGGCAGTGCTGCCAGCTGCACCCCATTCCAGAGYCTCCCACTGCTGTGCCAGAGCAGGGRAATCCTGGCTGAGGAAAGCCAAACTCACTGATACCAAAACATTGGTGGGAGTTTCCTGCACAGGGACAGGGCAGAATAAACCTTGTTCCCTTGGAACAGCTCCTCCTCCCCTGGACTTCAGCACAGCAGGCAGGGGAAGGGCTCTGCTCTCTCCTCTGTTGAGGGATGTGCATGAGTTGTGTGTTTATTATTTGTGCTTCCAAATCAGGGCCTGTGCTCGGTGTTAATTAAAGATGGCTTGGTATTGACTCAAATATATGTTTCTCATTGTTGGAATCAGCATAAAAAATGGACATGGCAGAAAACAAAACCAGGTGTGGAGCTGCTGTGCGTGCCTCCCTCAGCACAAGTGACCACTTTGATGCCCCCAAATCACCAAAGGTGGCTTTGAATATTTTTTAAGCATCAGCACGCCATTATTTGAGAAACATCCCCTCCTTCCTGACTTATTCCTCTTATCCCATCCCTGCCCCACATCTCTGCCCCATYAKCAGCTGTGTTGAGCTGATGGTACCCACAGGAGCTGGGGTAGGCGGGAGACCCAAGAGATCACATGGAAATTCTCATCCTGCCCCTCCGGGAGCTGCTCAGAGGCATCACATCATGTTTTCAACTTGGAAGCATGGGAAAATGGCTCTCAATTAGAGACTGCTTCATTTCAGCCTCATTAAATGCACCARGTGCATCAGAGTACATTAAAATGCACCAGCGTTACTGTATTTCCCTTCAAATTGAAAAAAAAATCCAGAGCAACAACAAAAATCCCTTTAAATGCAGAATTACTGCATCATCTGATGCATCAAAGCCCCTGAGTGCTCCATCCACACCTCCAGCTCCTCCTCCTTCAGTGCCAACTGAAACAAAAAGCACCAGTCCCAAAATSAGCAGATCTGYACAGGAAAATCAGGAGGTTTGGTGTTGCTTAGGAAGGTGTGGATTTGGGGGTTCAGACCATCCCATCCCACCCCTGCCATGGCAGGGACACCTCCCACTGTGCCAGGCTGCTCCAGCCTGGCCTTGGGCACTGCCAGGGCTCCAGGGGCAGCCACAGCTGCTCTGGCAATTCCAGCCCAGCCCCTGCCCACCCTGCCAGGGAACAATTCCCAATTGCCAAGATCCCATCCAGCCCTGCCATTCCTCTGGCACTGGGAGCCATTGCCTGGCTCCTGTCCCTCCGTCCTTGTCCCCAGTCCCTCTGCAGCTCTCCTGGAGCCCCTTCAGGGCTGTCTCTTATACACATCTAGATGTGTATAAGAGACACCTGCCCACCCTGCCAGGGAACAATTCCCAATTGCCAAGATCCCATCCAGCCCTGCCATTCCTCTGGCACTGGGAGCCATTGCCTGGCTCCTGTCCCTCCGTCCTTGTCCCCAGTCCCTCTGCAGCTCTCCTGGAGCCCCTTCAGGCCCTGCAAGGGCTCTGAGCTCTGCCTGGAGCCTTCTCCTCTCCAGGGGAGCKCCCCCAGCTCTCCCAGCCTGGCTCCAGAGGGGCTCCAGCCCTGCAGCAGCTCCGTGGGCTCCTCTGGGCTCTCTCCAGCAGGCACAAGGTTTTTMGGAGCCCACAGCATCCCTGGAGGTTTGTTTTGCAGGATGACTCTCACACAGCCAAACTCCCTGGTTGTATCTCAGGTTTCACAGCTCTTGCAGCCACTGAGGTAACAGGATACGGCATCTCCATCCCACTGCTCTGCTCCCTCACACGGGAATCCTCTGGATTCCTTTAGGGATCACTCCCTCAAAGCTCCTTCGCAGTGAAGCTGAGGAACCCTTTGTGCCCCACACTGACCCCTCCAGCTGCACTCCTGATTCCAGTCTTTTTTCTTTAAAAAACAATGGTTAGCAGCAAGGAACACACTCCCAGCAGTGCTGGGCACTCTGATTCTCCTTCAAATCATTTTTAAAGCTGCCCCAAAATGTGAACATGGTGAAGGGACAAAGAGCAGATGGAAAAAGCCAGCGAGGGAAGTGGCTGCAGCAGCAGGAGAGCCGGGGGTTGGTTAATGAGGAAGTGTCAGTTTTCAGCTGCTGGTGGATGATTAAACTCTCCTGTTCACTGCCGACTTCCTCCTTGAGTGCAGCTCACCTCAGGCACGGCAGGGCTGCTCCCATCCCTCCTGCCCAGGGCCCGGGAGAGCGTGGAGAGAGCGGGACCAGGGACACGCCACATGGGCCCCAAATACACCCATAAGGAAACAGCACCCCAAAAACTGTGCCCCAAATACACCCATACAGCAACAGCACCCCAAAAACAGCACCCCAAATGCACCCATAAAGAAACAGCACCCCAAATACACTGACAGCAACAGCACCCCAATAACAGCACTCCAAATACACCCACACAGCAACAGCACTCCAAATACACCCATACAGCAACAGCACCCCAAAAACAGCACCCCAAATACACCCATACAGCAACAGCACCCCAAAAACTGTGCCCCAAATACACCCATACAGCAACAGCACCCCAAATACACCCAAAACTAGCACTCCAAAAACAGCACCCCAGATACACTGAGACAGCAACAGCACCCCAAATACACTGAGACAGCAACAGCACCCAAAAAGAGCACCCCAATTACACCAAGACATCACCCCAAAACCACCACCCCAAATACACCCATACAGAAACAGCACCCCAAAAACAGCACCCCAAATACACCAAGACAGCAACAGCACCCCAAATACAACACCCCAACAGTTTCACCGCCACAACAGCACCCAAACTCTACCAGCCCAACTACACCAACACCAGCCCGACACAACTGATCAAACTACACCAGTCCAACACAACCCTCCCAAAAATATCATCCAGCAACATCACCCCAAACCCACCAACCCAACAGCATCACCCAACACCAATCCAAAAACAGCCACCTAACAGCACACTAATGACACAAACCTACACCACCAGTGCAATTACACCATCCCGATTCCACCACCACAACAGGCCAACTACAGCAACCAATAACACCAACCAACCACAGCCCAACTACARCAACACCAGACCAYCATGACTGATCAAAKTACACCAGTTCAACACRACCAGCCCAAAAACACCACCCCAACAACACCAAGCCAAATCACCAGCCCAACTACACTGCTCCAATGACATCAACCCAACTCCACCATCACAACACCACCCCAACATCACCCCAAGAACACCAACCCACCCCACCAGACCAAATACAGCAGCCCAATTACATCATCCCAACTCTACTAGCCCAAKAGCCCAACTACACCAACACCAGCCCAAAACAACTGACCAAACTACAACCAACAACAACACCAACCCAAAACCAGCCACCCAACATCCCCCCAACAATGCTGAGCCACACCACCAACCCCACTACACCATCCCAATTACATCATCCCAACAACAGCCTGACTACACCAGCCCAACACCACCCCAACAACTCCAACCCAACACCAACTCAACTACACCACACCAGCAATACCAACTCAAACACACCCACCCAACATCACCCCAAACCACCGAGCCACACCCCCAACCCAACTACACCACCCCAACAACAGCCCAACCACACCAACACCAGCCCAACACAATCAAACTCCACCAGCCCAACATCAACCCAAAAACACCCAGCCAACATCATCTCAACTATATCACCCCACACCATCACCCCAACAACACCAACCCAAGAACACCGGCCCCACTATGTCACCCCAGCACCAACTCAAAAACACCCACCCAGCATCACCCCAACACCACCAACCAACCTACACCAGCCCAACAACATCACCCCAACAACTCCAACCCAAAAACACCCACCCAACATCAACCCAACACCACCAACCCAACTACACCACCCCAATTACATCACCCCAACAACAGCAGCCCAACTACACCAACCACCCTACACCAGCCCAACATCACCCCAACAACTGCAACCCAAGAACACCCCAACTACACCACCCTAGCAATATTAACTGAAACACACCCACCCAACATCACTCCACCACCACCAAGCCAACTACACCACCACAACAGCAGCTCAACTATATCAACCAAACTACACGAGCCCAACAACATCACCCCAACAACTCCAACCCAAAAACACCCACCCAACATCTACCCAACACCACCAACCCAACTACACCACCCCAATTACATCACCCCAACAACAGCAGCCCAACTACACCAACCACCCTACACCAGCCCAACATCACCCCAACAACTGCAACCCAAGAACACCCACCCAGCATCACCCCAACAGCACTGACCCACAGCACTACCCCAAAAACCAACCCAACACCAACCCAACTACACCAACCCAGTTACACCATCCCAGTTACACCAACCCAATAACATCACCCCAGTTACACCACCCCAACTACACCACCCCAGCAACACCACCTCACCACAACCCAATTATACCACCCCACCACAACCCAACTATACCATCCCAGTTACACCATCCCAACTACACCACAACCAAACTACACCACCCCAGTTACATCACCCCAACTATAGCACCCCAATTACACCACCCCAACTACACCATCCGTTACACCATCCCCACCACAACCAAACTACACCACCCCAGTTACACCACCCCAACTACACCATCCCAACAACACCACCCAATCACAACCCAACTACACCACCCCAGTTACATCACCCCATCTACACCACCCCACCACCACACCTGCCAGCTGCCTTCACCCCAGCAGTCCCAGGTACACCCAGAGTGAGTCAACCCAAAGCGATGCCGGGCAGCTGGTGTTTGTCTGCTGCCAAATTAACGAGCAGCAGGTTAATCAGCACCATCCCACCCCATCCCCAGGGTAATCAGCACCATCCCACCCCATCCCCAGGGTAATCAGGACCATCCCACCCCATCCTCAGGGTAATCAGCACCCACCCCATCCCCACAGCCTGGGGAGCTGGTGGCCTTCCTGCCTGGCAGGTGGCCTTGGATTGGTGCCACCAGGTTGAGTGTCCCCAGGGGGTGTCTAAGGACTGGCCAAGCCTGCAGGCCTTGCTCTGGCTGGGGCCGCCTTCTGCTGGTGACCCCAAGCCTGGCACCCACGAAGGCAGCTCAGAATGACCTCACTGCTCATGGCAGCCCTGGGCAAAGCCACGGGAGGCGAGGACAGAGAAATTCTCCTCTTGTGATTCAAGGTTTCGCTCAGGAGCAGCTTGTAGGGTTTTAGTGGGAAAGCGCTGAAGGAAGGGCTTGGCAATCTCATGGTGCTGTGACTCAAGGGATGCAGGCAGAGCAGAGGGAGTTAGGATGTTCTTGTTAAAAATAACAATAAGAAAAAAAAAAAAGGATTAAGGGGGTTTTCAGTTTGGTTTGGGTTTTTTTCAGTGTTGTGGTTCTTCAGCTCAGACCTGTGCTAGAACAGCCCCACKAACCAGGCCCACTGGAAGGAACAACAAAATTAAGCAAAAGCTTGTTAAAAGTAATTATCTTTAATAATTACACAGACTAGGGGGAATGTTTCATTCAGTTTGGGTTTTTTTTCAGTGTTGTTCTTCAGCTCAGACCTGTACAAAACCAGCCCCTGCATCAACGACTTCCACAGGAAGGAACAGGAAAATTAAACCTACACAATGACTCTKCTGTTACCACAGTCTGAGCCACAACAGTTTTTGGAGGAAAAAAGTTCCAGAATTCACACAGAAACCTCCACAGGCCTGCTCTGGGGTAACTCCCTGCTTCCCCAYTTCTCCAWKAGGAGAAGCACAGGAATGTGTTACAGAGGGGGGCCTTGCAGACCCCCCTCCCTCCCATCCCTCATTTCCAAACATCCCGTTRGTTAAACCTCCAGCACTCAGAGGTCAGGTTACAAAACAGGTCCCATTCCCAGGTTTCCAGGCCAGCAGCTCCCAGGCTGGTTCCACAGCCCTGCCCTGGCTCTGTGCCCACAGGTGAGGCAGTGCCAGGGCAGGAAGTGCTGCTGTGGGCAGGTGCCTGCGTCACCCAAAGCACACACTCCACGTCACAGGGCACAGCACCCTGAACACTCACCTGTGCCTGCCCTGGGCCCTGGCACCCCAAATACACAGCCTGAGCCTGCCCTGGGCCATGGCACCCCAAACACACAGCCTGAGCCTGCCCTGGGCCATGGCACCCCAAATCACCTGCCCTGAGCCTGCCCTGGGCCATGGCACCCTGAACACACAGCCTGAGCCTGCCCTGGGCCATGGCACCCCAAATCACACACTGTGCTCCTGCCCTGGGCCATGGCACCCCAAATCAC
>NDFG01000030.1:542539-556302 GCA_002167245.1 Sporophila hypoxantha
GGGTGCTCAGGGTCACAGGAGCTGGGATTCAGACCAGGGGAAATGAGGGGAATGATTTTCAGGAGGAACACTGCAGGAATCTGCAGAACCTTCCGTGCCTGAGCCCCTTTGTTGTCCATTTCACCCACCAGGACCRTCCTGTCTTCCCAGCCCAGGGCATCTCAAATCCCAGGATCGTGGATAACAGAGTATCCTGAGCTGGAAATCCACAGGGATCATCAATCCAGCCCCTGGCCCTGCCCAGASCCCAACAYTSCCAGCCTGGAGCAGTGRCCAAAGGCTCCTGGAGCTCTGGCAGCCTCGGGGCRGTGCCCATTGCCTGGGGCACCAGCCCTGCAGAGCCACCCAGCACAGGAGCCTGATGGAGCCCCAGAAAACCCTCTGAGCCCTCTGACAGCCTTCCCACCCCTGGCACTGCTCCTGGCAAACTCACTGAGCAACCGTGGCCCTCTCCAAGGACCTTCTGCCAGTTTGAGGTGTCTCAAAGGCCACCAGGGTGACAGAGGCTCAGGGGCCTCACTAAACCTGTCCCTTGTCATGTGCTGGGGTCTTCTCCCCACAGCCCCTCCCYTCCAGGGGGATGAAGGGCTGGAAATGCTGTACTTAAATCCTGTCATCCTGATTTTTAAAAAGATTTTCTAAGCTTTCTGATGTTCACATTCTTGTAACAAACTTTCTCGCACCCTTTATGTAAATAATTCATTGTTTTGCATCCTTTTATGGAGGAGGAGAAATTTGATGGGCTGTTGGTTTGTCCAGTGTCATTGGAGAGGTGGCACTGTCACCTTCCAACCCAGTCACTCTTGGAAATCTATAAATGTTGGAGTCAGAAATTAAAAAGTCCTTTTTACCTTGAAAAGAGCAGCGTGCCTGCATCGTGTTATTTTGTGTCCTGCAGTGACAGGATCCTGGCTTGTCCTGGGCTCCCAGACACGGGCACAGGCTGGGAAAGCTGCAGTGCCTCCCCTCTGAGCTGGGACAGATGCTGTTTGTCTTTCTGCTGGCGGTGCCCAGACGCCTGCCTGGTGATGGATGGCGGTGTCACAGCAGAGATTCTGTGCTGCCACAGCCACTGGGCCTCTCATGGGCTGGAAAATTTGGGGGTTACTCCACCGTGAGCTGATTTATTCCCCAAGGATCTGAGTCACAGGGGTGGGGAGCCTGCAGGAGAAGCAGCAGGGTGAGACCTTGCTCTGGTGTCCCTCACCCACCTGGCAGGAGCGGCAGCATGCTGTCTTTCCTCTTCCCTGTCCCTTCCCTTACCGCTCTCCCTTCCCTTTCCCTTCGCCTTCACTTCCCTTCCCTTCCTTCCCTTCCCTTCCCTTCCCTTCCTTCCCTTCCCTTCCCTTCCGTCCCTTCCCTTCCCTTCCCTTTCCCTTCCCTTCCCTTCCCCTGCTCCTGCTTGGATCCTCAAGACTTGAGGCCCTCAATTTTCTTTCCAAAGCCACCCAACATCCCCCAAAGCCACCCAAAGCCACCCAAAGCAACCCAAAATCACCCAGTGTCACCCAACATCACCCAACATCACCCAAAGTAACCCAAAGCCACCCAATGTCACCCAATATCACCCAACATCACCCAAAGCCACCCAATGGTCACCCAAAGCTACCCAAAGTCACCCAACATCACCCGATGCCACCCAAAGCCACCCAAAGTCACCCAAAGCCACCCAAAATCGCCTAACATCACCCAAAGTCACCCAAAGCCACCCAAAGCAACCCAACATCACCCAATGTCACCCAAAGCTACCCAACATCACCCAAAGCCACCCAATATCACCCAATGTCATCCAAAGCCACCCAAAGTCACCCAACGTCACCCAATATCACCCAAAGCCACCCAAAGCCACCAGCCTTCCTCCAAACTCCCTCCCCTGAGCCCCTCCACGCATTCCCCACATCCCCAGGCTGACAGGACACCTCCATTGGGTGCACAGGAGCCGGGGCAATGCCCTGGGGATGGAAATTTGGGAGAGCTGCCCAAGGCACGTGTGGGTRTGGAGCCTCTTCATCTGCAGCCTTAACGATTCTCCCTCTTGGAGAAGGGTTAATGAGCCATGGAGATCCAATTAGAGTCCTCTGCTCGACCTTTCACCTCCTTCTTYCCAGCTAAAAGCAAAATGAGAAAAAAAAATAAAAGGAAACCCCACAAGTGGCAGCGTGCAGACAAGGCAGACAATTAGATCAGCGTCTGCTTAGTGAGTTCATGGATCCAGCAGAAATTGGCCAGGCAGGGAAGTGCAGCCGTGGRACAAGGTACAGTGATGGGTGATGGGTTTGGGGTTGACAAACCCCTGGTCTGTGGGGCTGCCCTGCCTTTGGCATCCTGGGGGCTCTGGGGTGGCATTTAGGGCACACAGGACCCTTCCRCTCAGCCCCCAGCTGCAGTCAGGCCCATCCCAGCCTTGGGGACTGGGGGTCCCCCTCCCCACTGTTGGGGAAGATGGAACAGGAAAGCCTTATCAATATGATTGCCTGGCAAAAGGTTTTGAGAATATGGAAACTCTAAGCCAGATTGAAATGAAAGCAAGCTCTGAGATCCCTCAGTTACTGAACAACTGGAAAACAATGGCATGGCCAGCTGCAGGTGATCCCCTTTTGATCAAACAACACCCTCTGCTTGCAGACAGGCCCAAGGCTCAGAGCAGACCCTGCTGCTTTATGGCAGAAGGGGCCCAGAGAGGAGGTTTTGTAGGGTTTCAAATGTAACCCAGTGTGGTAATAATGATTCTTATAGGCTGTATGGAATGCTGTAAGGATTCTGTATCAATATAGGAACACTAGATGGTTAGTTGAGGAAACTTCGGGAGTAGAATCATTAGCACAGGAGAAGACTTCTAGCGGTGTACTTGGTAACAGGACATTGGTCATACATGCTCTTCTCATCTCACGCGGCGTTGGCTGGGGGGAGACGTCGCTGACGCGGCACTATAGTTCTGCGTTTCTTAGCACGCCCCTGCTGCTTAGAGGTAGCTCTACCCCTGGCAGCGCATCTCTCTTCTCTAGCACCTCGTATACACTCCTTCCAGGGTTCATCTCTCCTCGAGCCCATACTCGTTGACTCTCTAGGCGCTGCTCACGATGCCGCTGTGGCTCGAGAGCATCAGCACGCGAGCGCCCTCGTGAGCAAGCAGCGACGCCCTTTGCATATGAACCACAGAGTTCCAGACCTCGGCGCTCAGAGAATGGCGTGGCTGCGTCCGATCCGATCCCTAGCGGCCCCGCCGCCCCGGGAAGTGGCTGCGACGCTAGGCCCGAGAAGGCGGGCTGTCAGATATAAAAACAGGAATCGCACCCTGTGTTATGGACAGAGGGGCAGGGGAGGCCGAGCACTGAAAGCCCAGCCCCACGCCTGTGCCTGAGCGCCTCTGTTGGGCGTGCAGGATGTATGCCGTCCGGTGCACCTTTGTAGCCGGCGGGGTCTAGGCGCGGTGCCGCTTCGCCGACGCACGCGGGTGCTGCCGCAGAGGGCTGTATGCTTATGTTTCACCGCGCGTGGCGCGCCAGCAGCCAGCCCGTGTTTCCCGCCGGGTTGTTAGTCCAGGATCAGGGATCCTGACCAGCTCTCTAGGAGCTCAGAGGCGTGGGACACTCCAGGGAGGCGGAAGCGTGGCGAGACCCGCGAGCCCAGGGCGGGGTTGCAGCGAGGCTGGCGGGCAAGCCCCGGGGATCGACAGATGCCACCAGCGCGGGGTGACAGTGCCACCGCGTGTCGGGGTGACAGTGCACCGGTGCGGGGTGACAGTGCCGACCCGGTGCACAGGATGACATGGTGCCACCCCCGGCGCGGGGTGACAATGTGGCCACAGTGCGGGGTGGACAGTGCCTACCGGTGGCGGGTGGACATTGCACGGGCGCAGGGTGACAGTGCAACCGCGCGCGGGGTGGACAGGATGCTATCCAGCGTGGGTGACAGTGCAGCCTAGACGCAGGGGGCGGGTGACAGGCCACCAGTGCGGGGTGACATGTGGCCAGCCGGCGCGGGTGGACAGGGTGCTTACAGCGTGGGGTGAACAGTGGCACCGCCGTCGCCGGGTGACACGTGCCACCGAGCGCGGGGGTGAACAGTGCAGCCGCGCGGGGTGGACAGTGCCACCAGTGCGGGGTGAACCATGTGCCACCACGCGGGGTGACAGATCTGGCCCGGTGTCGGGTGGACAGGTGCCACCACAACTCGGTGCTGACAGTGCCAACAGGCGCGGGGTGACATGGCTGCGCACTAACCACGCGGGGTGATAGGTTCCACCGCGCGCGGGCTGAAGGTGCCACTGGCGCGGCGTGAGGTGCCACCGGCGGTGACACCCGGCCGCGCGGGTGACGTGCACGGGCCGGGTCAGCCCGCACCGGGTGCGGACTTGTGCACAGCACGGGTTCAGTGCCAACCCTCGGAACAGCGGGGTGGCAGGTGCCACCGGCGGCGGGGTGAAGTGGCCCGGAGCCAGCGCACTGGGGGGTGACAGTGCCACCAGCCGCGGCGACAGTCTCACCAACGGCGGGTGCACTGCACGTGCGGGACCTGTGCCGGCGCGGGTGACATGTGATCGCAGTGGTGGACATCCACCGGGTGCGGGGTGACAGTGCACTGGTGCACGCGGGGTGACATGTGCCACCGCAGGGTGACAGTGCCACCGCGGGGTGACAGTGCCCAGCGGGCAGGGGTGACAGTGGCCACCGGCTGCGGGTGACATGTGCCACCGGCGCGGGGTGGGACAGGTGCCCACCGGGCGGGGTGACAGTGCCACCAACGCGAGGGTGACAGTGCCCACCAACCCTCGGCGGGGTGACAGGTGCCACCAGCGCGGGAATGGGACAGTGCCACCAATGGCCGCGGGTGTACAGTGCCACCGTCGGGAAGCGCCCGTGGGGGACAGCTGCCACTACGGTGCGGGTGACAGTGCACCGGGTGGGGGGTGACAGTGCCACCGGCGCGGGGCTGGCGCTGTCCCCCCGGTGCTGGCAGAGCCCCCCCGGCTGTGCCAGCCCCACGTGGCCGTGCCGAGCAGATTTTGCTCGGCTGCCTGGGCTATATTTAGCCGCCTGTAAAAGGGGTTAGCGAGCAGCGCTGGAGCCAGTGGCACAGCTAAGAATGTCAACGTAAGAGCAGCCAGGGATAAAAAAAGCGCAGGCCGGGCGCTGGGAGCTGAGCACAAATCCCCACGGCGGCGGGAGCTGGGGGCGGGCAGGGCTCATCTCCGSTGCCCCCGGGCCGTGGCCACTCCCTGTGCGCCCACCTGGAGGCTCCTCACGGTTTGGGGGCCGSTTTGCAGCATCCCTGTGCTCAGCTGGGCTCTCAGGGGTCGGAATGGGGTGGGTTTGGTGAAACGCCCGAGTTCTGTCCGCTCTGTGCCCAGGCAGGGGGCACAAGGTGCCCCCCGAGCTGGGAGGTGTTTGTGAGGCTCCACATCCCCATCCKGGRGTCTGCGAGTTACTGGAGCATGGAGAATGGATTGGAGCGCTCCTTTTTTTGCCCGTGAACACATTTTTTTGGGGATGCTGCCTTTCTGCTCGGTTAACTCCAGCACACCTTTCCTCCCAACGCTCCCCTCGCCGCCCCGGTCGGGCCCCTTAAAGCAAGAATGGGGCAAATACCGCACATCCCAACTCTTCCAACCCATCTCAGCTCTTTCCCAACCCCATCCAACTCTTCCCTCCACATGCCCAACTCTTCCTGCCTCATCCCTGCTCTTCCTGCCTCATCCCAGCCCTTCCCTGCTCATCCCAGCTCTCCCAACCCCATCCAGCTCTTCCCATTCCATCCAGCTCTTCCACCCCATCCCAGCTCTTCTGCCTATATCCCAGCTCTTCCCACCCTATCCAAATTTTTCCCATCCCAGCTCCTCCTGCTCATCTCAGCTTTCCATCCCAGCTCTTCCACACCCATCCCAGCTGTTCCAGCACATCCCAAGCTCTTCCCACACATTCAAATTCTTCCATCCCATCCCAGCTCTTCCCACCTATCCAAATTTTTCCCATCCCAGCTCCTCCTGCCCATCCCAGCTCTTCCATCCCAGCTTTTCCCACCCATCACCCAGTTCTTTCCCATCCCATCCCACTCTTCCCACCCTATCCCAGCTCTTCACCATCCCAACCCAGCTCTTTCCCATCCTATCCCAGCTCTATCTACCCCATCCCAGCTCTTCCCACCCCATTCCCCAGCCTCCTCCTGCCCCTCCTGGGCTGCTCTGAGCTCTCCTGACCTTGCCTGGGCTCACTCCTGCCTGTGCAGCCCAGGCTGTGCCCAGAGCTGTGGGATTCCAGCCAATCCCAGAGCCAATGCACAGGCAAGGCGGTTTCCTGAGCTAATTCCCAGAAATAATTTGCACGTTCTGCWGGTCCGCTGGGGCAGGGGATGAATATTTTGGTGGCTGAGCCCCGAGAGAGGCACTTGAGTCATTCAGTGCTCCTTTTTCCCCCAGCTCCTGCGATGAGCTGGCAGCAGGATGAGCCTGGGGCTGGGATTGGGTCTGGCTGTGGATCCACCTCACCTTTGGGTCAGGAGGGAGCTCCTGCTGCTGCAACAACAGCAACAAATCATTCTTTGGGTTGAAATTTTCCATTCTGCCGGGGACAGCGAGGCTGCAGAGAGCAGCAAAGACCTGTGCAACTCACTGCAAATATTCCAGCTGCCCTGACAGCCTGAACTGGGGGATAAAATCAGGAAAAGCAGCCGGTGTGCTGTCCCCCAGCGGGGCAGGATGCTCTGGGCTGGGCACACGCTGGGGGGGAGGATCTCCAGAAGCTCCCTGATGTCCTGGGGGCAGATGGAGCTGCAGAATCCCCGTGCCCTGTGAAGGACAGGGCGGAGCAGCACACGGGGATGCAGATGGCAGAATGCTGCAGCACGGAGGGTGCCGGGGAAGGGCGCTGCTGCAGCTCTGGCACGGCCAGACTCTGCTCGGTGTGACGCCCCAGCCTGCCTGGTGACAAATCCTCTCCCCGGGAGCTCTTTGCTGGCATTTTCCCTCTGCTTTGAAACCCTGCAGGCAAGGAAATGCTCTGGCTGCCTTTGCCCCCCAGATCTCACGGGCAGGAAGGTTTCCCCCGAGGGCTGAGGGCGTTTCCTGCAGGTCCATCCCTCAGGAGCCGCCTCCATCCCTCCAGGGCGGCCTCCGGGCCGGGTCCTGCTGCAGCTCATGGAAAGTCCCAGCCCCCAGCCAGGGAACAACTTGCAGGTCCCCAAACCCTGTGACCCATGTCCCAAAATAGCCCCGTAAGGGAGGCACTGACGCAGCCCCTGGGCTCAGGAGTGACCTTCCCTGCGCGTCACCTTGTCCCCAGCAGGCAAGCAGGGGCTCAGCTGTCGCAGACATCTTTTATGGAAAATCCTTTCCTTAGGATTTTTCCTCCTGAGAAGCTGAGAGGCCTCAGGAACAAAACGTAAACATTGATTATCTGCTGCTGTGGAATGCAACAGGTGCATCTGTGATTGGCCCATGTTGGTTGTTTTTAATTAATGGCCAATCACAGCCCAGCTGGCTCGGACAGAGAGCACGAGCCACAAACCTTTGTTATCATTTCTTTGCTATTCTATTCTTAGCCAGCCTTCTGATGAAGTCCTGTCTTCTATTCTTTTAGTATAGTTCTAATGTAATATATATCATAAAATAATAAATCAGCCTTCTGAAACAAGGAGTCAGATCCTCGTCTCTTCCCTCATCCTCAGACCCCTGTGAACACGGTCACACTCAGCCGGGCTGGAAATTAGAAAGGTGACTCTAAACGGGGAACAGCACAGGCTGCTCTCCCCCAGCAGTGACTTTTAGCCCAGATCAGAGCCCGCAGTGCTGGGCAGGGCTGTGGAAAACAGCTCTGCCCCCTCCCTGCTGCCTCCAGGAGCGCCAGGAGCTGCCCCAGCCCTGCAGCAGCCCCAGGGTCCGTGGGGATTATTGACCCTCCTGCCCCGGGGGGATGAAGCAGCTGGGCAGCAGCAGGAGGAGGAGGAGGAGAACAGATTCTTCCAGACTGATGTTCTCCCAGTTCTGGATCCTGGGTTTTMGGGGAAATAGGATTTAGAGCAGAGCAGGGAGCAGTCTGAGCCCATCCTCGCTGGCTTCACATCCCTGATGGATCAGTCAGGCTCTCCCAAAGCTCAGGAGGGCACAAACTATAGATTTTAGGACCAGCTCATCCTGCTGGGGGCATCCTGGGAAGAGGATCCCAAGGTCTGCAAAGCCCCAGAGCAGCAGCTGGAGGAGCAGAGGGAGCACAGAGCAGCCTATGCCCCACGCTGGGGCAGCACCAAGCACCACGGCCCTGCCCTGGCCCAGCTCCCACTGGGAGCTGCCTGAGCAAGGAATGATTTTGGAATAATTTTGGAATAATTTTGGAATAATTTTGGAATAATTTTGGAATCATTTTCCCCCTCCCAGCCGCTGTCCTGGATCCCTGAGGTTTGTGCCCAAGCTCTGGGAGCTCCAGCTGGGGCTCTGGGCTGCTGCTGTCAGCATCCCCTGGATGCAGGAGGGCTGGGAGAGGTTATTCCGTGTCAGCACCGCCCCGGCAGGATATGGAGACTCTCACACACCTCTGGTGTGCCTCAGTTTCCCCAGCTCCCCCAGCCCAGCCATCCCAAAGGATCAGAGAGGGGGGGAATTGTTCAGCCCCGGAGGAGATGGATGCTCGGCCCTTCAGCTGTCCCGGGGCAGAGCCGCTCGGGAGCTGGGGACAGGGAGAACTCTCCGAGGTGCTCCAAAGCACAGCGGGCTCTGCTCCCGTCCCTTCCCGTGCCCGCAGCGTCCCCCGCTCCCCCCCAGCCGTGCCCTCGGCCCGCCACAGCGGTGTCACATCCGATCGGGCGCCAGGCAGGATAAACATCGCCGCTGCTCGGCCCGACGCTGCTGCGGCGAGGGGAGACAGTCAAGGAGAAAGCGGAGCGTGAGCAGCTAAAAATAGCGGCTGGCGAAGGCTCCGCTCCCCGCCGGCCGCACTGGAGCCGCCACCGCCCGTCCCCCCGTGAGCGGGCACCGCCACTGCCACCCGTGTCACCATCCCGGGCATGTCACTGCCACCCGTGTCACCATCCCAGGCACTGCCACCGCCCGTCCCCCCGTGAGCGGGCACCGCCACTGCCACCCGTGTCACCATCCCGGGCACCGCCACCCGTGTCACCATCCTGGACATGGCACTGCCACCCGTGTCACCATCCCGGGCATGGCACCGCCACCCGTGGCACCATCCTGGACATGGCACCGCCACCCGTGGCACCATCCCGGGCACCGCCACCCGTGTCCCCCCGTGAGCGGGCACCGCCACCCATGTCACCATCCCGGGCACCGCCACCGCCCGTCCCCGCCATGAGCGGGCACCGCCACCCGTGTCACCATCCTGGACTTGGCACCGCCACCCGTGTCCCCCCACCACGGGCACCGCCACCCGTGTCCCCCCGTGAGCGGGCACTGCCACCCGTGTCACCATCCGGGGCATGGCACCGCCACCCCTGTCCCCCCCAGCGGCTGCCGGAGCCCCTGCCGAGGTTTTGGGGTTCGGGGGCACCAGAGGGAGCCCCGGCCGTGTCCTGGTGGCGCCTGGCCGTGTCGCTGTCCCCTGGCCCCTGGTGGCTGCGGGGCTCGGGGGAGCACGGCCCGTCCGGGGCAGCAGCACCGCTGCAGGGCAAGGGACGGGARGGACCCCGCGCTCCGGGCGCTGAGCATCGCCCGTGGCCATCGGCAGCGAGAGGAGCTTGGCCAGAGCCGGGAATTTGGGATCGGGCCCCAGCCGGGAATTTGGGATCGAGCCTCAGCCGGGAATTTGGGATCAGACCCCAGCCAGGAATTTGGGATCGGGCCCCAGCCGGGAATTTGGGATCAGACCCCAGCCGGGAATTTGGGATCACACCCCAGCCGGGAATTTGGGATCACACCCCAGCCGGGAATTTGGGATCAGACCCCAGCCGGGAATTTGGGATCACACCCCAGCCAGGAATTTGGGATTGGGCCCCAGCCGGGAATTTGGGATCAGGCCCCAGCCGGGAATTTGGGATCGGGCCCCAGCCGGGAATTTGGGATCAGGCCCCATCCCCGCTCCTGCTGGCAGCAGCGTCCCCCTGCAGGGATGGGGACCCCATCACCAGCAGGATCCCTCCCAAAGCACACCCCGCTGCCCCAGCCCTGGGGACAGCCACCTTCGGGGCCGGGAGGGACATTTTGGAGCCTGTCACCGAGGCCACGCGTTTCCCAGCGGCAGGGATGCCGATGGAAGCGCTGGGAGGCGGTCACTGCTCCTGCCTGGAATTCCGGGCGGTTCTCATTCCCGCACCTCGCTGTCCTGASCCAGGGGTGCTCACCCCCACCTCACACCCTCGGCGCTGGCCGTGTCCCCCCCTCAAGGTGACACCGGTGTCAGGCCAGGAGCAGCCGGTGGCACCTGCTCCYCGCCCGGGCTGTGCCAGGCTGTGCRAGGCRGTGCCCAGCGGGGCCGTGCCGTGATCCGCTGGYTTTCCAGCCGCACTCAGGGTCTCCCAGCCCCCCGCCCCCTCCCCCAGCCACCACACGGCTGCAGCCACGGATTTTTTAATTCTTTTTTCCCCCCAAAGATGGGGAGCCTGTCATTGATTTTGGCCGCACTAAATGGAGCTGTGTGGGTTGGGGTCAGATTGTGCTGGAGGGGGAGCGGAGCCCCCTCCACCCACCCCCCTGGGGGGCTCTGGGGAGCCGAATCCAGAGGAAATCGGCGGGGAAATTTCCCAATTCCCCGAGCAGGGCGGGTGGCCACGCCGGGCTGGGGGTGCAGGCGGGGCAGAGTCCCGCGGAGCTGTCACAGCCCTCCCTGCCTGRGMGAGCGCGGGGGGACGCGGGGACACGGCAGCCCGGGGGGGCGAGGGGCGGGGCCGCGCTGGGTCCCCCCCGCGCCGAGCGGGGGCCGGGCCGGGCGGGAGCGGCGGCGCTGGGCGGGCGGCGGCGGCGGCGGCTCGGCCCCGGGTGCCCCAGGGCCGCCTGGAGCCGGAGCTTCCCCGCGGCTCCTGCCGAGCGCGGAGCATCCTTCCGCCGGCAGCCGGGCTGGCACCGGCACCGGCACTGACACCGGAATCAGCATCACCATCGGCACCGGCACCGGCATCACCATCGGCACCGGCATCGCCACCGGCACTGACACCGGAATCAGCATCACCATCGGCACCGGTATCACCATCGGCACCGGTATCACCATCGGCACCGGCTCCGGCACCAGAATCAGCATCAGCAGCGGCACCGGCATCGCCCCCGGCACCGACATCCCTCCCCATCGCCCCCGGCACGGGCGGCAGCATCACCTTCGGTGTCACCGTCACCTCCGGCCTCGGCACCGGCCCCGGGATCGCCGCCGGCACCAGGTGAGCGGCTGGTGGCTGCTGGGCGCAGGTGGCGTGGTGGCACCGAGGCCCTGGGCCACCGCGGAGGGTGCCCTGGGCTCCCCGGGGCGAGGGACCAGGTGCCCACCCCGGGCACCCCCCTGGGAAGGGGCAGAGGCCGGAGGGTCAGGGGGTGATGGTGGCCTCGGGGACAGATGGGTTTTGGGGCGATGAAAGTTGGCAGCAGCTGCACCGGGGTGTCTCTCGAGGGCTTGGGGTGTCTGTGCCACCCTCCAGGGCCGGGGGGCTCAGGGCAGGATTTGGGGGAGCAGTGCTGAGGCACCGAACAAGGGCGGGCACTCACATCAGCCCCGATGGCGGCACCTCTGTCGCAGCCCGGCACCCACCCCCTGCATGTCCTGGGCCACCGCTGTCCCCTCCACCCTTCCCCTTGCCCTGCCCTCGCTTCTACCGCTTCTACCCCACCCCCGCTCCCGCCCTCAGCCTCCCGGGCTGGAGCTTCCCAGGCGGTTCGGGCCCGGAGCCGCCGGGGCTGAGCACCCCGAGCAGGGACAGGGCCACGCTGCTGTGGTGCTGCCTGCCGGGAGGACAGGGCTTCCCCGGGGACAGCCCCTCCGCCCCGCCCTGGGGCAMCGCGCTGGCACATCGCCCCTGCAGATGCTTGGATCGGGTCCCTTGGGTCCCCGGAGCTGGCTGCRGTCCCCGGGCTGGGTGGCAGTGCCACCGAGGAGGTGGCAGAGGCAGGATGTCCCCTGCTCACCCCGAGTGCTCCCAGCCCATGACCTTGGGGTGCCCACCCCAGTCCTCGCTGTCACAAGGGGACCCGGCCCTGCCGCTGTCCCCTGTCCTCGCCCTGCAGCTCAGCACCATCCCCCAGAGCAGGAGATGGGGAGGGGAAAGGTGGAGGCAGAGCCAGATCCTCACTTTGAGCTGAGGGAACCCCAGCATTGCTGGGCTGGGCGCTGGAGGCAGAGTTGGGGTGCCCTGAGGGTGCCCAGGGCTGCTCTGGGGGTTTGGCTGTGAGCATTCCTTGGGGTTCAGCTCCTGGGGCYGCTGGAGGAGCTCTGCTGGGTGCTGCAGACCTTGGGGGACCTGGAACCATGAACAGGATGGGGACCCTGGCCCTGCTCTGCCCTTGGCTCCTGGAACAGCAATTCCAGGCCTGGAAAGGGCAATTCCAGGCCTGAAACAGGCAATTCCAGGTCCTGGAATGGCAGTTCCAGATCCTGGAATGGGCAATTCCAGCTCCTGGAAAGGGCAATTTGGGCTGCTCCAGCTCCCTTGGCTCCTGGAACAGCAATTCCAGCTTCCTTGGATCCTAGAATGGACAATTCCAACTCCCTTGGCTCCTGGAAAGGACAATTCCAACTCCTGGAATGGCAATTCTAGTTCCTTGGCTCCTGGAATGGCAATTCCAGCTCCTGGAAAGGACAATTCCAGCTCCTGGAATGGCAATTCCAGTTCCTTGGCTCCTGGAATGGACAATTCCAGCTCCTGGCTCAGCCCTGGCCCACTGGGACTGGCTCTGCTCCATCACGGATTTCCAGCCGTGCCTCTGATCCCGGAGCTCCTGCACGGATTTCTCCCCTCCCTGGCTGTTGGTGCCCGCCCTGCCAGCCCCGGGAGCTGGGGTTCTGTGCCAGGGTGCTGGTGGCAGCTGGGGGCTCCTGGTGCTGCTCCCACATCTGGATCACCGGGTGGGCATTGCTGCCTCAGAGCTGGGGGTCCGGGAAGTTTCCCACCTCCCCTGGGCTGAGCTGCAGTGGGAAGGATCCAAAGGCATCCAGGGGCTGGGGGAGCCYTGCCCAGAGCTCCCAGGGAAGCTCCAGCTGCCTCTGCTCCCTGGAATTCTGGCTGCCMGCACTTATCCCGGTGCTCCAGCAGGCCTGGGAGCCTCCTCCATTCCCAGCTGGACCAGGGTCCTCCCCAGGTCCTCCCCAGGTCCTCTCCAGGGTCCTCCCCAGGTGCCACCAGGGGCAGATGGAGCAGAAGGAGCTGCTCCTGCAGGGACACGAGGCTCCCGTGGTGCCCGAGCTCCGGTGCCACCCAGCCCGTGGCACTCCCGGCATGGCACAGCCTGGGACAGGCTMGGTGGCACCCAGCGGGCTCCCTGTGACAGCCCACAGCTCCCCGGGTTTCCCCTGGCACCCATCCCGGTGCCACCCACGGCTGCACAGCCAGAGAACCGYGGGTGTCCCCGTTCCATGCCCGGGTCCTGCCCGGCAGCTCCACCCTGGGCTGGGGCTGAAAACCCTTTGGGAGGGGAGGGAGCTGAGCCTGGCCAGGAATGGAGCTGCTGTGCATGTGGGTGACACCTTTATTATGCTAAATTACCTGGTTGTATTATGCAAAATTACCGTTTGTGGTGTGTCGGAGCAGGGAACTGAGGGTTCTGCTGGGAGCTCCATTACCCAGGGCTCAATCACCCTAATTACCCTCATTAGAGCCCTTCCTTCCCCACGGAGATGCAGGGCTGC
>NDFG01000030.1:567136-591064 GCA_002167245.1 Sporophila hypoxantha
GCACTGCCACCTCCCGTTCCCGCCGTGAGCAGGCACTGCCCACCGGTCACCATCCTGGACATCGGCCACCACCACCCCCTGTCCCCCCACCGGCTGCCGGAGCCCTGCCGAGTGTTTTGGGTTCGGGCGGGCACCCAGAGGGAGCCCCGGCCGTTCCCTCGGTTGGCGCCTGGCCGGTGTCGCTGTCCCTGGCCCTCGCTGGCTGCGGGGCTCGGGGAGCACGGCCCGTGCGATGGCAGCAGCACCGCTTCTGCAGGCAAGGGACGGGATGGACTACCCGCGCTCCGGGTCGCTGAAGCATCGCCCGGCCAATTCGGCAGCGAGAGGAGCTTGGCCAGAAGCCGGGGAATTTGGATCGGGCCCCACCGGAAATTTGGACGAGCCTCACCGCCGGAATTTGCGGATCAGACCCAGCCAGGATTTGGATCGGGCCCCAGCGGGAATTTGGGATCACCAGCCGGGAATAATTGGATCACACCCCAGCCGGGAATTTGCATCACACCCAGCCGGGAAATTGGATCAGACCCCAGCCGGAATTTGGGATCACACCCCCAGCCAGGAATTTTGGATTCGGGCCCCAGCCTGGAATTTGGGAATTCGGCCCCAAGGCCGGGAATTTGGATCGGGCCCAGCGGAATGGGGATCAGGCGCCCATCCCCGCTTGCCTGCTAACGGCTAGCAGCGTCTCCCCCGTGCAGGGATGGGGAACCCCATCACCCAAGCGGCGGTCCCTCTCCGAAAGCACACCCCGCTGCCCCAAGCCCTGGGACAGACCACCTTCGGTGGCCGGTAGCGGACATTTTGGAAAGCCTGTTCACGAGGCCCGCGTTTGCCCAGCTCCAGGCAGGGATGCCGATGGAAGCGCTGGGAGCGGCGTGTCACTGCTCCTGCCTGGAATTCGGGCCGTTCTCATTCCCGTCACCTCGGCTGTCCTGAGCCAGGTGCTCACCCCCACCTCACCAACACCCTCGGCGCATGCGCCGTGTCCCCCTCAAGGTGACACCGGTGTCAAGGCCAGGAGCAGCCGGTGGTCCACCTGCCTCCACGCCCGGGCTTGTGCCAGGCTTGTGCTAGGCTGTGCCCAGCGGGGGCCGCTGCCCGTGAGATTTCCGCTGGGTTTCCAGCCGCACTCAGGGTTTCTCCCAGCCCCCCGCCCCCTCCCCAGCCACCACACGGGCTGCAGCCACGGATTTTTTAATTCTTTTTCCCCCCAAAGATGGGGAGGCGCTGTCATTTGATTTTGGCCCACTAAATGAAGAGCTTGTGTGGCCTTGCGGTCAGATTGTCCTGGATGGGGGGGAGCGGAGCCCCCTCCACCCACCCCCCTGGGTGGGCTCTTGGGCGAGCCGAAATTCCAGAGGGAAAATCGGCGGAATTTCCCAATTTCCCGAGGCAGGGGCCGCGTGGCCACGCCGGGCGGGGTGGCAGGCGGGGCCAGAGTCCCGCGAGCTGTCACAGCCCTCCTGCCTGCGGGAAAGGCGGGGGGACGCGGGACACGCAGCCCGGGGCAAGGGGCGGGCCGCGCATGGTCCCCCCGCGCCGAGCGGGCCGGGCCGGGCGAGCGGCGGCGCTGGGCGGGCGGCGGGCGGCGGACGGCTCGGCCCCGGGTTATGCCCCCAGGGCGCCCTGGGAGCCGGAGGCTTTTTCCCCGCGGCTCCTGCCGAGCGGCGGAGGCTATCCTTTCGCCGGCAGCCGGGGCTGGCACCGGCACCGGCACGTGACACCGAACTCGCAATCACCCGATCGAGCCGGCTCCGGCATCACCATCGGCACCGGCACCGGCATCGCCACCGGCACTGACACCGGAATCAGCATTCACCATCGGCACGCGTATCACCATCGGCACCGGTTATCACCATCGGCACCCGGCTCCGGCACCAGAATCAGCATCAGCAGCGGCACCGGCATCGCCCCCGGCACCGACAATCCCTCCCCATCGCCCGCGGCACCGGCGGCAGCATCACCTTCGCGGTGTCCACCGTTCACCTCCGGCCTCGGCACCGGCCCCGGGATCGCCGCCGGCACCAGGGTGACGCGGCTGGTGGCTGCTGGCGCAGGTGGCGTGGTGGCACCGAGGCCCCGGGCCGCCGCGGGAGGTTGCCCCGGCTCCCCGGGGCGAAGGGGACCAGGTGCCCACCCCGGGCACCCCCCTGGGAAGGGCAGAGGCCGGAGGGTCAGGGGTTATGGTGGCCTCGGGGACAGATGGTTTTGGGCGATGAAAGGTTGGCAGCAGCTGCACCGGGGTGTCTCTCGAGGGCTTGGGGGTGTTCTGTGCCACCCTCCAGGGCCGGGGCGCTCAGGGCAGGATTTGGGGAGCAGTGCTGAGGCACCGAACCAGGGTGGGCACTCAGATCAGCCCGATGGCGGCACCTCTGTCGCAGCCCGGCACCCACCCCCTGCGTGTCCTGGGCCCCTCTGTCCCCTCCACCCTTCCCCTTGCCCTGCCCTCGCTTCTACCGCTTCTACCCCACCCCCGCTCCCGCCCTCAGCCTCCCGGGCTGGAGCTTCCCAAGGCCGGTTCGGGCCCGGAGCCGCCGGGGCTGAGCACCCCGAGCAGGACAGGGCCCATGCTGCTTGTGCTGCTGCCTGCCGGGAGGACAGGGCTTCCCCGGGACAGCCCCTCCGCCCCGGCCCTGGGGCATCGCGGCTGGCACATCGCCCCGCAGATGCTTGGATCGGGTCCCCTTGGGTCCCCGGAGCTGGCTGCTGTCCCCGGGCTGGGTGGCAGTGCCACCGAGGAGGTGGCAGAGGCAGGATGTCCCCTGCTCACCCCGAGTGCTCCCAGCCCATGACCTTGGGGTGCCCACCCCAGGTCCTCGCTGTCACAAGGGGACCCGGCCCTGCCGCTGTCCCCTGTCCTCGCCCTGCCAGCTCAGGCACCATCCCCCAGAGCAGGAGATGGGGAGGGGAAAGGTGGAGGCAGAGCCAGATCCTCACTTGGAACTGAGGAGCCCCGCATGCTGGGCTGGGCACTGGGCAGATTGGGGCCCTGAGGGTGCCCAGGGCTGCTCTGGGTTGGCTGTGACATCCTTGGGTTCAGCTCCTGGGCGGCTGGAGGAGCCTCTGCTGGGTGCTGCAGACCTTGGGGACCTTGGAACCATGAACAGGATGGGGGACCTGGCCACTGCTCTGCCCTTGGCTCCTGGAACAGCAATTCCAGGCCCTGGAAAGGGCAATTCCAGGGCCTGAAACAGGCAATTCCAGGTCCTGGAATGGCCAGTTCCAGATCCTGGAATGGGCAATTCCAGCTCACTGGAAAGGGCAATTTGGGCTGCTCCAGCTCCCTTGGCTCCTGGAACAGCAATTCCAGCTTCCTTGGCATCCTAGAATGGACAATTCCCAACTCCCTTGGCTCCTGGAAAGGACAATTCCAACTCCTGGAATGCAATTCTAGTTCCTTGGCTCCATGGAATGGCAATTCCAGCTCCTGGAAAGGACAATTCCAGCTCCTGGAATGGCAATTCCAGTTCCTTGGCTCCTGGAATGGACAATTCCAAGGCTCTCCTGGCTCAGCCCTGGCCCGCCGGGACTGGCTCTGCTCCATCACGGATATTTCCAGCCGTGCCTCTGATCCCGGAGCTCCTGCACGGATTTCTCCCCTCCCTGGCTGTTGGTGCCCGCCCTTGCCAGCCCCGGGACTGGGGTTCTGTGCCAGGTGCTGGTGGCAGCTGGGGGCTCCTGGTGCTGCTCCCACATCTGGATCACCGGGGGGCATTGCTGCCTCAGAGCTGGGGGTCCGGGAAGTTTCCCACCTCCCCTGGGCTGAGCTGCAGTGGGAAGGATCCAAAGGCATCCAGGGCTGGGGGCCTGCCCAGAGCTCCCAGGGAAGCTCCAGCTGGCCTCTGCTCCCTGGGAATTCTGGCTGCGCTGCACTTATCCCGGTGCTCCAGCAGCGCCTGGGAGCCTCCTCCATTCCCAGCTGGACCAGGGTCCTCCCCAGGGTCCTCCCCAGGGTCCTCTCCAGGTGCCACCAGGGGCAGATGGAGCAGAAGGAGCTGCTCCTGCAGGGACACGAGGCTCCCGTGGTGCCGAGCTCCGGTGCCACCCAGCCCGTTGGCACTCCCGGCATGGCACAGCCTGGGACAGGCTTGGTGGCACCCAGCGGGCTCCCTGTGACAGCCCACAGCTCCCGGGTTTCCCCTGGCACCATTCCCGGTGCCAACCCACGGCTGCACAGCCAGAGAGAACCGGGGGTGTCCCCGTTCCATGCCCGGGTCCTGCCCGGCAGCTCCACCCTGGGCTGGGGCTGAAAACCCTTTGGGAGGGAGGAGCCTGAGCCTGGCCAGGAATGGAACTGCTGTGCATGTGGTGACAACCTTTATTATGCTAAATTACCTGGTTGTATTATGCAAAATTTACTTTGTGGTGGTCGGAGCAGGGAACTGAGGGTTCTGCTGGGAGCTCCATTACCCAGGGCTCAATCACCCTAATTACCCTCATTAGAAGCCCTTCCTTCCCCACGGAGATGCAGGGCTGCTGTTCACTCCCCTGAGTCCCAGAGCAGGGCTGGTTAGCCAGGTTAACCAGGCTGGGTTAGCCAGGTTAGCCAGGTTATCCAGGTTGTTAACCAGGCTGGTTAGCCGGGTTAGCCAGGTATGCAGGTTATCCAGGCTGGGTTAGCGAGGCTGATTAACCAGGTTACTCCAGGTTGGTATCCAGGTTAACCAGGGCTATATTTTCCATGGTTAACCAGCTGGGTTGTCCAGGCTATGGTTAATCAGGTCATCACTCAGGCGTTACCCATGTTATCTAGGTTGGTTCCAGGCTGGGTTACTCCATGTTAACCAGGCTGGTTATCGCAGGTAACCAGGCTGGTTGTCCAGAGTTAGCCAGGCTGCGGTTACCCATGTTGTCTAGGCTGGGTTGTCCAGGTCTGGGTCTGTCCAGGTTATCTAGGCTGGGTTATCCAGGTAACCAGGTTGGGTTATCCAGCGGTGGGTTATCCAGCGTTAACCAGGTTATGCCCAGGTTAACCAGGCTGGTTATCCAGGCTGGGTATATCGAGGTTAACCAGGTTATCCAGGCTGGTTTGTCCAGTGTTATCCAGCTGGTATCCAGGGTTAACCAGGTTATCCAGGCTGGGTTAGCCAGGTTAACCAGGCTGGTTTGCCCAGGTTAATCCAGGCTGGGTTATCCAGGTTAACCAGGTATCCAGGCTGGTTACCCATGTTAACCAGGCTGGTTTGCCCAGGTTAACCAGGCTGGTTAGCCATGCTCCAGCTCCATCTCGTGGGGCTGGGGTGGCTCCCACCCCCCTCATGCCCAAGGGGCCGTGGTGTTCCCCCTTGGACTCAAAAAGGAGCCGGATGCAGCCAATGGGGACTGAGCAATGTGGGGAAGGAAAGCTCGCCCAGCACCTTTGTAGGGCCTCTGATTGGCACCCAAACTGCCAGCAGGAATTCCTGTGCTCCTCCCACCACTCCAGCTGATTTCCTTTAATCAGTTAATTAAAGGGAATTAACTGATGGAAGTGGAGGATGGATAGGAATAGCTCTGGAACAGGTCACGCGCCTACAGGCTGGAGAACACCTGGCTGTGCGTGCCTGGAGCAGCTTCCATTCCTCCTGGGATCCTTCCTTCCTTCCTCCTTCCTTCCTTCCTTCCTTCCTTCCTTCCTTCCTTCCTTCCTTCCTTCCTTCCTTCCTTCCTTCCTTCCTTCCTTCTTCCTTCCTTCCTTCCTTCCTTCCTCTCCTTCCTTCCTTCCTTCCTTCCTTCCTCCTTCCTTCCGCCACTTCCTTCCTTCCTTCCGCCACTTCCTTCCGCCACTTCCTTCCTTCCGCCACTTCCTCCTGATACTTCCTTCCTTCCGCCACTTCCTTCCTTCCTTCCGCCACTTCCTTCCTTCTGAGCACAGAGAGATGGAAACATCCCCAGGGGAGAGCAGCAGTGATGTGTGCTGGGCTGGGGGCCTCAGAGCGTGGAACAGGAGCTGGGATTTGGCCATTCCCTCTCTGGGCAGCACAGCTGAGGCTCTCCAGGTTTTCCATGCCCCCCCCGGAGGTTTGGGATGCAGGATGCAGCTGCAGTGTCAGCCCAMGGCCTCGTGCCTCTGAGCCTTTGCTGCTTTGCTCTCTAATCAGAGCAGCTCAGGCCTGTCCAGGGCTCAATCCAGGTGCTCCTGAGGGAATCACACATCCAGGTTTGCCAGCTGCTTTCAGCTTCGTTCCAGGATGCCCCTTGAGCTGCTCCCAGGGGAAAAACACCTCGATTTTATCCCGGTGTGGGCTCGTGGGAGATGCTGAGCTCAGCAGGGCTGTGCCAGGATTAAACTGCTGAGTCCTCTGGAGCGCTGCTCCCTGCCCAGCCCAGGCCTGCAGGGTCCAGAGGYGATTTCTCTGGGGTCACTGCCCCGTGGGGGAGCCAAGCCCCGGTGTGGGGTGTGCTGTGAGCACCCCCAGGTCTGGAAGCACCTGGATTGTGACCGTGTTCACAGGGGTTTGCAGAGTGGGGGAGAGACGAGGATCTGACTCCATGTTTCAGAAGGCTGATTTATTATTTTATGATATATATTACATTAAAACTATATAAAAGAATAGAAGAAAAGGTTTCATCAGAAGGCTAGCTAAGAATAGAATAAGAAAGAATGATAACAAAGGTTTGTGGCTCAGTTCTCTGTCTGAGCCAGCTGGGCTGTGATTGGCCATTAATTACAAACATCCAAGATGGGCCAATCACAGATGCACCTGTTGCATTCCACAGCAGCAGATAACCAATGTTTACATTTTGTTCCTGAGGCCTCTCAGCTTCTCAGGAGGAAAAATCCCAATGAAAGGATTTTCCATAAAAGATGTCTGCGACACCTGGATTTGGGTTGGCAGAATTTGGGTTTGCTCAGGGAAACAGGATTGGGATGTCCGGGAGCACAAGAGCTGGGCTCACTCCCACACTGGAGCAGGGCTTGCTCTGGTTTGTGTTTCCAGCACTAAAAACCAAAGGGACAGTTTATACAAACAGCCTGAAATCCCTTCTGGACAGCCTCAGCTTGGCTTTTGGGCACAGCTGAGCTCTGCCATCACCCCCGCGGGTGACAGAGGAATCGCAGAGCTCTGCTGCTGCCGGCGGCTCCATCCCGGCAGCAAACCCCTCCTGCCTGCACCGCCCTGCTGGGAGCCGGGACCGCGGGGATGGAGATTACCGCTGGCCCATTTCAGAGCCCTTCCTTCTCCATGCCTTCAGCAGGAATTCGGGTCTCAGTATCCCACAAGCCCAGTGGAGCCCCTGAAGAGAAGGGTTTCTGCTCTGCCCAGGKCGGTATTAGCTGGGACACAGCTCAGGTTTTGTGTGGAAATAAAAATTCCGAGTCCTACAGCTGGAAAAAAAAACCCTAAAAAAATAAGTCATAAAATCCCTGGTTGGAAAAGACCTGAAATCCCATCCAGTGCCAGACCTGCCATGGCAGGGACACCTCCCACTGTGCCAGGGGCTCCAGCCCCAATGTCCAGCCTGGCCTTGGGCACTGCCAGGGCTCCAGGGGCAGCCACAGCTGCTCTGGGCACCCTGGCACAGCCCAAACCTCTCTAACCAGGCCTTGCCAGGCTACAAACCCCCTGTGGCAAATGGCACTGGGGGCACCTGCAACCAGCCAGGAAATCATTCTTTCCTTTCCTTTCTCCAGTTGCTGCAATGGGTTTTGGTGCTGGTTTCCATCCTTGGTTCAGGAATGGGAATGCCAGAGTGGTTTGGCTGGGAAGGGATCTTCAATGCCAGCTCATTSCATGGCAGGGCCACRTCCCACTGTGCCAGGTGCTCCAGCCCCAATGCCCAGCCTGGCCTTGGGCACTGCCAGGGCTRCAGGGGCAGCCACAGCTGCTCTGGGCAATGAGACCCTGAARTGTGCAAAAGYAAGCAGAGGATGGAGGCTGATCTTTAAAAGGACCCCTGGGATCCAGGAGAGGCCTGGGTGGAATAATTCAGGATTTGGGTGTGAGCAGGGGTGGGACTGAGCCTGAAGCTGCTCCTGCCCATCTGCAGGGCAGCCGTGGGGACCAGGCAGGAAGCAGGGAAGGGATGTGAGGGTGATGGAGGGGACAAAGAGACCCTTCAGCAATTCCCAAATCCATGGGTGAGAGCATCCAAGCACAAACAGGAGTGGGGGAGAAGAGGGGAAGCCAATSCAGCTGTGAGGATGAGTGTGCAAGAGCAGGAGGAAGGTCAGAGCTCAAGGCAGGACASGACAGGAGGGGGCTTAGAGGGTGATGGGGATTCCTCTGGAAGTGGAATTATCCCAATGAGGGGGACCTGGTGCTCCATGGAGAGGGAAGGAGTGGGAGCCACTTGTCCAAAGCCTTTGGAGCAGGGGGGCTTTGCTGGGAAGGGAATCCTGGGGAAGAGCCAACCCTGAGGGCACCAGGATGTGCCAGAGCTTTGGGGGGCTGCCAGTGTCACCCCTGCTTAGGAATGCCACTGGAACAATTCCTCAGAGCTTTGGGAAAGAGCCAGGGAGGAAAAGAGCCAGAGYAAAACTGGGGGGAGCCCAGTGGGAGACCTTGCTGGTGCTCCAAGCAGGATCCAAGTTCATTTGGATCCCTGACACTTCACTCCAGACCATCACTGCCAAGGTGCCCAGCAAGATCTGAGCTGGCCCAAATTCCTGCCTGGCCCAAATTCCTGCCTGGCCCACCTGGAACCCTGGGGATTTAGGGATGAAAATGCCAGGCCATGGTTGGACAGGTTCTGCTGCCCAGGGCAGGCAGGGGGGCAGCATCCCATGGGAATGGGTCTGGAAGCTGCATCCCTGCCAGGAGGGATCATCATCCTCTCCWGACACTTCCTTGTGTGGAGCAAAACCTGTCCCAAAAGTCACTCTGCCCCTCCACGTTCCATATTCCTGCACCAGCCCTCATTCCTGCAGCTTTTCCCCCTTTCCCAGGAGTTCAGGACAGTATTTATCCTCCTTCCTCTCCCTGGGATCCTGAGCCATCCCTGGCAGGTGGCACAGCCTGTTCCCACCTGGCTCAGCATCCCCAGGGCTCCAGCAGCTGCTTCCCTGGAGAGGAGCTGAGCCTGCTGCCTGCCCAGGGGAGCTCCAGGCTCTGCAGATTTGATCCTGTGTTTGATTATTGCCATCTGCTGCTCCCAGCCCCGGGGCTGCTCGGGCTGCCTGCTGGCTCTCAGGCTCTGGCTAAGCCAAGCCCATTGGATTTCCCTCCTGTGTGCACTCCTGGCTCATTTTCCTGGTGATGCTCCCGTTCCCTTCTGACCTGGGGCATCTCTTTCCTCCCCATTGCACTCAATTTCCCAGTTCCATCTCGCTAAACCCTTCCTATTTTTCATCATGTTCATTGGCATTGAGGGGTTGCTGGTGGATTTTTGGGGGGTTTGTTCCAGGCTGCAGCATTCCCAGCACAGATCCCATAAAATGTTGAATTAAACYAGCAGGAGGAACCCCCAGAGAGAGGAAACCAAGATCATTAAATGCCCCAAACCCCCTTCCAGAGGAGCTCCTGACCCAATAACAACCCAGAAGCTGAAGAAGCAAATCCTTGTGGTTCAATGAATCCTCAAGATTCCTYTAACACCTCCCAGGCCCTGAATTCCTGGAGCATTCCTGGTTTGTTGTCTCTGCTTTGGGGGAGAGTTCAGCCTGCTATCCCAGCACACAGGTTTGTGTCCCTGGTGGTCCCCGGGCTCCAGGTGCAGTTTGGGGTCCCTGCCACCCCCAGCAACCCCAACAAGTTGTGTCAGAGGGGACACATTGCTGCTGAGGGCATCATGGGTGTGTGTGACCCTGACCTGGGCTCCTTGGGCTGCTCCAGCCCCASGTGGGTCCTGTGGTGCTGCTCACAGGGGTCCCAGGACCAGGGAAGAGATGAGAATCCTGACTCCATGTTTCAGAAGGCTGATTTATTATTTTATGATATATATTATATTAAAAGAAAATGATACATTAAAACTATACTAAAAGAATAGAAGAAAGGATTTCATCAGAAAGCTTGAAAGGAATGAAAAAGAATGATAAAATCTTGTGACTGCTCACAGGCTCGACACAGGTGGCTGTCGTTGGTCATCAAGTAAAAACAATTAACGTGCTGGGTAAACAATTCTCCAGATCACATTCCAAAGCAGCAAAACATGGAGAAGCTGAAACTTCCCAGCTTCTCAGGAGAAAAGATSCTGGCAAAGGGATTTTTCATAAAACATGTCAGTGACAGGTCTCACCTTGCTGTGCCCCTTCAGCACCCCCTCCCCTCCTGCAGGCCCTGCTGTTCCCAGGGACCCTGAGCAAGGAGCTCATCCCTGTCCATCTCCTCCCTCCCCCTCTCCCAGCACCTTCCCTGCCCATCTCCAGGGGGATTAAGGTTTATTTCTGCCCTTCCCTCCTCTATCCCATTAGGGGCATTAAAGCAGGAGCCAGCGGCCCCGAGGAGCTTCCATGTGACTCCAGGAGCTTTTTTAGGCTGAGACCACGCTAAGCCACCAAAAGTGTCCCTGCTTAGAGGGGGAAATCCTCCCTCACCGAGTTTATCCAGTGGGATTTGCCCTGGTTGGGTTGGAATTGCCTGTGGGCTGTGCTGTGAGGGCCCCAACAAAGGAGGAATGATGAGGAGGACTCCATTAGTATCAGAAGGCTAATTAATTACTTTATTATACTATATTATTCTATCTTTATTACATTACATCTAAACTGAATCTGCCAAGCACTCAACCCTGCACACCCTGCACTGAATCTCYTGACTGTCCCCCAACAGTCCTGACACACACACCTGGTCCTGAGAGGCCAAGGAAACAAAACACCATCACTGTGGGTGAACAATCTCCACATTGCATTCTACTTTGGCACAAACACAGGCACAGCAATTGAGATAAGAATTGTGTTTTCTTTCTCTGATGTTCAGAGAATGTGAACCCCAGAAATATTCTTGGGAAGAATTGTGCCTTGCTTTCCTCTGTGCGGAGAAATGTGAGGCTGCAGACCTGGAGGTGGTGCCATGGGGCAGGTGTTGGTGGCTTGGCCATTGTCCCCGGGGTGCAGGGACAGCCCGATGGGGCAGCGGTGCTGCATCCCAGGGGAGCTCAGGGCCGTGCCAACCCCGGGTTTGGGTCCCCAGCCAGCCCCAGGGTCCTGGTCCCCCATGGGGCTTTTCAGAGCGGGGTCCGACCCCGACCCCATCCCTGTGAGCCGCGGGAAGGGCACGGGCGGGACCCGGCGGGCCCGGGTTGGGGACTGCTGGGCTGGGCACTGCCAGGGCTGGGCATTCCCGGGTTGGGCACCCCTGGGGTTGGGCACTGCCGGGGCTGGGTACTGCCGGGCTGGGCACTCCTGAGGCTGGGCACTCCTGGGGCTGGGCACTCCTGGGGTTGGACATTCCCGGGGTTGGGCACTGCCGGGGTTGGGTACTGCCGGGGTTGGGCACTGCTGGGGCTGGGCACTCCCGGGTTGGGCACTGCCAGGGCTGGGTACTGCCGGGCTGGGCACTCCTGAGGCTGGGCACTCCTGGGGCTGGGCACTGCCGGGGTTGGGCACTGCCGGGGTTGGGCATTCCTAGGGTTGGGCATTCCTGGGGTTGGGCACTCCTGGGGCTGGGCACTGCCGGGTTGGGCTCTGCCGGGTTGGGCACTGCCAGGGCTGGGCACTCCTGGGGCTGGGCATTCCCAGGGTTGGGCACCCCTGGGGCTGGGCACTGCCGGGTTGGACACTCCCGGGTTGGGCATTGCCGGGGTTGGGCACCCCTGGGGCTGGGCACTGCCGGGTTGGGCACTCCCGGGTTGGGCATTGCCGGGGTTGGGCACTCCTGGGGCTGGGCACTCCAGGGCTGGGCATTCCCGGCACCCAGAGCTGTGGGCAGCAACCGGGGGGAGCTCTGATCTGGCCGGGGGCTCGGCTGGGCTGGGGCAGGGAATGTGTGTGAGTGTGAACACGTGTGTGAGAGTGTGTGTGAGTGTGAGTGTGAACAGGTGTGTGAGTGTGAGCACATGTGAGTGTGAGAGTGTGTGTGTGTTAATACGTGTGTGTGTATGAGAGAGTGTGCGTGTGTGAGCATGAGTGTGAACACGTGTGTGTGTGTGAGTGTGAACACGTGTGTGTGTGTATGTGCGTGTGTGTGTGTGTGTGTGTGTGTGTGTGTGTGTGTGTGAACACGGCATCAGGGATCCTCAGGGATCCACAGGGAATCCTATCATCCTTCATCCTGGAACCCCCCGAGATCAGAGCCCGGCCGCTCCCTCAGCCACCCCCGGTCCCCAGGTGCCACATCCCCGTGGCTGCTGGGTCCCTCCCCTGTCCCCAGGTGCCACATCCCCGTGGCTGCTGGGTCCCTCCCCTGTCCCCAGGTGCCACATCCCTGTGGCCGCTCTCGCCCTCCTGGTGGCTCCTGCACAGCCCTTCCCGTGCAGGACTTCTCCCTAAAACCCCCGGAGCCCCTGGAATGCGTGTGGCCGTGTGCCCATGTGCCCGTGTGCCCATGTGCCCGTGTGCCCACACCGCCACACACGGGTGTGTGATCCCCAGCACCCCGGGGACACGGCGGGACACCCCGGACATGGCACACGGGTCCCCGTGCCAGGCTCGGGCTCCCCCGGGTGCTGCTGTGGCACAGGCGGTGCCAGGGGAGGGACGGGACCTTGAGCACGTGGGGGGTGGGACACACTCTGGGACAGGGAGGTGGCACGGCTGTGGCACTGGGAGCCAGGAGGTGCCACACGCGCAGGCACAGTGACAGGGAGTGCCACACAGCGTGGCAGGGCTGTCACACTGCACAGACTGCCYGGGAGTGCCACACTGTCACACAGACTGCCAGGGAGTGRCACACAGTGTAGCAGGGGGTGTCACACAGGCACAGACTGCCAGTGTCACACACAGGGAGTGCCACATGTGCACACACCTGTATGGGCACATGGAACAGCCCAGCCAGAGGTGACACACACAGACACACACACACCTGTGACAATGCACACACACATGACAATTCACACACCTGTGACAATGCACACGTGACAGTGCACACACACCTGAAAATGTGACAATTCACACCTGTGACAATTCATACATGTGACACTGCACACACCTGTGACATTGCACACACCTGTGACATTGCACGCACCTGTGACAATTCATACACATGACAATTCACACACATGTGACAACTCACACTTGTGACAATTCACACACACTTGTGACAATTCACACCTGTGACAATGCACACATGTGTGACCATTCAGAGCTGTGACAATGCACACACATGTAACAAATCATACACATGACAATTCACACCTGTGACACTGCTCACACCTGTGACAATTCACACCTGTGACAATTCATACATGTGACACTGCTCACACCTGTGACACTGCACACACGTGACACTGCTCACACCTGTGACAATTCACACCTGTGGCACTGCTCACACCTGTGGCACTGCTCACACCTGTGACAGTTCACACCTGTGGCACTGCTTGCACCTGTGCTGGAGCAGTGCAGGTGGCTCCAGAGGGCAATGGCCGTGCAGGTGTACAGGGAGCCTTTGTCCCCACCCCTGCCTTTGTCACCGCCAGCCCAGCCCCGTGCCTCAGTTTCCCCCCCTGAGCAGCACCCGGGTCCTGCCCCTCATGGCACAGCCACCCCAGCACTGATCACTAATTAACGAATCGTTAATCACCTCCCTGGTTAATCATTTCTTTCTCCCCCTCCCCGCAGCTGTGGCCATTCCTCCTGTGCACACAGCGCCTGTGCCAAGGACCTTGGCTCGTCCTCCCTGCAGTGACCCCCAGCAGGAATTCCCAGTGATTCCAGCAGGAATTCCCAGTGATTCCAGCAGGGATTCCCAGTGATTCCCAGTGACTCCCAGCAGGAATTCCCAGTGATTCCAGCAGGGATTCCCAGTGATTCCAGGAGGAATTTCCAGTGATTCCCAGTGATTCCAGCAGGAATTCCCAGTGATTCCCAGTGACTCCCAGCAGGGATTCCCAGTGACTCCCAGTGACTCCCAGCACTGATTCCCAGCAGGAATTCCCAGCAGGACACCGGTGAGTTCACACCCCCACCGCCCCCAGCTTGGGGACACCAGTCCCAGCATTGTCCCCAACATCTGGCCCAGAGGGGATGGGGCTGCTGGGGTGGTGGTCTGGGGTCCCTGTGCTCACTGGGGGGGGGAGGGGATCTGGGGATGGTGGCCCCTTGTCCCTGCCAGGTCCTGTGCCACCCCTGGGCCACTCCCACCTCCCGTGGCAAAAGCCCAAAGTGCTTCCAGAGCTGAGCAAACACCTCGAGAAGGTCCCAGCAGTGCGGGCACCTGGATGGCTCCGTGCCAGTCAGGTTTTCCTGGTGCCAGGGGCTTCCCAGGCTGTCCAGGAGAGCGCGAGGGTGGGCCCTGCTTATGCTCCTGGCGGGCAGAGGAGGCAGGGGGGCAGAGGGCACAGAGCAGTCCAGCCGGAGCAGAGCGGGTCCTTTTAAGCTCCGCTGGCTTCGCGGGGTGTACGAGACGGGGATCGTCTCTCCCAGGGTTATGCATGCACCGAGTGTGGAACCCTGTGCTGTGACTTCTGCGATCCTCCGGCAGGACGGGGCCGCGCAATGCCCTGCCCGACATCCTGAGGGCTCGCCGCGGCCGCCGTCAGCCCCGCCGACCTGCGCCCTCAAAACTGGCCGAGATGTCCCTGATAGCGCAGGTGGGTGACCAGGAGGGCGCGAGAGGATGTGCGGCTGGGCAGGGACAGCGGTTCCCGTGTTCCATCCCGTGCTTGAGGGTGAGGACACCGAGGGCTTGGAGCAGTGTCCCAGGGCAGATGAGTGGAGCAGGGAGGCTGAGATGGGCTTGGAAGTGGTTGGAGCCCCAGGACGAGGCTGAGGAAGCTGGGAAGGGCTCCGCTGGAGCAAAGGAGGCTCAGGGGCCCTTGTGGCTCTGCACAGCTCCTGCTGCCAGAAGGGCACAGCCGGGGGGGGTCGGCTGTGCTCCAGGAACAGGGGACAGGAGCAGAGGGAACGGCCGGGGGAGGTGCAGGTTGGTATATTGGGGATAATTTCGCCCATGGAAAAGGGTGTCCACGGGCATTAGGAAGTTTTTTTTTTTCTGGCCCAGGGGGTTTTGCAAGTGCCCATTCCCTGGAGGTGTCCAAGGTCACGCTGGGGACAACGCGGCATCGGCAACAGGTCGGACCTCGGAAATGCTCAGGTCGGATCGATGGCCTGGTAGCTCTTTTTCCAGCCCCGATGACTTCGTGGTTCTCGCTCTGACCCCTTGCCGGTGACCTCTCCCGTCTCTTCCGCAGCCAGCGGAAGCCCCTGCACCAGGAAAACACCTGACTGCACGGAGCGCATCCAGGTGCCCGCACTGCTGGGGCCTTTCAGAGTGTTTGCTCAGCTCTGGAAGCCACTTGGGCTTTTGCCACGGGAGTTGGTGAGTGGCCAGGGGTGGGCACAGGACTGCAAGGGAACAAGGGGCCACCATCCCAGATCCCCTCCCCCCCCCAGGAGCACAGTGACCCCAAGACCCACCACCCCAGCCCCATCCCCTCTGGGCCAGATGTTGGGGACAATGCTGGACTGGTGTCCCCAAGCTTGGGGCCGGTGGGGTGTGAAAATCACCGGTGTCCTGCTGGAATTCCTGTGGCATCAGTTGCTGGAGTCACTGGGACGTCACGGGAATCCCTGCTGGGAGTCACTGGAATCACTGGGAATTCCTGCTGGTAATCACTGGGAATCACTGAAAATTCCTCCTGGAATCACTGGGAATCCCTGCTGGAATTCACTGCGGGAATTCCTGCTGGGTAGTCACTGGAATCACTGGAATCCCTGCTGGAATCACTGGAAATTCCTGCTTGGAATCACTGGATTCCTGCTGGGGGTCACTGCAGGAGGACGAGCCAAGTCCTTGGCACAGGCGCTGTGTGCACAGGAGGAATGGCCAACAGCTGCGGGGGAGGGGGACAAAGAAATGATTACCAGGGAGCGTGATTAACGATTCGTTAATTAGTGATCAGTGCTGGGGTGTGCTGTGCCATATAAGAGGGGCAAGGAACCCGGTCTGCTCAGGGGGGACACCAAATAGGCACGGGGCTGGGGCTGCCCGTGCACAAAAGGCAAGGGTGGGACAAAGGTTCCTGTACACCTGCACGGCCGATTGCCCTCTGGAGCCCTAACCTGCACTGCTCCAGCACAGGTGCAAGCCAGTGCCCACAGGTGTGTAACTGTCACCACGTGTTAGCCAGCCCTGCCACAGGTCGTAGCCACCCTGCCACACAGGTGCTCGCACATTGTCAACAGGTCCGTGGAGCGTGTCACGTGTGTCAGTGTTCACAGCTGTGCAGCAGTGCACATGTATTGAATTGTCACAGTGTGAAATTGTTCACAGGTGTGAGCAGTGTCACAGGTGTGAATTGTCACTGTGCGCTCATCACCTTGTTACATCGTGTGTGCCATCTGTCACCAGCTCTCGCAATGGATCAGCACATGTGTGGGCGATTGTTACAGGTGCTCGATTTAGTTCACAAGTGTGTCGCAATGTCACAGGATGCTATGCAGGCCAGAGGTGTGAATTGTCACAAGGCTGTGTGCGTGAATGTCACAGCGTGTGACGTTGCTCACATGTGTGGTGAACTTTCATGCTGTATGGAATTGCTCACAGCGTGTGGGTCAGTGTCACATGTATATTGCTCCAAGGTCGTGAATTGTCAAGTTCTCAGGTGTGTGTGCACTGTACATGGGTCGCTCATGTCACGTGCGCTGTGCATCCTCGATCACAAGGTGTTGTCGCTCTCTGCTGTGTGTCACCTCTGGCCTGCGGACTGTTCGCATGTTGCCCATACAGGTGTCGTGCACATTGTGCCTTCCCTGTGCTGTGACACTGAGTCTGTCCTGGCTGACACCCCTCAGCTACACTGCCTTGTTGACCCACCCTGGCAGTCCTCCCTCGGTGACAGCTGTCGCCACTCCTGGCAGTCTGCGTCGCAGTGTGACAGCCCTGCACGCTGTAGTCGGCCACTCCTGTCCCTGTGCCTTGCAACGTGTGGCGCACTCCGGCTTCCAGTGCCACACCCTACACCTCCCAGTTGTCCACGAGTGCTTCCCACCCACCGTGCCTTCAACGGTTCCCGTCCCCTCTGCACCGGCCTCTCACCAGCAAGCCGACCCGGGGGGCCCCGAGTCCTCGCACCGGGGAACCCGCCCTCTCTGCCATGTCCGGGTGTTCCCGCGCGCGTGGTTCCCCGGTTCGTCGGGATCACACACCCGGGGTGTGGCACGGTGCGTGGCGCACACGCGCACATGGGCACCGGCACATGGGCACTACCCGCCCACACCGCCATTCTCAGGGGCTTCGGCGCTCTTTAGGAGAAGTCCTCGCACGGGGACAGGCTGTGCAGGATGGCCACCAGGCAGGCGAGACGGCCACAGGGGATGTGCCACCTGCGGACAGGGTGGAGGGACAGCAGCCACCACGGGAAGTGTGGCCACACCTCTGGACAGGCGGATGGGGGCGGACCAGCAAGCCACGGGATGTAGCGCACTGGGGATCCGGAGGTGGCTGGCACGGGATCCCAGGCCGAGTGGCTCTGCATCTCGAGCGGCTTCCAGGAGCCATGAAGGATAACGACACTATCCCTGCTCCATCCCTGCACGGATCCCTCGATATAGCCGTGTGTCTCCACACACACCACACCACACACCACACACACACACACACACTACACGACACACACGTGTTCACACTCACCACCACACTAACACGTGTTCACACTATTGCTACACCCACACGTCACACTCCTCTCTCACACACACACGTATCTAACACACCACACCACTCTCACCACCTCCACATGTGTCTCCACTCACATACACCCTGTTCACACTCACACCACACACACCTCTCACACACGTGTTCACACTCACACACAGCTTCCTGCCCCAGCCCAAGCCGAGGCCCCCGCGCCAGATCAGAGCTCCCCGGTTGCTCCCACAGTCTGCCGGTGCCGGAATTGCCCAACCCTGATGTGACCCAACCCCAGGAGTGCCCAACCCCGCAATATGCCCAACCAGGAGTGCCAACCCGGCCAGTGCCCAGCCCAGGCCCCAAACCCCCGCAATGCCCAACCCGGGAGTGTCCAACCGGGCAGAATGCCCAGCCCCCGGGGTGCCCAAACCCTGGCGGAATGCGCCCCAGCCCAGGAGTGCCCAGCCCTGGCAGTGCCCATACCTGCAGAGCCCAACCCTGGCAGTGCCCCAGCCCCAGGAGTTGCCCAACCCAGAAGATGCCCAACCCTAGACGATGCCCAACCCGGCCAGTGCCCAAACCCTCGGCAGTGCCCAGCCCCAGGATCCCAGCCTCAGCAGGGCCCAGCCCGGCAGTTACCCCAGCACCTTTGCAGTGCCCCACAACCGCGGAGTGCCCAGCTCCCAGGCACGTTGCCCAACCCCGGCAGTAACCCAACCCCGGCATGCCCAACCCCGGGGGAATGGTCCAACCCCAGGAGTGGCCCAGCCCCTAGGAGTGCCCAGTGGCTCAGGACGTGCCCAGCCCTCGGCAGGAACCAGCCCCGCAGTTGCCAACCCACAGGGTTGCCCAACCCGGGATATGCCCAGCCTATGGCAGTGCCTCAGTCCCAGGGCAGTCCCCAACCGGTGAGCCCGCCGCGTTTCCCGCCCGTGACCCTATCCCGTCGCTCAACAGGTGATGGGGTCCGGGTCGACCCCGCCTCTGAAAAGCCCCATGGGGGACCAGGACCCTGGGGCTCGCTGGGACCCAAACCCGCGGGTTGGCACGGCCCTTCACTCCCCTGGATGCAGCACCTCTGTCCATCGGGCTGTCCCTGCAGCCCGGGGACAATGGCAACCACCAAACACCTCCCCATGGCACCACCTCCAGTCTGCAGCCTCACATTTCTGCCGCACAGAGGAAAGCCAAGCACAATTCTTTCCCAAGGAATAGTTCTGGGTTTCACCACTTCTCCTGAACATTCAGAGAAAGAAAAACACAATTCTTATCTCACGTTGCTGTTGCCTTGTGTTTGTGCCAAAAGTAGAATGCAATTGGAGATGTTCACCACATGATGGTGTTTTGTTTCCTTGGCCTCTCCAGGACCAGGTGTGTGTGTCAGACTTTGGGGGACAAGTCACGATATTCAGTGCAGGTGTGCAGGTTGAAGTGCTGGCCAGATTCAGTTTAGATGTAATGTAATAAAGATAGAATAATATCAGTATAATAAAAGTATATTATTAGCCTTCTGATATATGGAGTCTCGCCTCATCATTCCTCCTTTGGCCACCTCACAAGCACAGCCCACAGGCAATTTCCAACCCAACCAGGGCAAAATCCCACTGGATACACACTCGCTGAGGGAGGATTTCCCCCTCTAAAGCAGGGACATTTTGGTGGGCTTAGCGTGGTCTCAGCCTATAAAAAAAAAGCTCCTCGTACGTCACCATGGAAGCTCCTCGGGGCCGCTTGCTCCTGCTTTAATGCCCTAAATGTCGGATAGAGAGGCAAGGGCAGAAATCAAACCTAATCCCCCTGGAGAATGGGCAGGAGAAGGTGCTTGGGAGAGGGCAGGGAGGAGCAGACGGGGATGAGCTCTTTGGTCATGCGGGTACCCTGCAGTGAGGGAGGTGCTGAAGGGGCACCGAGCAAGGGGAGACCTGTCACTGACATGTTTTATGAAAAATCCTCCTTTGCCAGCATCTTTTCCTCCTGAGAAGCTGGGTAAAAGTTTCAGCTTCTCCATGTTTGCTGCTTTGCGAATGTGATTCTGTAGAATTGTTTACCCAGCACGTTAATTGTTTTAACTGTATGACAACGACAGCCACCTGTGCTCGAGCCTGTGAGCAGTCACAATATTTCATCATTCTTTTTTCATTTCCTTTCAAGCTTTTCTGATGAAATCACTTTCCTTCTATTCTTTAGTATAGTTTTAATGTATCTTTTCTTTTAATATAATAATATTATCATACAAATATTAAATCAGCCTTTCTGAAACAATGGACGTCAGGATTCTCATCTTCTTCTGTCCTGGGACCCCTGTGAGCAGACCACAGACCCACGGGGCTGGAGCAGCCAAGGAGCCCAGTCAGGGTCACACACCACCCATTGATGCCCTTCAGCAGCAATGTGATCCCCTCTGACACAAACTTGTTGGGGTGCCTGGGGGTGCAGGACCCCAAACATGCACCTGCGAAGCCGGGATTACCAGGGACACAAACCTGTGTGCTCGGATCAGCGCAGGCTGAACTCTCCCCCCAAAGCAGAGACAACAAACCAGGAATGCTCCAGGAACTTCAGGCCTGGGAGGTGTTACAGGAAATCTCTGAGGTCAACTTGAACCAACAAGGATTGCTTCTTTCGCTCACTGGGTTGTTATTGGTCAGGGAGCTCCTCTGGAAGGGGGTTTGCTCGCATTCTAATGATCTTGCGGTTTCTCCTCTCTGGTCTTCGCTGCTCGTTTAATTCACATTTTATGGACATCTGTGCTGGGAGATGCTTGCAGCCTGGAACAAAGCCCCAAAATATCCACCAGCAACCCCTTCAATGCCAGATGAACATGAATGAAAAATAGAAGGATTTAGTGCAGATGGAACTGGGAAATTGAGTTGCAAATGGGAGGAAAGAGAGCCCCAGGTTCAGAATGGAACCTCGGAGCATCACCTAGAAAATCGAGCCAGAGTGCACACAGGAGGAAATCAATGCTTGGCTTAAGCCAGAGCCCTGAGAGCCAGCAGGCAGCCCCGGGCCTGGGAAGCAGCAGATGCAATAATCAAACACAGGATCAAAATCTGCAGAGGCCTGGAGCTCCCCTGGGTGTGAGGCAGCAGGCCCTCAGCTCCTCTCCAGGGAAGCGGCTGCTGGAGCCCCGGGGATGCTGAGCCAGGTGGGAACAGGCCCTGTGCCACCTTGCCAGGACCAGCTCAGGATCCCAGGAGAGAAGGAGGAATAAATACTGTCCTTGAACTCCTGGGCAAAGGGCGAAAAGCTGCAGGAATGAAGGGCTGGTGCGGAATATTGAACTGGAGGCAGCATGACTTTTTGGGACAGGTTTGCTCCACACAAGGAAGTGCTGAGAGTGATGGATGATTCCCTCTTGCCAGGGATGCAGCTTCCAGGACCCATTCCCATGCGGATGCTGCGCCCCCTTTGCCTGCCACTGGGCAGCAGAACCGATCCAACCATGCCTGCATTTTCCATCCCTAAATGCCCCAGGTTCCAGGTGGGCCAGCAGAATTTGGGCCAGGCAGGAATTTGGCCAAGCTCAGATCTTGCTGGGCACCCTTGGCAGTGATCGTCTAGTGACAGTGTGCAGGGACTCCTACAAGAACTGGATCCTGCTTGGAGCCACCAAGCAGTCTCCACTGGGCTCCCCCAGTTTTTCTCTGGCTTTTCCTCCCTGGCTCGTTTCCCAAAGCTCTGGAATTGTTCCAGTGGCATTCCTACAGCAGTACAACTGGCACCCCCAAAGCTCTGCGCACATCCTGGTACCCTCAGCGGTTGGCTCTTCCCCAGATTCCCTTCCCAGCAAAGCCCCCCTGTCCAAAGGCCTTTGGACAAGTGCGCCACTCCTTCCCTCTTCCATGCAGACCAGGGCCCCTCATTGGGATAATTCACTTCCCAGAGGAATCCCATCACCCTCTAACCTCCCCCTCCTGTTCCTTCCTGCTTGTAGCTCTGACCTTTCCTCCTGCTCTTGCCATCATCCTCACAGCTCGCATTGGCATTCCCTCTTCTCCCCCGCTCCCCTGTTTGTGCTGATGGTCTCCCCCATATAGGATGGGAATTGCTGAAGGTCTCTTTGTCCCCTCCATCACCCTCCACATCTCCTTCCCTCTTCCTGGCCCTGTCCCCACGCCTTGCCTCTCAGTGGGCAGGAGCAGACTCAGGCTCAGTCCCACCCCTGCTCCACATCCAAATCCTGAATTATTCCACCCAGGCCTCTCCTGGATCCCAGGGGTCCTTTTTACAAGAATCAGCTCCATCTCGCTGCTTTCTTTTGCCACAGCTTCAGGTCTCATTGCCCAGAAGCAGCATGTGGCTGCCCCTGGAGCCTGCAGTGCCCAAGGCCAGGCTGGGGGCATTGGGCTGGAGCACCTGGCACCAGTGGGAAGTGGGCCTGCCATGCAATTGACGCTGGCATTGAGATCCCTTCCCAGCCAAACTCCCACTCATGCATTCCATTCCTCGAACCAAGGATGGAAACCAAGCACCAAAGACCCATGCAGCATACTGGAGAAAGGAAAGGAAAGAATTGAATTTCCTGGCTGGTTGCAGGTGCCCCCAGTGCCATTTGCCACAGGGGGTTGTAGCCTGGCAAGGCTGAGTTAGAGAGGATTTGGGCTGTGCCAGGGTGCCCAGACACTGTGCGCTGCCCCTGGAGCACCTTGCAGGCCCAAGGCCAGCTGACATTGGGCTGGAGCCTGCGCCACAGTGGGAGGTGTCCCTGCCATGGCAGGTCTGGCACTGGATGATTTCAGGTTTTTCCAACCAGGGGATTTGCATGACTTATTTTTTTAGGTTTTTTTTTCCAGCTGTAGGACTCGGAATTTTTATTTCCACACAAAACCTGAGCTGATCTTTGTCCCCAGCCTCAATACCGTCCCTGGCAGAGCAGAAACCCTTCTCTTTCAGGGGCTCCATGGGCTTGTGGGATACTGAGACCCGAATCCTGCTGAAGCGCATGGCGGAGAAGGATAGGGCTCTGAAATGGCCAGCGGTAACTCTCCATGCCCGCGGTTCCCGCGCTCCAGCAGGCGTGGCAGTGCAGGAGGCGTTTGCCTGCTGGGATGGCAGCCGCCGCGGCAGCAGCAGAGCTCTGCGCGTTCCTCTTCACCCGCGGGGGTGATGGCAGAGCACTCAGCTGTGCCCAAAAGCCAAGCTGAGTGCGCTGTCCAGAAGGTGATTTTCAGGTGTTTGTATAAAACTGTCCCTGTTGCGTTTTAATAGTGCTTGGAAACACACAAACCAGGAGCAAGCCCTGCCAGTGGGGAGTGACGCCGCAGCTCTTGTGCTCCCGGACTCCCAATCCTGTATTCCCTGAGCAAACCCAATTCTGCCCAACCCAAATTCCACGGTGTCGCAGGGACATCTTTTATCCGGATAAATCCTTTCATTGGATTTTTCCTCCTGAGAAGCTGAGAGCCCTCCAGGAACCAAAATGTAAAAATTGGTTAATCTGCTGTCTGTGGAATTGCAAACAGCGTGCATCATGTGATTGCCCATCTTGGATGTTTTGTAATTAGATGGCCAAGTCACAGGCCCAGCTGGCTCACACAGAGAACGAGCACAAACCTTTGTTATCATTTCTTTCTTATTTCTATTTCTTAGCTTAGCCTTCTGATGAAACCTTTGTCTTCATTCTTTATATAGTTTCTTAATAACTATATATCATAAAATAATTAAATCAGCCTTCTGAAAACATGGAGTCTGATTCGCTCGTTCTCTCCCCACCTCTGCAACCCTGTGAACACCCGGTCCACAAATCCAGTGCTTCCAGACCTGGGCGGTGCTCACAGCAGCAACCCCACACCGGGGCTGGCCTCCCCCACGGGGCAGTGACCAGAGAAATCTCCTCTGGACCCTGCAGGCGCTGGGCTGGCAGGGACAGCGCAGCGCTTCCAGAGGACCCCTCAGCAGTTCTAATCCTGCACAGCCCTGCTGAGCTCACCGAGCCCCCACACTGGGATAAAATCGATGGTGGTATTTCCCTGGGCAGCACACAAGGGGCATCCTGGAAAGAAAGCTGAAAAAGCAGCTGCGGCAAACCTGTGGATGTGTGATTCCCTCAGGAGCACCCTGGATCCAAGCCTGGGGAACAGCCTGAGCTGCTCTGATTAGAGAGCGAAGCAAGCAAAAGGCTCAGAGCACGAGGCCATGGGGATGAACACTGCAGCTGCATCCTTGGCCATCCCAAACCTCCAGGGGGCATGGAAAACCTGGCAGCCTCAGCTGGTTTGCTGCCCAGAGAGGGAATCGGCCAAATCCCAGCTCCTTGTTCCACGCTCTGAGGCCCCCAGGCCCA